>AP028433.1:2018112-2618112 GCA_036509395.1 Antheraea yamamai
GGGGCATGACGGGGTAGCGAGGTAAGACGGGGTACCCCACACATAGAAGAAACTAGACGTTTGTGAATATAAAACAATAAGCCAATAGGAAGCCTTATTCAACCGACGGTTATTGCGAGAGAAACTGTGAGCGGGAGTGCACGCGTCTTTTGTTTATAAACGAAAAAGTGATTTAGCGTTTCGTCGATCTAATTTTTTGTAAGGTTAAACGTCATTATTTTAAGGTAATTATGATCATTCCATTTATGTCTTTTTGATCTTTAGTAACTAGTGTTGTTTATTTTGATATGGTATGTTGTTTATAGTAATCCGTTAAACATTTTATTTGTTATTATTTTTTTATTCAGAGTGACCTTATGAGGTAAGATGGGGAATTGGGTGTGGGGTATGATGGGGTATTGGGGCAAGATGGGGTTGTGAGTCTGGGTTCATTTAGGTTTGTTAATAAATAACATTAATTTATTATTTTTTAGGTAAAATCATGGTACGTACTTATAAGAAAAAAACCAAAAGAGGCGAATGGTCGATAGATTCTATGAAAATAGCTGTAGATAAAGTTTTAAGCAAAGAGATGGGATACAAGAAAGTTGCTTCTGCATATGCAGTGCCTCAGACTACTTTAGAGCGATATGTTAAGAAAATGAAGGAAGGAGGGGAAGTTACTATTGGTTTACCTTTAGGCCCGAAAAAATCTATATTTACACCTAAAGAAGAAGGTGAAATAGAAGCATATCTGAAATATATGGAAGAGCGTCTTTTTGGACTAACAACTATCGAACTACGACGTCTAGCATATCAATTGGCAGTTAAAAATGGTAAGGCACACAATTTTAATACTGATAAAGAAATGGCAGGCGTTGATTGGCTTAAAAGTTTTTTGAAACGTCATCAAAATTTATCAATTCGCAAACCTGAAGCCACATCAGCAGCTAGAGCAATGGGGTTCAATAAAGTAGCCGCAAGTAAATTCTATCAGTTGCTCGGAGATATTTATGATAAGTATGAATTGACCCCTGACAAAATATATAACTGTGATGAAACTGGAATTTCCGTTGTGTCTAAAACCAAGAGCAAAATATTAGCTATGAAAGGACGAAAACAAGTGGGTTCGTTATCATCAGCTGAACGAGGACAGACTATCACAGTAGAAATATGTTTTAATGCTGCTGGAACCTACATGCCCCCACTGATGATTTTTCCGAGGCAACGAATGAAGCCAGAACTTTTAGATCATGCTCCACCAGGTACTACAGCAGTTTGCAATCCTCGAGGCTGGATAACATCAGAAATACTTTTGACTTGGTTTAAAAATTTCATCAAATTTTCCGGAGCTACCCCTAGTAACCACGTATTGCTGCTTCTAGATGGTCATGTGAGTCATACTCAAAATTTGGAAGTGATTGATATAGCTCGTGAAAATGGAGTAATTATACTTTGCTTTCCTCCTCACTGCACACACAAAATGCAACCTGCAGACGTAGCATTTATGAAGCCACTCAGCACTTATTACGATCATGCTGTTACAGGTTGGTTGAGATCACATCCTGGACGTGTGGTAACTGTATTCCAGATAAGTGAAATATTTGGTAATGCATACGTGCAGGCGGCTACGATGTCCACCGCTATTAATTCATTTAGAAAATGTGGTATATGGCCCTATAATCAAAATACTTTTACTGACGCTGATTTTATTTCTGCTGAAACTACGAACATACAAAATTTTGCAGACTCATCGAACGTAGAACATCAAAGGGTATCAGAAGCCGAAGGTCTTCAATCTGGGTCAGTGCCATGTCTGTTTTCAACAACAACAGTCACAACTGTATCTTCAACAGCCATGACAACTTCTCATACTGAAACTCTTGCAACAGAACCTGAAGCTACAACGACATCTTCCACTCCACCTAGAACAAACTTAATCACCGAATGTTACGAACATGTCACACCAAGAGTGGATAAAACAACCGTCCTAGAACCTGAAGCTGGATGTTCTTATTATCCTGAATCTTCCATTCGTGCAGCATGCCGGGATCTGATGTCCAGCTTCGACAATGCATCCCCAAGTGATATTTTGCCCATTCCTTCTGTTCAACGAACTGAAAAAAGGAAACAATACCGCCGTGGAAAAACAGCCATAATAACCTCAACTCCGTATAAAAATGAGCTGGAAAATTGTGGAGCTTTGTGGGCGTTGGGCTCACAACGCTTGTGCTGGCGTGGACGATGAAGATCTGGAGGAAATACACATTTGTTTGTTTTATGAGAACGACTAGCCTTCCCCATCATGCCCCAATTTCATTACCCCATCATACCCCATAGTATGGGGCAAGATGGTTTTTCATAATGTTCTTATTAATTTCTAATTATTAAAAAATGTGATATGTTGATTCTCCAAAGACTGTACCAAATCATAGTTAGATTAATAACATAACGTGCCATAAATTAATAAGAGTAATAAACATACTGATTATGCTGTATTTTTATTATTTCCCTTAGCTACCCCATCATGCCCCCCCTTCCCCTAGACGTTTCCTAATTACAACAATCGAGTACACGGGGCGTTTAAACTCTGCCCTTACATGTAGGAAGCTATCATTTACTGACCTCAAAACTACGATTCTATTTAATGTTGCTTATTGACATACAGCAATAACCACTTAAAATCAGGTGGAGGGCATATCTGTCAGCTATTTCCTTATCATTACATAGTATAAAATAAAGTCCCCTACCGCGTCTGTCTGTCTGTCTGTTCGCGATAAACTCAAAAACTACTGAATGGATTTTCAAGCGGTTTTCACCAGTGGATAAAGTGATTCATGAGGAACGTTTTGGTATATAATTTGTTAAGGATTTCTTTATAATCAAGGTGGGACAACGTCTGCCGGGCCCGCTAGTCTATACATATAATAAGAATGTAAATGTAACAAGTCTGTGCTTTTTAGATTTTTGTAAAAAAAATTGTTGCAGGTGTCTTGGAATAAGTAATAAAATACATTTCAATCATTTTTCGAAATGTCTGTCTGTCTATTGTTTGAACACGCATCACTGCTAAAGTACTGCGTTCACGATAAAACTTCATCTGAAGAAAATCATAAAGCATATCCTCGAGTAGAGTTTAGTCTTGATTTCATTAAAATCGGTTCACTCTATCAAAATTTATTGAAATTTTAATGACGCGACTAAGTACGAGAAAAGTATAGGTGTAAGTAAATGGACTTAGTACATTTAGATGATATTAGTAATCACTGTTTTTTTTAATTAGGTTTCACGGGAACAGAATAACGGGTACAGCTAGTGATTTTATGAATAAAAAAAATACTTATACCATTGTAAGAAGCTTGAAGCCATCATTGATTATGCCTCAGGCCTCAGGACTATGATTCTGTTTTGAAGTTGGTTATAAGTATACACAACAATAACTTTTTAACACCAGACCAAGTAGTGGCCTTTATATTATAATCTTGTGTTATTTTGTAATATTGGGGGCGTTTTACGTAGCATAGTTTGGTTATTGTGCATAATTGAAATGCATGGAAAATAATCCTACGGAGTATAAATCCTAAGGTGCCACAAAAACCCACTGGAAAGTCCTAAGGGTGGCCCCCCGTCTAGTTGTGACCTTGTCATATACAAATTAAATTTGTGACGCCTATATCAAAATTTCTCCACCCAAAGGGATCATAGTAGTTAATAATATTTGGTAAGTTATTCAGTAAAACAAGCAAGATAAACATTAGTTTATAGAAAGTAAAAAAACCCCATTTTAACGTTAACGTTAAACGGCATCGGATTGTTTTTTTTAAATGTTTTTAGGTTATAAAATAAAGACTGCAACGATATACAAGTCAAAAAAGCCAACTTGTTTAATAACGGACATCCTAATAAGTAATTGCAAATAGCCATTTTCTCTATTTTAATAAATAATACTTCTATTAACTCTTAACTTAAACATATAAAAAGTATAAAAATGTCAGACCCTTCATTTTCATTTCTATGTAAGATCTATTGTACTTATATTTTATGTCAACCATTTTTCAGTGTTAGTGTATAATAACTCAATATTATTTAAAGCTATACGATATACTATTGCGTAAATTTCACAAAATCTTTGCGTCATACACAAACATGGTGTATAATACTAAACAGAACGCATCTCCGGTTACAACGCAATTATAATTCGCGCATCAAATCAACTAGATTAACGACCATAGATATATCCAAAACTGACTTATCCTCGCGTTCCACATGAGTTCATTTTGAAGTGTTATTTTTCGTAATAACGAATGCATCCACCTACTGCGTTATTACACAGTAATAAACAGATAATACAAGCATTAAACTGCACGATATAATAAATATTGATTTCGGTTGTAAATATATCACTGTTGAATAAATACTGCAAGCAAAGAGGCGTTTACATTATATACCAACCCACGACACATACATAGTGATAAATCCCATTACCTAAAGATAAGTATTTCTCAAGATTTCATGTTTTCGTAGGAAGATTCCCTTCACCGTCAGCCTATAGTATTAAGAATAATTCGGTATCATGTGATTCAAATGAGAAGATAATTGGATCCGTGCCAAATTCACTCCCTACTTGTCAAAATTACACTGCCACAAACAAGATAGTAAAATTAAAAATATACATACTTTCATTAAAATAGAAAATTAATGATTTCAATTACTAGTATAATAAAATGAACGTGTTAGATATTTATTTAATTACCTTAGAGTAAAATGACGAAGACTCGTCTGTGTTCACACTAATATTAACAATCGACAGCCATTTTGTGCTTACTATGCTTAAGTATGTCGTTAGTTGTCTCCGAGTAACAATAGTTTGAATAAAAATATAAACCGTTATCCTTACTAGTAGTATAAACCAGCTGATACCCACAACTTCGTCGGCGTCGTTCACTTACTTTGTTATGTCTCAAAGGGATTAGGCAACGTTTTGGACGAAAGCTACCAGACGGCTTGACTTTTTCCACCCTTTCCAACAATTATCGTTATACTTCAACAAATAAACAAAAAACCTATCAAATCGCAAACCGACAGACAGACGCAACGGAGGAATTTGTTTTATAATACTTAGTTAATATTATAAATGCGAAATTGAGTTTGTTTGTTTGTTCTAGTAACGTAACTATACATTTGAGCCTGTGGCCCGTGGCAAATTCATTGGAGCAAGTCATCACGTTGTAATTTTATTTTAATAAATTCAATTGATGTAGTCTGTCTTGCCCTATAGAGTTCTTTAAATCGGAGATTTCGAAAGTTCAGCATTCTGCCAGTTCTATCCTATAGTTACGCCACTGCTTGATACGCTTTCACGCCTAGACTATTTAACCAATCGTTCTGAAATCTTGTATATACGTTGTCAAGTATACAGAAAAGAACACAAGGTACCGTTTTTATAAAAAAGTGCTGTTCCTGAAGGTTAAGTCAAATTAAGATTAACGCGAGCGAAGCCGCGTGCAAAAACTAGCATTTTATAAATTTATATCCGGTTACATGGTACTCAGCATTATTTACTATTTTTCCCATCTACAGCACTTGAACTTTTTATTAATGACGTCTCGTAGATACAAATTCTGACAGTGTTAAGTCAGTCGTTGGAGAGTCATTTTATAGATAGTATTAAATTTTAATTATATAATTTAGTTCTTCCCAATTAGGCCACTGGTATACACAAAGACAAATACAAGACTTACAGACATCATGCCTTAAATAAATATATATTTACATAATAATCACTGTTAGTTGTTGTACTATGTTAAAGATTAAGTTTGATAAAATTAGCCGGAGTATAGACAAAACGAGAAAACACATACAATAGCAAAGATTTAAAATCAGATAGACGGTGTATAATGCCAGGCGAAACATCGTACAATATATACTAAATTGGGGAAATTGAAAAATATATGTTCTAGAGTGCCTTCATTTAGTCCATATTCAAGATCTACAGAAGTTACTTATGAAGTATGAAACATGATAACCGCGAGCCAATTATATTTTCATTTGAAATGCAAATAACATATTGAGTTTTGATGACCGAACATAATTATGTAGAAATATTTAATAATAACGTTATCAAACAACGTGTAACCCTTTCGCAGTACGACCTATTTCACGCGTAGATAACAACGTATCAAATTGTGTTATCAACTAATATTCAAACGCAAGCGCTGATAAGATATGACAGCCGATCTATCAACACAAGACTGGCCTAAAACTTCCTAAAAGTAGAGATCACACAGTCTTTTACACAGCAAATTGACACAAATCATATTTTTTTATTGAGTAATAAGTATAATAAACCCACTAACAAACAAAGAGGCATATGTTAATCATTACATAGTATAAAACAAAGTCCCCTACCGCGTCTGTCTGTCTGTCTGTTCGCGATAAACTCAAAAACTACTAAACGGATTTTCATGCGGTTTTCACCAGTGGATAAAGTGATTCATGAGGAACATTTTGGTATATAATTTGTCAAGGATTTTTTTATAATCAGGGCGGGACAATGTCTGCCGGTCCCGCTAGTATACTATATATAAAATACATGTTAATAATATTAACAGAACTTAACTCAACTTATTAGTAACTTACAATAATGAAAAACAATAAAAATGAAATGATTTATTTTATGTATGTATGTACATATGTATGGGTGTATTCTTATTAATCTTACCTTTTTTTTAAATTAAAACAAAAACTAATCATAGATAAAATAAAACTTAAAATAGCTATTTTATAAATAAACAAAAACCTTAAGTAGTTTATTTACAGTTTCTAAGGCTTATTGTTATTAATTTATTTGTTATATTTTTTAACTTTTCTACAATTAGTAAACAGAATTTGCTAAATCTGTTTGCTGCTGCTGCTTTTCCTACTTATTAAATTCTTGAGTTCATTTTTGCAAACTGTGATTCCAACACAAATCATATTGTTGACGTAAAACTTCTTTGAAATACTGATCCGCAAACTTTTTGTGTGATGAAAAGGTGATGAAAAGCACTGGGAGTAAACATTGTGTCGAGTAGAGTGGAGGCAGTGTCTCGCTTGCATTTATGTATTGGAGAACAGTTAGATATAAGATCTTCTCGCTTTCTTTTTGAAGGTTAAAACTTCTAACACGTGTGAACTAGACTCACACGTTTTTTTTTTCATAATTAGAAACTTTGCCACCCATTTAGAAACAGGAATCATGTTTTTACTGATGTTATAATAAAAAAAAATGAAAAACCTTATAAGAAAAAAAAAACAGTCTATTTTTTATTAACAGATAACCTACTTATATATACCTATAGCACTCAAGTAATAAGAAGAATCTAAAAAAAGGTGTGTCGTGAAGACAAACGATAGAAGTGAAACTTTTGTATTACAGTAAAAAATAATACAACAAAAAGCCAACGTCCCGCGCTGTCTCTAGGCGGCGTTGCTTAATTTTGTTGATCGGACGAGAACCGGTGTTTTGAACACTTTACTAAACACAGTGTTTAACTCTATTCCTTTTTGTTAGACAAACTAGTTGCGGATCAGAATATTAAAGCCCTCCTATAAGATGCTTCTCTTCAAAAATATCTGTGCCGAGGAATAACGTCAAAATTAAATTAACACGACCAAAGCCGCGAGTAAAAGCTAGTAACTTAAATTTTGAAAATGTAGAAATTCGATTTCGTATCGACAATTATATATTACGCATTTTTATTCATAGTAGCCCAACGTAGTGACGTCACTGCCTTATAGTAAGCTCAATATAATCCAAAACCAACGTCCAAGTAGCATCCCAGTCAAGGATATGTCTATAGATATAACACAAATATTCAATAGTGTTTCAATTGTCAATATATCTAAATAGGTACATCGCAATCCATTACTTAAGGAGTCAGGATATGCAATTTCGCGCCCTATAATACAATATTGGTTACATCCGGCAATCGATCAATCTGCGCGAGCGCACGTCACTAGTACAATCGAGAACCGCATTATCCAATAAACTTCAATCGTTTAGTGACGTTGGAGGTCAGCCGAGTGTTGGATTGATCTTTATTGAATAAACCGATTTTATTGTCAATCATTAAGTTCAAATTTGCACAGTAAATTGTCTTGTTAGGACACAGATTCTTCGGTTATTTTATCTAATACTTCTATTGTAATCTAATATTTCATCTGATAATTGAAAATCTGACAGACTTTGAAAAACCTTACAATCTTCTTTTATACATATAATGAGAATGTAATTCTAACGTGTCTGTACCTTTTAGATTTTCGTGAAAAAATTCTTGCAGATGTCTTGGAATAAATAATAAAATATATTTCAATACTTTTTAGAAATGTCTATCTGTTTGCATTAACATGGATCTCTGCTAAAGTCGCAGTACTTCATGATAAAACTCACGAAGAAAGCCATAAAGCATATCCTCGAGTAATATTTAGTCTTTGTTCATTAAAATCGGTTCACTCTATCAAAAGTTATTGTAATTTTAATGACGACGCGACTTAAGTACGAGATAATAGTGGATAAGTAAATGGACTTAATACACGCAGATGATTTTATTACTCACTGGTTTTTTACATTAGATATCACATGGACGGACTCGCGGGCACTGCTAGTTCATACTAAATCCAAGCTATGACAATATGGTTAGTTTTTTAGCAGCAGACGACCAACATTTTTTAAAATGAAACTGCTTTTGAATTACTGTCTAATATTTAGGCTTTAATTAATTATATATTACTAAAGTGCTAGAAGAAACGAACGGGGTTATTCATAATTCATAGATTAATCAAACAGATGCGACATATCATTATATTTCGATTAAATCTCTGGACCACAAATTTTATTACAACACAAAACACTGTCGTACTTTTATAATCATTGTGAACACAGTATCGACATGTAATATATAGGAGGTAAAAAATATTGATATCCTACAAACCTCGCTTTTTTTTAGCAATGACCATAGATAGGTACGTGTTATTTTTACTCAGTCCGATTCAAGTATTCAGAACTTTAAACAAACCACAGACAACAACAATCAGACCAAACTGAATACATATGAAGTGTTACAACTTTACAAGGAGTTCACAGTAATATAAACAATCTGCGATGTAGGGTTGTCACCTGTGATATAGTCGACTATATAGGGCGAAATATTTTTATTTTTTATTCCATGTACTTATGATATGTTAAGGGCAATAAAACAAAAAATGTCTGATTATGAGGATTGACAATTGGAAATATGTTTTACAAATGAATTGAATAATTGAACATACTCAAAGTTGTTAATATTTTCGTACTTATTTTTTCCTTCAAAATATTTTTGCCAATACTATCATTTTTTTTTCTAAAACAAATATGTGATAGCCCTACCACATATTACCACTTCAAAACAAATACACCTAAACCCGGGACGCGAACGTTGAACGCGTTTAATTACTACAGTATAAGTGAAATTACGTAAATAGACAGTTTTATGTTTATTCTTAACTTTTTTTTATTATCTGTTCCTTAACCTATGCGCGTCAGAGCGAGAGGTGGATACAATATGGCGGGTGCTGACTGGAACGTACGAAGCCCGTAAAAGTATTAACACATCAGTGAACCGTTAGATAACTCATTTTACGTCGTTAAATACGCTTTTTATGGATTAGTTAAAATTGTTTTCTTACTTGTGAAAACATAGAGGGCGGATAAGTCCGATTTCTGGTTAAAATTAATATAGATATAAGAGGCGATACGTAGCGGTAGTCCGGTGAAGCTGTTAAGGCCTTGCTAAGGCAATAGCGTAGTCAGTTCGAAAAAACTGATTCGTAGTTACTAGAGTGATATTTTTTAGCGCAATCTATCTATTAATTTCATGAGGCACAGGTCAATAGACCTTTGACAGCGTAAGCTTAAAAAACCGGATTTATTACAAAATTTAGAAACTTAAAAAATACGTATGATAAAATCATAATTTTTTAGGTATAATGAATGTATTTTAAAATTATATTTACACTAAACCATGAAATTATGAAATAAAAGTGAAATAAAAAGTAATTAAAAACAAGATCCGTCATTTTGAGATCGGGGTCTTATAAAACTCAGCGGAGGAGTTAAATTAGGGATTATTTAATAAAATATATTATGAGCTTTTGGCGAGATTCTAGTCTGTCATGTAGTGGCTTTTATATTTTATTTATAATCTTGTGTTATCTAACTCTATACTTCGTAATATTTGTTGCATTTCACGTAATATAGTTCAATTATTGTACGCAAGTGAAGTGAATGAAAAATAATACCACGAATACTTGCCACAAAAACTCCCTGGAAAGTTCTAACAAGGGAACCACCATCTTGTCAGAACGTCGAAATTATCACAAGACGTTTGGTAATATTATTACTTACTCGAAGATGGTTGTAATAAAGAAGATTGGTTACCATAAAATAAAATAAAAAAGATGCATTATGCCCAAATATGCTTTACCACAATCGACATACCGAATAATATTACCCATATCTCTTGAAATCCTGCAAACTCGTGTTCCAATAACAAACCATATTAACTTATTCATTGCAGAAGTAGTCATAAAATAACTTAGAAATAAATAAATAAGCGCTTACTGAATCGCTTCACAAAAAGTAGTCATAACTCATGCGGCAGTGAACTTAAAATTTATAGAACAAATAAAAACTGAGTCACCGGAAATAAGAACTCGTTACGTTTGAATCCATAGCATTACAAGTATTGGAAATGAGTGGTATCTCATTCTAAAAGTTTAAACATTTGAGTTATTAAATTAATTAATAACGGGCATAACAATTCCTGCATCGCAGTTATTTTTCATACAGTATAAATACTACGATGCTGTAATTCATTCATATGATATTGATGAAAGTGTTTAATTAATTTTTATTATTCTTCTCTTATTATAATAGCACGTTTTCATTTATCACCAGTGAAATAACATGAATAAAATTTAATGTAACTGTTACACCATGAATTATATTAACCACGATTTGTAGGTCATAACTATTTGTATAGTCCTTAAGCCGCTGAAATTTTTATTGCCAATTAACTTGGGAATTGCGTTTGATTGTATTCATAGTACACCGACACACATGTGTGTCTCACGAATTCTTATATGTATAAATAGCTAGTTTAGCTTAGCTTAGATAGAATCGCGGTGTTGCACCCAAGGCAACAGCTCAAGCTGAGGTTCGGCTACTCTGGCGCCCTTGAACTTGTTGCCAAGCGGCGATGTACCTTAAGCGTTCGCTTTAGTTTGGTGAAGCTGTCAAAATTTGTCTGACCAATAACGTAGTGAGTTCAAAGAAAAATCTTTATACATATAATTTTTCTGTCCGTGTATATATGCCTGAACTCCTTCTAAATTTGGAGGAAATTGGATTTTGATGATTTTTTTGTGTGGATTCAGGTAGATTCAAGAATGATTTATATTCACAATTGGAACCGGTAGGTGGCGCTACGGTTGACTTTTAGATTTTTTTTTATTATCAAGGCATGACAACGTCCCCCGGGCCCGCTAGTATAAGTATAAAATAGTATATTGAATGATTAGTTCAGACGCCATAAGTAACATATTGAAATAAATCCTTTAAAAACTTATTGGGTAGTAGTAAATGAAAAGAAACAAAACAATTCCTATAAATGTTGACCGCAATCATCAATGGACTGACTAATATAATGATTCATACAAAAAAATGCACTGTCCGTGCGTACGATGCTCTAAGCATTCGACGTTCCGAGATCGTTCCCACTACCCAGCGATTACATTAGGTCACTATAGAGTCATAGTGACATGAATTGATCAATCATTATTTTATTTAATATTATACATACTTATATATCCAATGCTGTACAATTTCTCATACTGTTTTTCTATACTTAATAGGTTTCAACGTTTTGCCACAATCACATCTGAAATTAAATGACGATGCGGTCTAAGATGATAAATATACTAAATCTAGAGGGGGTTTGTTCTCAAGTGCAGCTGCCGGTACACACCAGCAAATGTTTGACAACTATATTAAACTTATGGTTATGGTGGTAGCTAGCCAGGCGGACTTAGAAAAATCCCAACCTGCTATGGGTTTCATTGACATTATGACTTTTCTATATTAATTGTTTTTTTAGGAACACAATTAATTTTGGGAGAACTTTAACGGTGTTATTACAAAAAAGATAAATACGTATTGAACCCTGGCCTTAAAAAGGTCTCATATTAAACGCACCGCGGTCGCTGAATGTTCGCCATCTTGCTCTTTTGTCTCGCTTTGGTTACGTTAGGTTAGACTTGCGAAAAAGGATGACGCGAACTTGCCTCGGGCGAGCGCGGTGCATTTATTAGGAAACTTTTTTAAACCAAGTATTTAATACGTATTTAACTTTTTTGTAATAACACGGTAAATGTCTTTAACCAATCAAATATTTTTGTAAAAATAAACGATTTGATTTTGTGCTTGTAATTGATAAACTCAAAAATTACTTAACTGTTTAAAAAAATTATTTCATCTACAGAAAGCTAAACTAGCAGTGAATAACATGGGCTGAATTTTATTTTCAAAACTTACATGAACGCGCGTGAATCCACGAACAAAAGTTACCAATATATAATCGTACATAAATCAATATGAAAATGAATTTGTAAAATCAGATAATACTGAAAACTACTTTACAGCTATCTGCGTGCAATGTAAACAGAGAGTCATTCAAAATGGCGAGTTTATTGACCGGATATCGCAGCCTCCGAGCGGAAGCGATAAGTTATCGTGAGATGCGCACGCGCACTGATCGCGGGGAGACTTCGGTTACTATCGACTCAACTGTATTGGTTTACGCATTTTTAAAGTATTCGAACGTAATATAAAATAAAATCAAGGTAACCTGTGTAAAGTTCGACTGCGATAGCAATATCTTCACATCTATTTAAAACCAGTAACAGCTTTTTAGATACCTAACAGCGTCAGGTTTTACAACGAAGTCCCAAAGAATATTACCAATTTGCCGGACTATAAGTTTAAGGACCACATCAAGCGGATTTTGGTGTCAAAAAGCTATTATAGAGTGGATTAATAATATGTGAACGATGTTGATGTCTGGAATTTGCTTCTCTCTATACATCCCCTAAAAACGATTGTAACGTGTAATGTATTTTAAATATATGTGAAAAAGATAAACCCGATTGAGTTTCTTGCCGATTCTACCCGATAACTACGTTGTTTTCCGAACGCGGTGGCAGTTTTTACTTTCATAAGTGTCTCCTTAGGGCCTAAACTGGATAAAGTATTTTTGTTTTTAATTATCTTTCTTTGCACCGTCAGGTGTAAGAGATGACTTTTAGTACTACACAGTATTTTTCTACTGAGAATACCGCCCAACATTTTTAGTATGTCTCGCAAATAAACAAATATTTCAAAACACGCTTTAATTTGAGTTGATTTGATATCTACTCTATAATGCAACAGGAGTCAAGTACTGACGCTTTACAAGTAACAGTATATAATTTAATTCTACAATATGCCTGTTACAGATGATCATACCGCCATTCAAATAAAGAGTGGCATATCTTTCATTTCATGCAATATACAGTTTATTTTGATAAAACTTTACAGTAATATATAGCATCAGAATAACGTACAGACTATAGTAACTTATAAAGATATTATATAAACTGAGCATTATATAAGGATAAATATCAAGTAAGTTTATAAAATCCTGGTATATCAAAGATATCTCGGCATGCGCTAATTCAACCTTTAGACATACACAAAATAAGAAACTAGATACGAACGCAGATAAAATCACGGGCGTATGTTAGTATAACGTTTCAAGTAAACTTTCCTTCAATAGTTCTTATAGTTATATTGTGTAACACTGAAGTAGGACGCCCATATAAAACCTGCTGCGCCAGTGGCGAAGAGATTTCTAGATTTCCTAGTATTTATGTTGGTATTTGGTTGCAACTATTGCGTCCGTAACGAATACCAACAACGTTGAAGGTACTGTACTATCCAATTTACTATACCTCGCCGCTAGGGAGTGCTAGGCTTATACTATTACTAAGTTACGTATTCTAGCTCAGCTCGGACTAAGTTGCAGATGATTGCTAGTTAACAATACAATCTAGTTTTTTTTTTATATTTCAGACATTTTAGCATTTGACCACGATCTCATCTGATGCGGCCTAAGATGGTAAACACGCTAAACCTGGAGGGGGATGGCTCTCAAGTGCAGTTAGGGAAACACACCAACAAGTACTTGACGACAGAATTACAACTTCAGGGTGATAGTCAGCCAGGCGGACTTAGAAAAAGCCATACCGATATGAAATTTACTATAAACTTTAAATATATCTTTTATAGATACAAACAATGACATGTCTCATTATGAATTCTATCGAATCCTCAACCGTTTTTACAACGAACATGTCGCAGCATGCCCAAGTTATTTCTATAGTTTAGCTCAAGTCAATCGTTATACAAGTGGTGTGTAAGTCGCCTTATAAAGTCGCAATAAATCTGAACACATTACAAGATAGATAGAGATTAATTTCTTAATAATGAGTAAGGAAAGTTGTTTGCAAGTGGTTGATTTATATTCTCCTGTTTTCTATGCCCTTATATATATATATAATCAGATTAACTTTATTCTTCAAATTTATGATTTAACTAAACGAAATGCAAAATTGGTTATTAACACTTTCACAAAGTAATACTGAAAATCTATTATCTATAGTTTTATAACAGTTTTTTACTACATAAAATGATGAAAAATTAAGTTAATAATAATAAACGAGGGTCTGAAGATCTGTAGTTCAGGTTTTTTTTTTATATCATGGGAGGTAAACGAACAGGTCGGTCACCTGATGTTAAGTGATCACCACCGTCCATAGACACTTGCAACACCAGAAGAGTCGCAAGTGGGTTGCCAACCTGTGTGGGGGAGGGGGAGGGGAAGGGGGGAGGGGAGGTGGATATCCGGTGTTCTCACTTACCGAACGAAATGCAACAATGCAAGCACTATTACTTCACGTCGGTTTTCTATGAGAGGGTGGTAGTACCCGGAGCGAGCCGACCCATTCATGCTGAAACCAGTAATAGCTTCAGTGTGGCTCTACCACCTATAAAATTGTACCTTACCTTTTTTAAACTCCAGACCTAACATTAATTGTTACCTTATATGTACTATTTATTGCATAAAATGTAAGTTTCTGTTTGTGCATAAAAATATTGTATACAACTAAGAGGTTAAATATAAGATCAGATAAATACATTCTATTATTTATTTAAGATCATTACGATCTGCCCAAGTATTACGCAAACAGATTTTTTGTCAGGCAAAATTTTCAGCAAACGTAAGCAAAGCTTATAAACTTTACTCCCCTTGCAAGCTTACACAAGTACTGGCATATTTTTAACAAAATCTCTTGTAAATTCTGTAAGATTTTTTCAAATATTACACATAAAATATTACTGTACGTATTAGCCATTCAGAACAAAAAATCAGCACAAAATAGAACCCAAACTTGTAGTGGTTCAATCAACTTTAATAAAAATAGCAGTAATACTTAGCACACAGACAGATTCGTAAAATAGCGATCAATGCTGTTAGAGACTATAATCGAAAGGACATTTTAATTTTTGTTTTCGATAACGGAATACCTATTACATTATTTTATTTACATATTTCAAATATATTATGACTAATTAATGAAGAAACTAATGAGTGCTCAAACATTGACACTGGCAAATGTTTTTCTGGCGCCAGTAAAAAAAAACAAGTTCACACGGCTCACCGTTCATGACGAAGAGCATTCCCGGAATGATTTATCTTGATTCAACAATTAGGATCAAATTGTGATATCAATAACGACATATTTCTGTGAATGGACAACGTTTTGATGCAATAAATGTTTTTATTAGAACCCTTATCATTGTCAGTATCAATATTTGTAATTCTTCTTGTTATTTGTACTATGTTATGTACTTTCATTTATTGTACATACGACCTAAATTATATCTAAGAATGTCCTATCAACTTCTAATAATTTTCGTAGAGAAATATATGAATAAATAAATACTAATCCAATAATTGTTTAAACCGGACTAAAACTACAATTGCACAACAAAACTTTTGTCAGACGAATCATGTTATAAATATGTATTTTAAATTCCTTTCGCTAAGGATTATTAGCTTTATGTGTTATTTTTTTAAAGCATTTCGAGTTTTAAAATTACCCTACTCAGATGTAAATAACCGATTTTTAATTACAAAAGCACAATAAATACAATTACTTCTAATCTAAATCAATAAAATCTAGATAATATTGTCAAAGAAAAAAATTCTTTGATACTCTTGAAAAACAACGGCATTCAATATCTGATTTCGGTGAAATCAGAATCGGTTATTACAGTGGAACTCAAAAAATATATTCTTCGATAATTTTTGTTACAAAACATGAATTTTAATTTTGATTGCGACATAACGTATTATAACCGTCAGACGAGTTTAATGGCAAATACGGTATGAATCATAATACGAGGTCATCGCATTATAATAAATACAATTTTATAAATTTAACAAAATGGTCTAAATAAAAAATAAGAAATATTCATATTAAAGTAAAAGATTCATTATAATACAGTTATAATCTCCACACCGTTTCTTATTTTCCAATAATTATCAACAAAATAAATATTCAGTTAAGATACCTTATATTCTAAACTAAAGTAACTTTTCCACTTATAATAATTACTATATCTTAAGCAATACAACACTAAGAATACGAAAAGAATTACATTTTAAGCTTGATGCAACAAATCTTTATAATTCATTTACAAAATATATATTATTAATTACTAATGCTTTTTTAAAATCTGGCATCACTGAAAACCAAAACAAAATTGGAAACCAATAAAAAACATACCTCGAGCAAATCGTAAAGAAACTGCACGTAAGCCATAATCACTATTATAAAATATAAACGCTAGAAGTGAATTAGATTCGGATACTGACGTCGGCAGTCGTCGCGGTGGCAACTGATGAATTAACTCACAATATTTGTAGACACCACACCTAATCCACCTACACGGCCACCTGCCCACCTCGTATGGCACCTAATCAACAAATTTATTTCATAAATACCACACAACGTTAATTTTTATTTTAATGTCAACGCACTTTATCGAAAATGCTCAAAACGACAGCCATTTATTTCAATAACATGTTGACGTCAACAATGTTAGACTTAACCCCTCGGCTAATTTTTTAAGACCCAAAACTCAAAATGGCGAGTCATGTTTTTAATTTTTTTTTTTTTTATTTCACATACTTCGAAAATGGCTGTACAAATGAAAAAATAATTTAAAAATACATTTCACAAAGAAATATGATTTTAAAACGCATTATTTGTTATTTTTGAAAGTGTTGTAAGAAATCAGGTATATTTTTTAAGCTTACGCTACCAACAGTCTGTTGACCTGTGCCTTATGAGATCTACATTCGTTCGTATGGAGCTTTATGATTTTGGTCAGTCCAGGGATTAAGTAAGAATCATTAAAAACGATAGAGTTATTAAAATGATATTATCTAAAATAAGAAGAATAAAATTTAAGAACCAGAACGGATTCAGTCGTTCCGATAAACGCAGGAATAACTTTACTAGGTGAAAAAACATCTCTATTATAACGTTACCAAGTGCCATAACGCGGGGAACCGTAAAACAACCTCACGAGACATCATCAAAACCGGTCCTAAAATGTAGGCTTGCAAAATATACCGCTTGCGAACGAAGCAATCGTGCACTCCGATGTGATTTCGCGAGGACAAACAAGAATATTAGTCGCTTAGCGGCTGTATGTCATAATAACCATGTTTAACTTTGTAAAATAAATATAGTCACTACTTTTTGACAAACATAATTAATAAAAAAAAACATGTTTGACAATTCTATTTATTTTATTTTATAATAATTTGATAGAAGCCATATTCACTGATATATTGTTTCCTTTTCATCAAAAGCTAGCTTACCGCCCCGGTGGCTTCTCTCGTGTAACAGCTTTTTTTAAATGAATGTATATGATGTTTCAATTAATTATAAAGAAATATGGAAGATTCCTGCACACATTTTCGCACCTGGTTTTACCCTCTTTTAGTTGATTTTCCAAAAAATATTGTATTTAATTTTGGTTAGGTTCAGAAAAGACGCTTATGAACGTCCATACTATCACCGTTTGGGAAAATAAGTGGGTCGTCGATAAAAACTGGCAAGACACTTGATAGAGTTCATCTTTTTATTGTATATATTTTTATAACAATGCATTATAGTTACGATCGTTTTTTGGCGAATGCAAAGAGATAGGTGTTTCCATACATCACCATCGTTCATATATTGATTCACTCTACAGGCTTTTGACATAAAAACCCGCTTGACATGGTCCTTGAATTTACTGCCCGGCAAATCGGTAATGTGCTTTGAGACTTTGTTTTAAATATAAGACTATTACCTAAAAGAACTTTTAATAGTCTTACTGAACTTAAAAATTATTGACTTCTTATCTACACATATAATAAGAATGTAAATGTAACGTATATATACTTTTTAGATTTTTTTGAATAAAATTGTTGTAGGAGTCTTCGAATAAATGATAAAATACATTTCAGTAATTTCCAGAAATGTCTGTCTGTCTATTTGTTTGTCCACGCATAACTGCTAAAGGACTACGTTCATGATAGAACCTTTGTAAGAAAATCCTAAAGCATATCTTCGAGTAACGTCTAGTCTTTTTTCATAATCGGTGCACTCTATCCAAAGTCATTGTAATATTAATAACGACGCGACTTAAATAAGAGAGAAAAGTAGATAAGTAAATAGACTTAATACGTTCAGATGATTCTATTAGTCACTGTTTTTATGTAAGGTTCCACGCAGATGAAGTTGCGGGCACATGTAGTATACAATATAAATTGAACATTCTCGCCATTTTCACATTTCTGTTCTTAGTACCATAACTTGGATTAAGCAATGAACGTGTCAGTCTGAAGTGTTATAGTTATAAATCACTTACGTTAAAATACATGTATCATGGTTAATTGAGCAGTAATGACATACGAGCACTACCAGTAATCAAACAAGAATATAACGAAAAGGCAGTTTGGTTACCGCTTGAGGCGCGGATGTTCACATAACTTTTTTATTCTATAATCTTGTTCGCGTGCACTGACCGTGGGAACTCGAAAACAATAAAGACTTAAAAGGATATTAAATCGAGACGATTAATGTGGGGTTGCCAGTGGTGTTATTAGCAAAAAATTCGGGCCTTAAATTTTTTATATGATTTAATTTTGTTTTTAGTTTAACATGCTAATCCCTGGGCATACCATTTTGATTTAAAATATTGTTTTGCATTTTTATAATCTGCTACTATTTTTTTGCGGTGTTGTTTTCTATGTAGTCATTATTGTCGACTATTTATATTATATCCTTATTTATGAAAGAATAAGTTACAACGGAAAAAAATTGGATTTTAAAGTAATTCGTAAAGTTTTTTTTGGTCTAAACATATAAAAGATAGATACACTATAGTTAAACTTGGAAAAAGCGACTTAAAAAAAATCACTAAACAATCCATCAGAACGTTCTGGACCATAGTTAAGTACCTACCTAGTCTTGGACTGTCTTAAACCTGTTAATATCTTATACACCATACATTTTCTCTTCGATTTTGTGGAGTTCATATTAATATTAACATACCTTATACATCAGAAAAATGCACAGTCATGTATAGCAGTATTGTTTTAATTTGCTAAATAATAATGATAAGTTACAAGGAAGTCAGATAGAATCTTGCCGTTTGAGAATTCTCGGCGCTCGCTGAGTAAACTTTTAGGGAAACACGACGATAATTTTTTATTATTTATAGGGATATGAATGCAGGCGAATTATGTAAAAAAACAGGATATGTCATAAAGACACACGATAAAAGTGAAACTTTTGTATTACAGTGAAACAATTAAAAACATACAACAAAAAGCCAACGTCACGCGGTGTTCCCAGACGGTCACCCATCTAAGCACAGACCGCGCCCGACGTTTCTTAACTTCGGTGTTCGGACGAAAATTGATGTTTTCAACACTCTACCCAACACGGATCAAAATTACAAAGCCCTACCATATGAAGTTCCGTTTTAATACAACTGCTCTTTTTTCAATATCAAAAGACACAATACATCGGATTGTAATATTGCCTCCAGTGTAATTTGGAATTCAAACCCCAGGCTCTCCATACGGGGCCAATAAATTAGGAACGTGAGGTGCGCGCGCGCATTACAAATCGATGACTAATCCTTATAGACTGATCTCAGAGACAACCTGTCCGTTGTAACTGACTAATATGGCATTTTCTCGTGGATTTTTGTCTCAAGTAGTTCAAACGTGAAAGACTATTTAATTTGGCATAGATTTGTCTACATTTACGTGGGTCTAAATGGCTGTACGTATTACTTGGGAAAAAAAAAAAGTTGGGACCCGCGGGGGCCCCCGGCAGTGTTTTTTTTTATATTTTTTTTTTTCTTTTTATATAATAATTATTTTTTTTTTTTTTTTTTTCTTTATTATTAAAAAAAATAAAAAAATAATTTTTTTTTTTTTTTTTTTTTTTAAAAATATTTCTTCATTTTTGTTATTATTATTAAAATGAATTTATTTAGAGTACTTTCTCTTTTTCTTTCCCTTTTTTTTCGAGACTTTCTTCTTTTTTATATTCACTTTTTTTTTTCTTTTTTTTAACACTTTTTACACAAATTTTACAAGTTCAGATATTCCCTTTTTTACATAGATGATATATACCTATACACCTTTATACTTTCTCCCAAACAGCTGATTTCGGTATTTTTCCAATACAACCAATGCCACCTAAAGGCGGGTTGCTGAACTAAAGAGACAAACGTGATATTTCAAAAAGTCATTAAAAGTTCTGGTATTTATCGATAGATGGAAAAACTAAAAAGTATCTCCCCTCTCCCGGTCGGAGTGGGGTGTGTTAGGTTTTTTCGTTATGGAATTTCTGGATTCGGTCCCCATAGACGATAGAAGCTATGCAATAGCTTAAAAAATTGTAGGTAATAAAAAAATGTTTTACGTTTATTTCATTATCCACAGGTTGAATCTCACTTAAAAGGTCGATGTGGTTACATATGGATAGGCTAATTAGAAAGGGATTGAGCCTTTAAAGGTAGCTGCCGGAATACATAGTTATTAACTTGTCAACATTATCATCATGAATTAATCTTGGATGCAGTAATATTCTGGTGACTTAGCAGAGTCAGAAATACGAATATTCCCAAATTTAAATTAACAAAAGGTCTGAGTTAATTTAAAATAGGATCATAAGTTATGTACGTTTAAGGGAATAATAAATTATTGGCATAATAAACGAAAATTTTGTATGTGAGAAACAAATAGTGTGCCCGCCATACACTTTTGTTAGATTTTATCAATCACTCTATATCAAAAGCACATCATATTTTCGAAATACATATATGACGATGTAATTTATTAGGTCCATTAAGATTTTTTGACAAATTTTATTTAAAATTAGTTTTTGGTTCCAAATAAACTTGACTTGTATGAATTTTTATTAAAAATTTGAACTCTAATTACGCTAATTCTACTTACCAAGCTATCCCACAACCCTACAATCTGTTAACAAGCAATTCAAATACTACATAACGTGAATTAGCAGCTATGGTATATTTTTTTGCACGTTTAAACGATAACAAATTAATGTCGTAATTTCGCAACAAACGAAAATTCGTAATAAAATAATTTAATTATTATTTTAAGCCACAAAAATAAAAATATAAAACCGGCACAAGCATCAACAATAGAAATTAAGGAATTCAAATTAAAGATTCTTAATCATTAACATTGACGCTCAATTGACCGGATGCTCAGCCATATTAAGTCCGATCGCGATTCGAACAATTCGACCGCACTGTTTCCGGCGTCCTTTATAGTCTCGTCTTCACTTGACCCTTGATACTTGTTTTATGGGCTACAGTAAATTTTCGTGGGAGAATTTATAATTAAAAAAGTTGTATTATTATTTGTTGACATGTTGCTTGAATTACTTATAAATACGTAACAGTTTTTTCTTGAAATAGTAAGAAATATTCACAACAAATCCTGGCACGAAATCAATACATATCCTTCTAAGAAATAAATTAAATAACATACGATAGATAAATACGTTTTAAATTCAAATAGAACCCCGCATTGTATTAACTAAAAGCTAACGTAAAAAAACACTCGCTACTGATTAAAAGAAACTTAATCACAACAAATTATACAAATGGCCACCACACTTTGCCCTCCATTTAGTCTAAATATATAATCACAGAGCGAACGAAACAGTTCAGACATGCAACCATAGCCGCTATCCATTATGGGGGCGGTACATCAGATAACTAATTAACAGTTCTAATGGCTTCCTACTTACCATCATAATACAGATCGTAGCGATATAAAAACATATGGTCTATACCGTCTGTTCATATTGCTTATAGTCACGAATATAAATAAAAATATTAATTAGACCCGCAGTGGTGGCCCATTCATGCTCATATAGTCGTCGAAATTGCATGAATGTACACGAGACATGTAGAGCACATGAAAGTAATTATCATATTTATCCCACCGTATAATCTAACTATATTAGGTTCAAAAAATGTTTGTTTGTTTGAACAACCTGAATACTTGAAATTAACAATCAAAATTGTGTCCGTTCATCTTTTTATTTAGGAAAGCTATAAACTATCAATCATCACGCTAGGGCCCTTAGGAGCTGAGCAATTAAGTAACAACAATTAAGACCGCAAATATGGTAAGCGAAAAGTGCGAGGATACAGTGTGTCGTGTCGAGAGGAAAAATATAATATAATTGAGTTAAACTACAACACTGACCTAGCTGAATAAGTTGAATATCGAATTATTTAAAGTCTCAAGGTTCATCACTCTACTTGAGAGCTAGTTCCCTTTAGGATTGACCTGTGTATCATTACACCAGATTATGATTAAAGGCTAGAAACATATGCAATAAAACAAACTGTCACTACACTACAGCAATCATAATCGAATGAAGACCCATTACAAATAGTCATATACGCAACAGTGAAGTTACAATCTATAAGTAAAAATAATCTGGTGGGACTTAGAATGAACACATTTCCAGAAGAACAGAAGACATATCCATGGTTTAAAAAATTGTCTGTATGTCTGTCGTTTGTACTTTTTTTTTCTCGAACTGACTATGTTATTCACCTGGCAAGATCTTTACAGCTTCACCGGAGTACTCGTTTATACAGGATTCACACAGAGACTACTGGACGAAATTTTGTATGATAGTAGCTTATACACCGGTATAACATATAGTACATTGTTTTACATATATAACATATTCGTTATATGTATATCTCACTTGTAAGAAAATACAATAGAGAAGACATTTACACAACAACTACTTGGTGCATTTTGAAGAAATCTGATTGATATTGATCTGAAATCCGATTTTAATATACAATACAATCCTACGATTTTTTTAATCACCGTGTTTATAATTAAAATTTAATTTAGACGTAGTCGCGGGCACAGCTAGTAAAATATAATTATCAAACGTTATCAAATATATCCGTGAGAACTCTTATTATTAAGACCCCTATCATCTGTCAATAGAGTGGCTGATTACCCACTTTAATGATTAATCCGTCAGTTGAAGCGGTTAGACACCTCCTCGTCGCCAGCTATTCAAACAATTACGTAAGTATAATGAGACGATTAATAAAGGATTTAAAAGTAACTGCGTTTTTCTATGAATGGTTCACATCTGAATACTAATTGTGGTAGGGTTTTTTTTAATATCCACATGGTTACTTGCCAGCCTTAAGATGAAAATACTTAAACACACTTAAACGTGTGTTTCGACAGCTGAAAGTCGGACTAGCCTAGCCCATATCTCTATCTAAAATCAGTTAAGATTGCGATGAGATACTTATGTATATATGTAAAGAAAAAAATAGAAATAACTACCTGTACTTGCCACTTCGTCCGCATGAAACTTAATGCAAAAAAAAACATTCTTTCATTGAACGTGTGTTAGATGTTATTTATAGGTATATTATACTATAGTATCCTGTTTTTGTAAAAGATTGAATTGCATTTACTTACTTTTTTTATTACTATAATTTTTGATAGAGTCCACCGATTTTAATGAAATAAAGACTAAATGTTACTCGAGGGTATGGTTTATAATTTACTTGCTCATATTTTATCGTGAACGTAGTACTTTAGCACTATTGCGTGTTCAAACAAACACAGAGACATTTCTAAAAATGACTGAAATATATTTTATTACTTCTTCCTAGACACCAGCAACACTTTTTTTCATAAAATTCTAAATAATACAGACACGTTAGATTTACGTTCTTATTATATGTATAGAGATAAAAATTACAATTTAGTTGTTCTTTTCTCATAAACAAATCTATCTTGAAATTTTAAAGATCGATGGTCCTCTACTATTTTCGATTTAGGGAGCACCGCCAATATATCTATTCAAGTCGTAAAGCTGTAGTGCCTGTACTGTTATATTTTGTTTCGAAAGGTGCGATTAACTTATTGGCTTATAAACATTCATGAGAAGTAAAAATTCAGTCCTCAGAAGCAGCAAGCTATGAATGGTCTCAGGACTGTGACACGTCTGAGGTCTATTACACGCAATTGTAAACTACAGCGGCTACTTGACATAAGGTGAACTTCCCTATTTTTCTATCTCTATTATTCTAAGCACTATTATGGCCTTAATTTTGCATTCCGTTTTATAGTCTAGAGTTAATCAATTCATGAACTATATCAAAGATTAATAAATGTATACAAAAAGAGAAATAGTTCATTCACAAAGGGAAAGGTTCAAAGCGAAGGGCCTTCGGACCTGTACTAATAAACACAGGGCCCGGAGACACAAAACAGACGCTTACTCGATCGTTAGAGGGGCCCTTTGTTTGGTACTTTTATAAATAAACTCGAGTAGCTCTTTGAGTAACAACTTTGTTAACTATTAAAAATGAATTGTTTCGCATCAAATTTGAATTCGCTTTATTGTCTGGACTTACTGCAAGAGACGGTTATTAAACTGAGCCAATAAACAAAAGCCTAAGCTTGAAAGACTCTTTTATATTATCCATAACTATAGCTGCCGCATTTTTTAATTTAGTGTATAAAATATTTTGTAATGTTTTTTAAGATATTGTAGGTTTTTACAACCAGTTTTTAATAAATAGAATGAGGCAATATAGTAAATAAGGCACTGTTTATTCCCAAACAAATAGCGCTGACCACAGATATCATAGGGCACATGCAGTACAGATGGCATGCTTTGGGCAAACTTAGAGACGATTTTCGGGAACTAAAAATGCCGCAATGTCTGTGGACCCGTTTCTAATCTATATACCATATCCTTAATAATAAAACATAGATATATCTATAGAGACTAGCGGACCGGGCGGACGTTGTCCTGCCTTGAAAACAAAAAAAATCCTAAAAGTCGATCGCAGCGCCACCTGCCGGGTCCAATTGTGAATCTAAACCATTCTCGAATCTCCACGAACACACACAAAAAATTTCATCAAAATCGGTCCAGTCGTTTAGGAGGAGTTCAGTCACATACACACGCACACAAGAAATATATATATTAAGATATAAATGTTCATTAAGAAAGTTATACCTAAAATGAAAGTGCACAACCCATGTAGAGCATCATGTTAGGCGTAACCTTCAATGATAAACTTAAAAATAAGGGCAACCGGGAGTTTTTGGCGGGATCTTGGTCTGTCATGTAGTGGATTTTATTTTTTATTCATAATCTTGTGTTACTTGACTCTATATTGTATAAAATTGGTGTTGTTTTAGGTAATATAGTTTGTTTATTGTGCATAAGTGAATGGAAAATAATACCACGGACCATGAATTCTGAGATGCCACAAAAATTCCATGGAAAGTTCTAACAAGAGGGCCACCATCTTGTTAGGTCATTGAAATTATATCAAGAAACTTGTAATATCGATACTCACTTGACAATGGCAGTGATGGTCTACTAGAAGACTGGTTGCCAAAATGGAATGGAAGAAGAACTTGAAATACTATTAACTACTCGACAATGGCATTCATTGAAATTATATCAAGAATCTTGTAATATCGATACTCACTTGACAATGCAGCAATAGTCCACTAGAAGACTGGTTGCCGAAAATGGAATAGAAGAAGAACTTGTAATACTATTAAATACTTGACAATGGCAGTAATAATCTAAAAGATTGGTTGCCAAAAATAAAGATATAAAGGGCAGCCGATAAATCACATTTGGACGACATAAGTGTGTATATAACTCTACTCAACAGTGAAATAGATTTATGAACAAGGAGATTAATTGTCAGAATATTCTTAGTATGATGAACCGACATTTTTAAAATCTTGATAAACCTGCACAAGGCATATTTTTAACAGCTCTGAATAAAGCTGCGCAGAACACAAATTTAGGTATACATATGTATTAGGGTGGAGTGAAAAAAACAAATTTTTTTTTTTCTTAGCCTGGGGGTCAAATTTATACAAAAAAACAAAAATTTTAAAAAAAAAAAATTTTACTCAACATCTTAGCCAGCCCACCATTTTTAAAATTAATACAGAAAAATTTGTTCAAAAAAAAAATTTTTTTTTTCTTTATCTCTAAAACATCAAGAACTGGCAATTATACATTTCCAACTCAAATTTTATTCTAGTGCCCTAAAGGGACTTTTTGATTTTTTTTAAATTAAAACAACCAAATTTTTTTTTTAACTTTATTTTTAATTGCAAAAAAGAACTCTAAGTTCTAAACCCTCAAAAATTTTTTTTTTCAACCAAATATTTTTACTCGAATTAGTTTTAAAAATAGCGGCCAATAGAAAATTTTTTTTTTTTCAAAAATTTTTGTTTTTTATAAGCTACAAATTTACCCCCAGCTAAAAAAAAAAATTTGTTTTTTTCACTCCACCCTAATATGTATCATATTAAATGTATAAGCTACATTGAGACATATATACTTAAGGATAAATAAATACCAACTGTAGATTCGTATAATAAAATTTTAACTTCGTTTCGTAAAAGTTTTTGAATATGACTCAAAAAATGCGGCTCCTAAATAATTTCCGGCTTTACATCCGTCAGTGTGTATTTTAACAAAGTTTTGATAATGCTTACTTATATATTGAGGACAAATATTTTTATTTTAACTATATCATATTGACGCTTTGGCTTCAAAATATCATCTACATTTAGTTTAATTATGTTGTGCAAATCGATGCTATCGGCCCAGGTGTATAAAGTGAACATTTCATCTTTTATACTTGTTTGATTAGGAGTATATTTATATTGAGAAAAAATAGAAGCTAACAATAGTTAGAAAACTTTTAAAAACAGACATATGAATTGATAATTAGAAAGCTACACAAGAAAAGTAATAGTAAAAACTGTTACATGAAAGTCATTATATAACCGTAGAGAAGAATATTCTGTTATTTGTTTACTAAAAGATTGCATTTTTCGTGCACGACTATTATGTTTTATTGAACGTACATATTACTCTTGTAGGGGTGAGGAGCATTTCTTTGCTTGATATATGTTTTTGGGGTGTCAGTTTGTGGTAATAAAGTTTATTGTTGGATCACAATTATTTTATTTAAAATTTTTTACAATGGTATTGTTGCGCAGTCTTTTTTTTATTACCGTGGGGAAATCCATTATGGATACGCCATCCTCCCTGGGGTGAGAGTAGGTTCTGTCCGACTCGTACGGACCAAAACCCCACGGTGTACCGACAGACCGTATTGTTGGGGCGGCAAGGGATCGTCCTACGCTAATCACCTTGGATAGCCGCCCCAACGGTCCGCCCGGCAGAAGGTGGCCGCCGGGCTCCTACATAATAGGGAGACAGACTAGGTACACACCAGCTGCCTCCCCTCGTCAGGTGGACTTGTGCAATGAGGAGACGGGCCCCCCGGCCCATCCCCTCTGGTCCAGCTACGGTGGCGGCAGGGAGTTGAGCAAATCGCCGCCTCCTCCCACCGGTCCTCTGTTGGCGGAGAGGGCCACTTAGAGGATCCACCTCGCGGGCCCTCTCCACCACCTCTTTCTGCGAGATGACCTCCTCGCAGAAGGAAGCCATCGCACGCCACACCTATTCGCTGCCAAGCATGGCCCACCCCCCGCCGCCACCAATCCCCCCCCCCCCCCCCCCCCCCCGCCAGAACGACACCCCCCCCCCCCCCCCCCACCCCCCCCAACAAAAGAATCCCCCCCGTTTCCCCCCCCACCCCCCCCCCCTCGCCTCCCGCCGGCCGCCCCCCCCGAGCCATTTTGTGCAGGTACAACCCCAAAAAACCATTTCCCGTTAGCCCCCGCCCCAATCTGAACCTCAGGGAACCCCATCCCCTGCCCATCCACTCCCGTAGAACCGGGCGAACGGTGTCCACAGTATACCGCCCGTACCGCGGGTCTGCCAGGTCCTGCATCCAACATTGAGCACAGCGCAGCGCACAATTATTGTGCAGCCTGAGTGCTTGAACGCGACTGACTGTCCAAGTATTTTCTAAATATAATTTTAATTGAGATGTGCTGATGCGCACATAATAAGTAGGGCGACATGTATTGTACGTAACAGTACAACACTTAATACTAAATATTTTATAACATTGCGTACCATTGTGTTTTTGTTCTGTCGTCCTCACTATAATAATATTTTATTCTCAAATAAATAAATTTTCTTCTCGAAAAGAACATGGTTCAGTTAATGATAATTAAAACATTAATAATTAATAATCTTTAACATTATCCAGTGCCACAAAAAGAACAAAAATCATTTACAAAATATTTTTGTTGCTAGAATATTGACGAAAGGAAAAACAAAAGATGTCAAGGTATAAACATAGCGAAAACGTGTAAAATTATATATTAAAATATTTGACTTTTAGAAACATTTTTAGTCTTATTTTAGATACATTTAAGGATTCAATTTCACTCGGTTCTTTTGGTAATTCATTAAATAGTTTCGCTCCCTCAAATTTTGACACGCTATTAAAAATATAAGTTACTAGCGGCCCGGTCCGTCTTCGCACGGGTATAAAATATATAGCCTATGTCATTCACTGAAAAAATGATTAAAATCGATCCAGTAGTTTTGATTTATTCATTACTGCCCGTGGCCCGCCTGCGTTAGTTGCAATGTAAGCGGAAAAAATGTAATTATTTACAACATCGATTAGAAACCTCAAAAATAACAGTATTTCTCCACTATTTAATGGATGTTATTATAGATATAAACCTTCCTCTTCAATCACTCTATCTATTAAAAAAACCGCATCAAAATCCGTTGCGTAGTTTTAAAGATTTAAGCATACATAGGGATATAGGGACAGAGAAAGCGACTTTGTTTTATACTATGTAGTGATTTGCGAAGGTATTTCAACGAATAAAGTGTAAATTCTTACCCAGTTACATGTGTTAGTTAGCTACTCTATGTAGGACGAAATTGTCCTTTAAAGCGTATGATTCCAATGAATATCTTAGAAGATATCATAGATTTAAAATTACGCGCAACAAAATAAATAAAATTGTTTCTGTAACGAGAATTACAGAGTTAATTCGACTTGAATGAACAAATCGCTTGGAAACTCATGCCGTAATATTAATACAGCGCACTTCGGGCGAAGGCGGAGCAGTTTGCTAGTAATATTATAAATACGAAAGACACGCTGTCTGTATGTGTATTATATCTTCATTACTGAACCAGATGAAATTTGGCATACAGGTAGCCTAGAGAAGGACAAGGTAACTTTTCGTCTTGTACATTTATAACCGAGTAAGTAGAAATTATACGGCACAAACCTAACCATTAATATATTGATGTAAAAGTTATTCGAGGTATTGGGAAGCTGAAAATGTAATAGAGTCAACGCTGTAACTGGCAACATCAAAATTATACCATATGTCGACATCTGCTGACCGACATACCATTCTTGATGATTTCTCTCAATACAGGTATAAATTTTTGACGTGGAAACACTTTCAGCTGTTCATTTGGATGCTTGCGCGTGCGCTCGAGAAGTATCCGAAACTTTATATAATTTATTTAGGCTTAATGTATCCGAATTCCGAACATCTGCTTGTTTCGGCAGGTGATGTTTTGGAATTTTTAAATTTTGAACAACTGCCTCCTGTAGTATTTAGGACATCTGTAATATTTTTAATGTTATAATAATTGCATGTAATTTATGAATAAATTATTTCATAACTTAGATTAAAAAAAGATTTGTAATTAAGTATGAGTTCATATATTTTACAATTTTGATAATAATATATTAATTAATAACCACAAGCTTACACTGTTGTTTTCCTTTTTTTATAAATATCAATAAGCTAAAAAGATATTATCAATTTTTTTATATAGTAATCTTAGTAAATACATTTGTTTTTATTATACATCCATAAACTTATGTTATTTAACCCCATATTTGACCGTAATATTGCTCGTATTCTAAGTACTAAGTATTCAGTTATTACAAGAGAATATAATTAAAAATATTAATATGGAACATGATATTTGGGTGGTCACAAAACTAAATAAATAGTTCTAATAGAAGGATTATTATTTTGTTGAAACAATAGAATCATAAGAAGAGATTATTCTGTGAAAAAATAATTCACCACTTAATAAGAGAATTATAATTATTTATCAATAGTGAGATTTCGCGAAAGTGTTTGCAAAGTGTGAAAAAGATATACCCTTATATATTAACAGACATTCAGATTTTTACACCGTATATCAAATACAATAAGAAAATAAGATACGAAACTTTTTTCAACGCTGTATTGCTTTTTACGATATCTCAACATCCTTTCTTTATTATCTATGTACCGGAAATGTAATTTTATCTGTTCTTTTTTTGCACATCCGCACCCGTTTACATCGTATCATAGAGGTCGGTATCAAATCTTTCATATCATATATCATATCCGTTTAGGGTGTGACTATGTTAATCGGCGTAGCGATTTAGTTAATATTTTTTTAAAAATAATAAAAGTAGCAAGAATAAGGCAATATATAGCAGTGCCCAACTATTAATAATATACAAACACAGTATTCAAATAGCTATATAATGTTATAAGATTTCATGGTGTATCTAATAGTAAGTGATTCGAAATATCTATAATTCTCGTACTAAATATTAGTGAATGTATGCAAATGACATACAATTTTAACTATTCCTAATGATTAGGTCGAAGCTAAAACAATCGACCACGATGATTACAATTTATTGATCCTATGTAAGTAATATTATGTTATTTTTTTCTATATTGCGATGAATGACTAGTTATAATGCTTGTATAATAAAAATATATTTTAAAGAAAAATGCTGTAGATGTGAATACTGTCTCTTTCGACGTATAGGTACTCTAAATGCAAGGTGAGTATTGTTTAGCACCAATACCTTATACTGTGCTAGTGTTTGTTGTTTTTTTTTACTTATCGCAATAATTTGCACTAGTCAGAAGTTTACTGGTATGTATTATGTATAATCGCTTAAAAATAGATATAATTTTATCCAGTTCATATACTATATACACTATAAACTATATTGTCTTGGCATAGTAAACATGAAGGCGTGGACTATTAATGTTATGTAAAAGTTTTAATAAACAAATTAATTAAAAATACACATTATTTTAGTCCGCTGTCGCTCCGTTCATTACTCTGTACCAGATGTATTTTCGATGCCTGATACGGATTGTACAACGACTCGACTGTAATGTCTTTTTTTCTGCTTACTATGATTTTTCAAATCGCTTATCATGCGACCTTTGGGCAAGTTTTTTATGAATAAGCATTCTATAATCATTCTACTCCATTGCTATTTTTATCTACTGAATTATTTACATTTATGCACGTACTTTGAAATACATGTAACTGTATAGTTAATAAATGAATGCACCTTGGTATTTTTGTGGTTTTTTGATATAAAACGTTTTTGTTTTTTTTTTCTTTTAATTCTAATTGCCCCTATTATTCCCCAAACACTTTTAAATACTAACCTATACAAATAATATAGCAATAGAAATCAACTTCAAATTTTAATATGATAAAAGAATTCCGATGAAATCTCTATCACCCGGTAGCCCTTTGTGGGTTACATGCGTGGAGTTCCGAACAGCTGACGTCATAAAAAACGCACCCTCGTCCTTATCTATGGTAAGTATTCAATATTGGGCTCTTTGTGCGAACATAATTGCTACAGTTTGAAAAATAGTTTATATTTCTACCAACAGATGTCTTTAAGTTTTTTTCTTTATTTAAGATAAAGTATATGATCTTTTGTATTCAAAGGACATTTAAACAACTTATTTATTATATTTATACGATTATTTACTGGTAATTATACATATATTCACGTGGATAGAATATTTTTTTCAATGTTCAATTTTCAAATATTTTAGCAATTGGTAACATTTGCTTTAATTTTTTAAACTTAAATGGCAACCCAAACTTTATGTCGTTATTAATGTAATTTGTTTCACATATGCACATTAACCGAGCTATATTAAGTAAAATGCTACCAATAAACGGTAGCAAACCAAACAATTATAGATTGAAATAAAACCTACATACATGTCAAATTAAAATCCTGCCAAAAATTTATTCAAAAGATTACTTTTGAAAAGTAATCTTTCAAGATTTACAATATTTAGATTTAAAATTCCTCGAGATTATCCTTTTAATTCATACATAAAAATAAAATGGTAATAAATAGTAATAATAAACTGTCAAAAATAAACCAGATCAAGTAAATACTTCTTATGAAAAAACAAGTTGAACCCAATCTTTAATGAAAGTAAAACATAAATAAAATAGATAAAACTTTTTGTGTATGTATTATCTATGATTATTTGCAAATTGCAGCTCCACACCAAAAGCTACAAAATTAGCTAAAGAGTTACGAAACATAAGAACCTTTTTAAATTGTAAATATCACAATCGAGCAGCGACAACAACGCTCCACTCCATTTTCAAATGTACATAATAACTTTTTTCCCGTGTATGCACGGTTCACTTCCCATCGGGCTGCACATGGCACGAAGGAATTTGACACGCAGATGTGCGCCACAGACACAATAAAATACCTAACAAATATGGCCGCCACGGGTATGTGCCAATGTGAAAATTATTTGTATTCGTAAAAGAAATTAATGATTACGCTGTCATCGCATTTGGATCACAATTTTAAATTAGTGAAATAGGAGTCATTGACAAATAATCTACATACATAAATAAAATTGAAGTGTCTGTTCATAATGTCAAAATTACAGCTTTTTACTAAATGAGTATGAGCGCAAACCAATTTTTAAAATTTATATCTGTCTGTCTGTCTGTTTGTTCCGGTTAATCTCCGAAACGGTTGGACCGATTTTGACAGACTTTTCACTGCTAGATAATTGCCGTTATAAGAAATAACTAATGATACTTTGATAGTAAACATATACTTAAAAATCAGTTACAACTAAGAATTTTATTGCCCTCAACTTATATACCATACTTGTGCTGAGAAAATATAAATTCATTCTTTTTCACGGCTAAGCTAAGCGTCGACAGAACGCTAATATTGAAAAGATTTTTTTGTTACAAACGAAATAAGCAGAAGTAAAATTAATACAAATTTAGAGCCGGTGAATTTTCACGCCGCATCAATAGTTAATAAAAATTGTATTGATATTCAATTAAATGTGAAGATAATAAAAAAGTAGAAAGTGAAGCGATTATTCTTACTTGCCACCAAGTCAAAGTTGTATATTAATGTTACACAACATCAGCCAAATCCGTCCCAACGGTTTCGTTTAAAAAACAATCAAATTTATTTCAATCAGAATAAGATTCTTAAAAAGTTATAAAACGTACACTGTATAACGCAGTTAAAATAATGTAAGCACGTCAATGGATATTACGGGACCGTTAAAAACGGGCATTCGAATATAATTCGCGCCAAGTTAATAATCCCTTGTCCGCCATACAGGCCCGTCACGAGATGTCAGATTCGTATGACCTCATCCGAGTTATAAATTAAATATGTAATAAAATAAAATCTCATGTGTAATCGTAAAAGAAAGCCATCAAGTATGAACGCGTTCATTTTTATAGCGAACGCTTCTTTTTCTTCTTGACATTTTATTTACAATTATTTAAAATATTTGACGTTCCTTTCAAACTTGGAATGTCACTGGAGATACAATTGGCCGTAACTGATTCCTTGAATGCTTGTTGTCGAGGTAATCTGAACTATTGTGACTTCTCTTATAAACATGTAGAATTTTTAATACATAATTTCCTGTTTAATTACGCCATACAAAACGAACGTAGCTTATGTCATTCGACAATTAAAATAAGCCTTACAACACCTCATTTTTTCAAATTATATTAAACAGTTTAACTTACAAAGCGTGTCAAGGAAATAGACACGTTCTAAAATATAACCCTTCTTTCGAGTGTTCGGGTAAAAAGACAACTTTTTTCTGTTATTATGTCATATGTCTGTGTAGTCAATTTTGCCACTGTCACGTGTAACTGTCATCTAAAATTTTAACACTATATCGTTTAGAGAAAAAGTTATCAAATTTTTTATCATTTTTTTTTAGTAATGATGAACACTCTTTTTTGTATTTCTGCCTTAATTATGTAGACTATTTTTTTTAATATAACAACATTGCCTTCAACATTAGCAACATATGGATGTCTAAAAGATTAACTGATATTACCAAATATGCAACTCCTTCGTGAAATTATGAAACGGTACAAACTGACTTCAATACTTAGCTATTCGGATGTAAATTTCTCACGTCACGTTATAATAGATTTCATAACTGTATTAGTTATAGAATTCTTATTACAGACATACTTCAACCATCAAATGTATAGAGAGAACCATAGTTTTGTTAAAGTTATAAGTGATACAAAGCACAAGAAGTCAGGTCTGTGTGTTCCTTGTTCAATGATATTAGATCTCTCAAACGAGACGTGAAGTGATTTTCATTAGGTTGATATGAAATTGATACGAATCGACAAGATTTTGTCTGTTGACTGACTCAATTACTTTTGAGACTGTTCAGTCACTTAGGTAACCTAATAGATATAGAATTGAACATTGTTAATTCATTATAAGTATTCATATCAAAGTATTATGGACGAAATATACCATAATCTGTAAGAGAATATACATTTTTAGAATAATATCACTAATGCCTACGTATTAATGTAACATTCACAAAAACATATTTCAGCATTTAGAAAGGCAAGTCTCAAAAGGTGAAAGTCATGTCATGGGCTTTCATGCTTTGCAAAAACTCGCATCTCAGTACGGCCTTGCCAAGGTGAACGCAAGCGGGACATAACGGTGCGTCTGTGCTGCCGTCGGTCGGTCCGCAACCACACCACTTAGGACATTCCCAATTGCATCGCTTACTTTCACGTCCATCGACGACTCCCCGCTCGTATCGTTACGTTGCGATAAACAAAAACGTCAATAAATGATACTCGATAATTGCTCACTGTTTTATTTGACGTCGCATTCGTCGGAAACTGGACAGGTTTTTATATCCATTTCCTTTTGGTACTACAGTGTCGCTGTGCCCTGGTTCTAATATTATCGTTTTATACAGCTGGTGAATAATCCATATGTAATCAACGATCAAATAATGAATTTTACTGTTTTTGCCTAACTTAATTTCGGTGTCCCCCAAGGATCGACTTTTGGCGTTTTTTTTACATATACTTCAATAGTAACTCGGCAACGTAACCTTTGAAGATATCAATTGTTGCTTGTTAGGTGGCATAATGAATTTTGACATTTCATCCACGTAGCTACCTTTTATGGGTAGTTCAGTTACACATAACTGTACCGTGCCATATCTGGAATGCCTTTTCCTTAGTTATTTGTAAACAAAGATAGGGAATTATATATTGTTTCAACTATTCTATAATAGTATAATGCAAATGAATTTTTACTTATTACGGATCCGGTTACAATTATCTCTTATTCCACATTGCAACAAAGTTCTAAAGCCTTTGCAAATATAATTGCTTTCAAATTTTGTAAGATTAAACCATTTTATTAAACAATATTTAGCTACAGAACACATGGTTAAGTACTTATAATCAAGAGAGAATAATCCATATACAAATCTAAGGATATTTGAATTTGAATCTCCCCGTTTCCTTTATCAGAAAACTTTTAAATCTAAACTAAAATGTTATATAACTTAACTGTCCAATTACAGTTAACTTAACCATAACTGGAGAAAAATATTTCACAATACAAACACACTTGCATCATTATGATATGTCATCGAAATTTTATTGTCGACATAAGATTACGCGAAAATTGAGTTGACAAAAACATTGTCTCATAAAGTGCTTCGTTGTCTGTTGAAAGATGTATCGAAATATCACGCTAATGGTGTTCTAGATTCTTATGACAAAAATTGAATAATGCACGAATAAATGATAATTCTATTGCAAGATGTCCATTAGAGATTTTTATTTGAAACTTGTTTCTCACACCGAACTTGTTAGCTGGAGCCCAGTCTATTTCACTTATAAAAACTCCAACTAGAACGTGTTTCATAAAGGCGTAGAATTTTAAAAGAAATTGTATTTCGTTCTGCTAATTATTTGTACTCATTTACTAAACACGAAATATTTATTGCCGCAGCTAGAGCGCGAGTGAAAAGGAAGCTGTCATAATACAGTTATGATAAAACAAATTTACGTAAGTATTTAGTTAAACGAAATAGAAATGTTACTTTAGTAAAACAATTTCTGAATATTTTTAACTTACTATCATGTATGCGTTGAGCGAGCCTAACAACATATTACGGCGAACTCTCCAAAGTCCATGGTTTTTCGTAAATAATGAAGCGGTTTACATGCATGTAGCGCAGTCGCCGTCATAAAACTTGTCCCTTTTCTCATAATTACTCATTCTAACTAAAAAGATGACTTACGATTTGGCTAATCTCCGTGATGGGGATCGGTGTTATCGTTTTGTCCGAGCCCTGGGGGAGAGAGGACGCGCTGGGGGTCGGCGAGACCCCAGGGGAGTTGGGCTGGTTACCAACGCTTTCCTTCGAGGTACGGTTGGGGGAAAGACGAGCCGGAAAGCTGAGCGTCTTCGTCCACTGCGACAGGCTACGCACCATCTTGACTGTTCATAAGCACAACACTCGTTCACTGAACCCTGTAAGGAGAGCGCGCGATACGTACACTCGCGACGGCGGCACGCGGACGAATGGAACGGTCGTCAAGTCGTGGCGGTGGCGCGTCGAAGCCTGTGCAAGTTGTGACTTGATTGGTCCGCGGGACGTGGCGCGAAGGGCTCGCGGATGCGGGACCACCTATTGGTTTTGGATCCGATTTTCTTTTGTTTATAACAGGATCCCCGACCTTACCGTAGCCAATAAGTTTTAACGAGAGTCTTTGCCTGAACCTTAGTCTGTTATTTCATTCATAAACTTATGTTATTTGAGTCTATATTTTGTAATATTGGTGGTATTTTACGTAATATAGTTCGGTTATTATGCACAAGTGAATTGGATGTGAAATAATCTCCCCCAAAATATAACCATAAGTGAAATTTATATTCAGTTGGCAAAATCTTGTCATCAGAAAACTATCTCAGTACACGCTGGATAAAATATAAGTTACATTGAGATAATGTATGGTTTACCATTTCTAGAGACACAAAGGCAAACTAAGTCACTAGCGGCCGCTAGTTTTTTAAAAATAATTTATAGGTTTTAGCATTTGATCACAATCTCATCTGATGCTAAATGACGACGTACTCTAAGATGGTAAACACACTAAACCTAGTGGGAGATTGGTTTCAAATGCAGCTACCGAAATCTACCAAAAGGTGCTTGACGGCAGATTTTCAACTTGAAGGTGGTAGCTAGCAGACGAACTTAGAAAAAACCCTAACACTATGCTATTGTCTCATCACAATGTTTTCCTTCACCGCGCGCTCCGACTCAGTCGCTAGCATTCGAACCTAACTCCATCGACGTGGTGCAACACATTGTCAAATAAGACATCATCGCTTCAAAAATATTTTTTATGATATTATGGTACTCCTGTAGCCCTTTATAGTGTGTGCCAACATTCGGCATTATAAGTCCGCTGATTAGTGCGCGCGTTCCACCCATTTAACAGCTATGTAAGGAAAAAATTGCACGTGCCCCGTCGAGGATGGCACCCTACACGTGTATCTTAATCAGTTTGCAAACTATGCTTCGTTCCCGGGTGTACCTATGGATATTTTCACCGCACATTTTAGCATATAACATAATTAAATGACTATGACCAGATTACGATTAAAGAAGTAAAAGACATTGCACGATGAACTCAGATAAGATGTATATGTAGATTCCATGAACAAAACAAAGTGGAGAATATTGCGAAACATTTTTATAGAGGTCCTTTTAGAGTATATAATAGACTCCACGGGTGTCAATTCAGAACAACGGCACGTAGGATTCGTTGCATATCCCGACTTCCTTGGGACACGTGCGCGCGCAGCTGACGCCCGCAGCGCATGCATTCCAGTTTTATACACTTCAAATCTTCTATATTGAAAGCATTCAATTTAAAACATGGTCAGACTTTATTTCATTTCCTACTTTTTATCATAGTTTTTTTAAGAATCTATACATATAATAAGAATGTAAATGTAACGTGTCTGTACTTTTTAGATTTTAGTGAAAAAAAAATGTTGCAGGTGTCTTGGAATAAGTAATAAAATACATTTCAAGCATTTTTAGAAATGTCTGCCTGTCTATGTGTTTGTCTGTCTGTCTGTTTGTTTGAACACGCATCACTGCTAAAGTAGCGTTCACGATACGATTCATTAAAATCTGTTCATTCTATCAAGAGTTATTGTAATTTTAATGACGACGCTATTTAGATAATACTACTACTATGGAAAAGTAGATAAGTAAATAGACTTAACACATTCAGATGATTTTATTAGTCACTGTTTTTTTACATTAAGTTTCACGCGGACGCGGTCGCGGGCACAGCTAGTCTTTTATAAAATATGACTAGAATAAATGAAAAAGCAAAATTAAAAATACTTTATTCAATTTAGGTCCCGTGAATGCGCTTATAAATAAAATTAGTTGTTCGGAAAACAACCTAACCATCGAGAAGAACCGGCAAGAAACTCGATCTGGTTTATCACTTCATCATATATATTTTTACAAAAATAGATTCATTTTGTATGGGTACATAGAGTACAGCGTCATTTTCAGACATCACTATCGCTCACATTTTAATTAATCCAACTTATAATAATCTTTAGACAAACAAACTTTATCTACCTTTTACATATTGTTAAAAACTAAACATTATTTGTGGACATATTTTGCTAACATTTTTATAAAGTAAATAGGTTAGATACGCTGGATATTTAACTAAACTACCTTTTATAGTAAACTAGCTGGCACGACGGAAGTTGTCCCGCCCTAATTAAAAATAAATTCTTGACAAATTATATACCAAAACGTTCCTCATGAATCACTTTATTCACTGGTGAAAACTGCATGAAAATCCGTTCAGTAGTTTTTGAGTTTATCGCGAACAGACAGACAGACGCGGTAGGGGACTTTATTTTATACTATGTAATAGGGTGGAGTGAAAAAAACAAATTTTTTTTTTCTTCTTAGCCTGGGGGTCAAATTTGTAGCTTATAAAAAACAAAAATTTTTGAAAAAAAAAAAAAAATTTTACTCAACATCTTGAGCCAGCCCACTCATTTTTAAAATTAATTACGAGTAAAAATATTTGGTTGCAAAAAAAAAATTTTTTTTTGTCTTTGAATCTCTTAAAACATCTAAGAACGGGCAATTATGATCATGTCCAACTCAAATTTTATTCTAGTGCCCTAAAGAGGAATGGTACTTTTTGGGATTTTTTTTTTAAATTAAAACAATAGTCACAAAAATTTTTTTTTAACTTGTGATTTTTAATTGGCATAAAAGAGGATACTCTGAAGTTTCTAGAACGCCTTCAAAAATTTTTTTTTTGCAACCAAATATTTTTACTCGTAATTAGTTTTAAAAATGAGTGGGCTGGCTCAAGATGTTGAGTAAAATTTTTTTTTTTTTTTTCAAAAATTTTTGTTTTTTATAAGCTACAAATTTGACCCCCAGGCTAAGAAAAAAAAAAATTTGTTTTTTTCACTCCACCCTACTATGTAATGATAATTTCAAAAAATACCGTAAAATATAGTATCACAGATTAAAGGAAAATGCACAGTAAAAAAAGTTTTTATGGTGAGATTTAGGAAGTTTCCGTGGCTTTTATGAACTGTGAATATAAAACTGCAATAAAAAAAATTGATTAGACAGCACATTAGTCTAAATCGCTTAAACAAGTATGACGCCATATTACCAAGTTTATTACACCTGTGCGAAATCTAGATGGGTCCCTAGAATTTAATAAAATAAACTAGATCCGATCAAACTACGTACGACATTCCCAAAGTTAATTTTTAATACAATTTCACCGGACAAAATATATAAACTCCTTTCATATAAATTTCAACGTCCATTTCAAGATGCACATAAAGAAACTTCTCACACCAAAAAATAAAGTCATCAATGATGTAAAATTCATTTTCTACAGTTGTAAACAAAAAATACGACCCTATTATTCGAGAAGGGTGGTTTAAAAACCCTCACGACCCTCGATTCTACTGTCAGAAGCGACCCTAATCCCTTTGTTTTATTGAAAAGGGTCTCAACTACTCGGGGCTTGAGTTCCTCCTTCCACGTTCAATAGAGCAAGTGTTTTATATTGAAGAATTTGAATACCGACGGAGTAATTACAATTTTTATATATATATATTTATATTATTTTTGTGGTTGTAACCCTATGTGGATAATTCTACACGAATATTAAAATTAATTAAGTTTAGTTATCAAGTATTTACAACGATATGTGATACCATGTCACATGGTCACATTAATTTATACATAAAGAGATCAACAGTTAGTTAATTCTCATTTTACATATGCAGTTATTACAATGTTGCTTTAGCCAAGAGATAATCATCACAAATTTGTTTGTTCTTTTAATTCTGTATTTTAACATTAATATCATCGACTGAACGTCCGTTTATCATCATACGAGCTCCCATAGGAAATAAATAATAGTTTAAAAAAAACACGCTTTCATAAAAAATCCAACTAAAAAACAGAAAATAAAATTTAATAAATTTGGATTAAGAATAGTGTAAATTAGAAATAAATGTATATTTTTGTAAAAAGTGACAAAAAAATTATAAAAATACTGATATCTGGAGGTGCTGATATTAACAGTGACGCATCCCATGTTAATATCAGCACCTTTTTATACCTTATTACATTTTTATATAATATCAGCAGTTTTTTAAACTATTATTTATTTTTCATTTTTTAGTTAATTTTTTTTAACTTTTTTTTTCGGATTATTGCATTGTCATCGACCTTTGACAGGTGTGCAAAGTTTGAATTAAATCTGATCGTTCAAAGTAGGTCAAAATCGTGCTCAAAGGGGTCGGTTACAAACATACATACATACAGGTGAAGCTAATAAAAGCGTGATAAAAAGCGCTGCAGTACTGCTACTGTACAGCACATTTTGCTAAACTGGTTCGCCACTTGTTGGACATTTCCTTTTTCTTTTCATTTTTCAAATGTATAAAAAAATTCTAATTTCATTGTGTAATTTAATTTAATCGTATGGTTGTTCCAACAATAACATATTTCTTTCTTCCTTCTACATAACAATTTCAATAAATACGCATCCATAACAATGTTTCACATACAGCTAATTTTAATATTAACAGCGGTATTGTTAACAACATATTGAATAACAATAATAATAGAATAGTAAAAAGGTGTACGGGTATACGCACACGCGGTTTGTCTGTGTGTGTTGTGTTGTGTGTCAATTGCATATGTTTAACGAGGATTGATCTTCCATAACTTTATTTTTGAGAGCTGCACTGTTGTTAATAAATATATACAAATTTATATTGTAAACTCAACGGTGCCCGTGACTTCGTCCGTGTTAAAATGTTTTCATTTATAGGAGCACGACAAAGCGATAATCCAAAAATGACGGTGACCGTTAAAAAATCTAGAATCGTATGATCCCAGAACACGATACTCCTAAGTGTATGTATGCTACTTTAGCTATATTAATTTAATGCTGTGTTTAATTTTTTTATTACTACTTTATCATTACCATTTAATCCCTACAACACTAAGTTACCTATTATAAATCATACCATTATTGGTCAGTCCACATGGGAAGACTTAATGTTGATATAATACCCTAAAATGGTTTATATTTGCCAGTAAAAATGGCGTCAAAATTAGTTCACCCGTTTCGGAAATTAACTTGAATAAAAGAAAAACATTTCAATTCTATGAATATACGTATAATTTTAGTTCTCTGGAAATGTACAAAAGTTTTTTTTTCTCGAACTGACTACGCTATTGACCTGTTAAGGTCTTTACAGCTTCACCGGACTACTAAGGCGAGCGCTTAAGGCACTCAGCCGATTTGTGTACAAAGAATTAAGTTTGAAAGTATAATGATAAAAATAAGTAATATATTTTCTTCAACATTACCTCAAATTGCATAAACGTTTGTCGTAGCGTAGAGTAAATGATAATTTTACTGATTACGTTTTTCTAAATCGGGAAACTTAAAAGTTCTATTTTGGAATATATATATTAAAAAAGAAAATTGTTATATTATTACAATTGTTTGATTGATTTATTCATCATTTATTTGAGTGATAAAAACTAATGTCACTGAACCAGGAAATCACGAATCACGGCACTCCGGAAACCGAATTCGTGGTGTTATTCTATATAATCTAATCGCCAATTATTACAATACATGCCTTATATCGATTAATATATTTTCCTTTAGCTTTGCAAGTTACAGAGTTACCTGATGTTAAATAATTAGGTGGTCTAAAACGATGGCATGCTAATTGTAAAGTAGAATTGGTTCTCAAGTGCAGCTGTCAAAAATATACTTGTAGACGCTTGCCAAAAGATTTCCAATTCAAGATTAGTAACTAATGAGACTAGGGAAAAACGCACTACGGCGGAGCAAAAAGATTCCAGCAGCCAACAATACACATTTTAACTAAATTGCAAATAAACAGACTCAAAATCAAGACATTTATTTATTACCTTACACTAATTTGATTCTAAAACATTTTTTTATATTATAGGGAGTAAACGAACAGGCGGGTCATCTGATGATAAGTGATCACCACTGTCCATAGATACTAACAGTATTAGGGAGGCGCAAGTGTGGTACCGGCCAAATTGTGCTGTTTAGAGTTTCATAAAAATTGGTCAAACCTTTTTTAGGTTACATCTAGATAGCTTGCAACAATACTTTTTACGAAGTCAAATTTTAGACCAATGGTCTTATTAATTGATACCTATCACAAAATGTGAACCAATACATACATGTATACAGACAGAACTACGGATTAACTAATTTGAAATTAAATTCTTATCTAAGTACTTTTAAGTTATTTAAGACAATACGAAATAAGTTATTAAAATGTAATGTTTGATAAATATTACAGACTGATAAACGTCTAGTCTAATAAAATGTTGTTAAACTAATAAAATATTATTTTTTAAATATAACTGAAATTGAATGCCACGTATGGTTCACTTTTTTTTATGTTCAACAAGTACGCGCTTGACCACAATCTCACCTGATGGTAAGTGACGATGAGGCCGACGATGTATCGCGCTTACCCACTAGATGCCTGTTCACTCTACTCTTGAAGACTTCCAAGTTATAAGAGGACGGGAAGACAGACGCCGGGAGTGAACTCCACTCCTTAGCCGTACGTATAATGAATGTGGAAACAAATCGCTTCGTACGAATTACGGGAATACCAACCACGTAAGGGTGGAAACCCTCACGGCATCTAGTCGTCCTCTGATGGAATGGGGACGGTGGAATTATATTATGTAATTCCTGTGTACACTCTCCAAAGTGTAACCTATAAAACACTGAGGGACAAGCCACTTTTCGTCGATGCTCTAAAGCGAACATTCTTGAATCCCACAGCGCTTTCACTGACAAGCTGACGAGCACGATGCTCAATGGAGTCAAGAGCGGCCAGCTGATATTTGGCTGATCCATCCCATAAGTGACAGCAATATTAATAATGTAATTAGTAATTAATTAAAAATATTTAATATAAAAATATTGAATATTTTTAATGTAGGTGGTAGAGCCACGAATGGGTCGGCTCGTCCGGGATAGTAACACCGTCTCATAGAAAACCGACGTAAAGTGCTTGCATTGTTGCGTTTCGTTCAGTCAGTGAGAGCGCCGGAGACCCACTATCCTTTCCCCCTTCCCCGAACCCCTCTTCTCCCTCCGCCAAACACAGGCTGGCAACGCACTTGCGACTCTCCTGATGTTGCAAGTGTCTATGGAAGGTAGTGATGACTTAACATCAGATGACCCGCCTGTTTGTTTACCTCCTATGACAAAAAGAAACATATGACAATAACAATTTACATTCTATTTTAAATCATAATGTAATGTTACTTGAAACGTTAACAACTCTAATACGAAGCGGTATAAAACATTTACTACCAAACAAGTGGAATGTCTTGTAGAGATGTTGGTTTGAATTATCTCATGTCGCGAAAATAGACATATGATTTGTTAAGAAAAACGATCTAAAAAGAACATCGTCCAAACGTGTATAAATACGTAACACCATTTAAACAAAGAATTGTAAAATGTCACCATGAATTATGACTACTTACGCTGCTTAGTTTGGAGAAGGGTGACAACAAACAGATATTGTAATTAGACAAATTATATTAAAACTAGCAGGCCCGGCAGACGTTGTCCTGTCCTGATTAAAAATAAATCCTTGACAAATTTTATACCAAAACGTTCCTCATGAATCACTTTATCCACTGGTGAAAACGGCATGAAAATCCGTTCAGTAGTTTTTGAGTTTGTCGCGAACAAACAGACGGACGCGGTAGGGGACTTTATTTTATACTATGTAACTATGTAATGATAATCACAAAATTATGTTCAAAGTACATTGCTATCGACAGTAAATTAAATCTAAGATGATTCTATGGTAAGTAACTTTTTTTATATATTTAATTTGTCTTTCAAAATTGATCTAGTTGATCTTTACTATTCGAAAGTAAAATTGACGCATACAGATTTTATAGTAGCTTACACATAAAAAAGTATAGAAAATTTTGATTATATAATATTTTAATTAAAAAATGTTGGAATGCTTTAAAATATTAACATAAATTCAAATTTACATACAAAAAACGATAGAATAGGATTTTATTTTATCATATTAAAATTAGTAAAAAGACTCAATTTTTTCATGCTAAGTTTAAAATCACTCAAAATAAACGTTATTCAATATAATATATATTTCGTGTTAATTTTTTATAATTCATTTTTATAAAGTTAAGTTTTTAAACATTCTAAATAGTCCTTACTATACTTTACTTGTACACTTACTTACTTATTACTATATATACTTTAAATACAAAAGTGTGTTTGTATGCTTTTTCCTTATTTTCTACACTTTTTCCTTACCTACTACTACTACTCAAGCAATCATAATTATATTTTGCATACAAGTTGTCAGCAGTTCAGAAAAGGGCATAGGTAATTTTAAGAATGCGCTATTCCTGAAGGAAAAATTAAATCTCAATTAACGTAAGCGAAGCCGTGAGCAAAACTAAGTGACAAATAAACAGATTGTCTGTACTGCCACTCAATAAATCTCTTACAATTTATTAAACCTTTCACTAAATCTTAACAAATGACGAACAGTCCATTTTAAAATTAGTTTTACAAGTGATATTGGTACAATTCATTTTCAACCAAAACAAATCAACAATGCAATGACAAACTTCATTTATAGAAGTGCTTTATAAGTTCACTTTTAAGTTAATTTACTTTAATTTGATCCATTACTAAGAACACAACGTATATCAGTGAACAAAGTTAAGTTAAAATAATTTAAGACTTTGTTAATTATATCCAAAAATATTTTCATGACGTAGTCACAACACTCTCGCGTTCCGTAGGGTTGTTATTATTAAAAATGCCAGTAAACGCTTGTACGAAATTAGTCGGCCGTCAATCTCATTGTGTGCTAGATGTCGCTATTTGTGTAACCCTCGTAAATAAATATTATTATGGCGTAAAATACAATTTAAGAACGGGCTGATTGCGTGACGTGGATTCTTCATGGAGCTATTGTAAAATTATAAGTCACTAGTTTTTTCCTGTGGCTTCGCCTGCATTAATATAGATTGGACATATCACTCTGAAACAGTTATTGAAGTAAAACTTCTTTAGGCTCCACTTAACTCCATGTTTCAGGCTCACTAAGACCAGTAACAGTTTTTCAGGTAATAGTGTTAGATTTTATAACAAAGTCTCAAAACACCTTACCAATTTGCTCAAGTGTTATGTCAAGCGGGTCTTAATACATAAAGACTATTACAGGGTGGATCAATATGTGAAGGATGGTGACGTCTGGAAGTGACGCCTCTCTCTGTGCATCCACCAAAAACGAATGTAACTTTATATGTCGGTATGTTTTAATAATCAAAAAATATGTTATGTATTATGAAAAGATAAACCAGATCGAGTTTCTTGCCGGTTCTTCTCGACGACTGGGTTGTTTTCCGAACCGGTGGTAGTTTTGACGTCCGTAAGTGCCTTCTCAGGGCCTAAATTGAATATAGAGTATTTTGATTTTAAGGCGCGACTAGGAGGTAACTGGACGACAATCCAACGGAAGTCGGTTACGACAACATGCCGTCACGTTTCTGTACCATCCGGTTTTTAAATATTTTTGATTTTGTCAATAAATAGTTTAAGTATAAACAGATAAATAAAAAAATTGAAAAAAAATGAATAAAAATATAAAATTGAATAATAATAAAAATCATACAATAGAATTAATTATGTATATATGGGCGCGCGACCGTCCTGCCATTTGGCGTCAATGTAAGTAAGTAACAAATGAAATCAAAGCTACATTATTTGTAGTACCATCTATCAGCTAATTCGGAACTTAAATAACACAGGAAATATTATTTGCAACTAATCATATTTTAAGTATGATAGTAATTAAATTATTGTTTTAAAATGTATAGTGCTCGACGATAATAAATGTATATATTACTGGTGCTACATCACCAATAAATGCCTTTTTAACCGACTTCAAAAAAGGAGGAGGTTATCAATTCGTCTGTATGTTTTTTTTTTTTTTTTTTTTTTTATGTTTGTTACCTCATAACTTTGGACTGGATTAACCGATTTTGATTATTCTTTTTTTATTTGGAAGCTGGTACTTCCCGTGTGGTCACATTTTAATGTGGTCCAGTTCCGACAACGGCATCCAGTGCAAAACCGTATAAGTTTTAAATTTGCATTAGGTATGTACACGACAAATAGACGAATAACTCAATATCACGATAACCGATTTCGATGATTCATTTTTTATTGGAAAGGACATACTTCAAGGGTAGTTTGATGAGAGTTTGGTTAGGTTCTGATTATGGGATCCGTGACAAAGTAAGAAAATGCAAAACCGTATAAGTTTTAAATTTGCATTAAGTATGTACACGACAAATAGACGAATAACTCAATATCACGCTAACCGATTTTGGATGATTCATTTTTTATTGGAAAGGACGTACTTCAAGGGTAGTTTGATGAGAGTTTGGTTAGGTTCTGATTATGGGATCCGTGACAAAGTAAGAAAATTTCAAGAAACGAGCCTACTCCTTTCTTAAGGGCCGGCAACGCATCTGTGTTTCCTCTCGTGTCGCAGGTGTCCATGGGCGGCCGTGATCACTTACCATCAGGTGACCCGTATGTTCGTTTGCTACCAATAGTATAAAAAAAAACTCTTCAATTCTTAGGAGCCTATTGTGCTTATGTTCGTTGCTGTGTTGCAACATGACGCAAGCATTGTAATTACATTACTTAAGGTGTATTATGTGTGAAGCGATGGTAGCCGAGTTGGTGGTAGAAACTATCGCGGATTATTGATAAGGTTGCGTTCGTACCAAACGTTACTTATTGTACAACCAATTGAAACCGTATCGCATACCATACCGCAAAAATGCGCATATTTTAATATACTTAAGGCGGAACGGAGTTCGCGGGCACTGCTAGTAAAATATATTTATGTACACTAAAAATGGAAAAATAAAGTAAATTTTCAAAAAAAAGTATTAACCGACTTCAATATCAATCAAAAACCCATAAGGCACTAAAAAGCGGAAAATAAATAGTTTATCCAATTAACCAAATTAAATAAAACATATGAATATGTGTGCTACCTAGAGATGTATTGGAAGTCGGTGCGAACCGAAAATCATATCATCTACATAGGTACAAAGTTTAAGTCGTCTCTGTAATACATTTCTACCTGGAACAAATTTGAAATTTCGGTTGGCACCGACTTCCAATACATCTCTAGGTAGCACACATATTCATATGTTTTATTTAATTTGGTTAATTTGATAAACTATTTATTTTCCGCTTTTTAGTGCCTTATGGGTTTTTGATTGATATTGAAGTCGGTTAATACTTTTTTTTGAAAATTTACTTTATTAAATTCTCTTATGATGTATTTACTTTAAACTTAACTGTCATCTCTTATAACGCCAAAGAAGTTTTACTTCAATCACGTGTGACGGTTACATGCACTCATTTTTTTCAGGATTACTTCATCCTTTTTCAACAACGTATATGCAAAATTTCACAATGATCAGCTAAGTAGTTAAAGATGGAACGGAATACGCATGGAATTCACAATGGAAGGATTATAGACAATTTTTTATATGTAAATATTCAAAATGATTAAAAGATAAATGTTAAAAAGAAAATGTATTTATGCGTCCATTTCCTTTTTTAATTGTAAAAATCGATTAACTTATTCTATATTCTCATTTACGTATCTCATACTCGTGTCTCGTGTCGTATACTGTTTTCAATTATTCATTACATTTAGCGATTTTAGGTTAATTAACTAAAAAGTTAATACCATGAAGCTTCCAACCGTTGTGTTCTCTCCTCTGATAACATTCAACTCCCGGGATTAATGTTCGACAAGTGCAAATACACAATAGAATTGACTAAATTAAAGAAACACAATGGCATTGCTGATTCCGTAAACGCGATACCAAATTTTTTTTTATGAATAACCGTCGGACAAATATAATAAAACGTGGTAGTTGCGATTTTTCTAATAACCGTGCTAGCTATACCACCTTTAAGTTTAAAATCTACCTCCTAGCACATATAGATGTGTTCTGGCAGCTACACTTGAGTTTCAGTCCTGTCTAAGTTTAGCGTGTTTACCATCTTAGCCCACATAGTCATTTAACGTCAAATGAGGTTAAAAAATAGGTATAAAAAGTTTTTTTTGTGTATTTAACATCAATTACGCTGCAAACTAGTTACGTGTTACCAGAAGATTCTAGTAGAAGGTCTATAGGTAGCTGCATTTGAGAGCTAATTCTCATCAAATGTAGTATGCTACCATTTTATACTACATTGCTGTGATCGATGTACTAAAATTTAGAAAGTATAAAAAAATTACATGGAAAAGATATAAAACAATGTAGTTAATTATGTCTCATTACAATTTAACGTAAACAAAGGCGTTTATTATAATAGACGTTAATGTGAATTTCCCGTTAAATTTAATTTCTCAATTAAGTAACAATAGACGAGTTTGTCTATCAAATATAATTAGTATAATGGAAACAAAATAAGCAGTTATTGTGTTCAGTGAAGCTTCGTGTCCGTTGACACACGTGCAGACAATTATATCGTGGGATAGTCTTGCAACAGCTATAAACTTCGTAGAATGTTTAATTAATGCACTAAATTGAGACGTAATTTATTCTGCGAACAGTTTAAGTAACATATTACCTGTATTATAAAAACAAACGATAATTTCAAACAAGCATATGAATATGACGCCCTTCAATATGCATTCGTCAAAAACGAATGTGATCACCTATGTTCGTAAATATAAGCATGATGAATAGATAAACCAGATCGAGTTTCCTGCCGGTTTTTCTCGATGACTGGATTATTTGTCGGTGGTAGTTTTGACGTTCATAAGCGCCTTCTCGGAGCCTAAATAGAATAAAATATTTGTGATTATGAGTTTGACACAGTTTTTTAATTAAGTGATCACTATGTAAACAGGAAGTCAAGCAAAAGGAAAAAAGGTTAGTATTGCCATCATTCTTGCAAAACAATACAATAAATAAAATAAACACTGCATCCCCTTGTAGGGGATCTTGTAGGTGGTAGAGCCACGCTGAAGTTATTATTGGTTTCAGCATGAATGGGTCGGCTCGCCCGGGGTACTACCACCCTCTCATAGAAAACCGACGTGAAGTAACATTGCTTGCATTGTTGCGTTTCAATACGTCAGTGAGAGCACTGGAGGCCCACTTCACCTCCCCTCCTCTCTCCTCTCCCCCTCCCTCCCTTTACCCCAATCACAGGCTGGCAACGCACTTTCGACTCGCCTAGTGTTGTTAGTGTCTATGGACGGTGGTGACCACTTAACATTAGGTGACCCACCGGTTCGTTTGCCTCCTGTGACATAAAAAAAATAATCCGCCTCATCACCTTTGGTGATTACATAACTTGAAAGGCCCCTAAACCTATGAATGTAAACCCTGTAACTCCTTTGGACCGGTCATAATTAAAACGGGCACAACTATCACGATTTTTCACGGTTAAGTTTTATCCTGTACATCTTAATTATCTTAACATAAAAGTACATATTATAAAACAAAGTCCTCTGCCACGTCTGTCTGTCTGTTCGCGAAAATCTCAGAAACGGATTTTCATGCGGTTTTCACCAATAGATAAAGTGATTCATGAGGAAGGTTTAAGTATACAACTTGTCAAGGTTTTTTTTTTATTATCAAGGCGGGACAACGTCAGCCAAGCCCGCTAGTAATATCATAAATGCGAAAGTGTATTGTTTGTTTGTTTGTTATACTTGCACGCCTTAAACACTAAACCGATCATCATGGAATGTTGTACACACGCTGCCAATGGTATATAAAAGGATACTGGGTACCCTTCACTTAGAAGAAATGTACTGTTTCTGAGGAAAATATCTAATCTACATTAATGTGAGAGAAGTCGTGAGCTAAAGTCAGTTTTACTTTGTCGCGTCGATAAATAGCAGTAGTTTATATTACATTATCGTTAAGTTTTCTAACAAAGTGGACGAAGTCGTGGGTTAATGCTAGTGCCAGGGCAATGATAATTCCGTGTTCGCAAAAATAGAAGTTAATCTATTGATACTTTGGACACTACGCTAATTCAATGAAACCTGATAAGTGATATGCTAAAGGAGATACGATTTCCTCAAAAATATTATATTAGTGTATATTATAATAGCTGATACCTACAACTTCATTTACTTGGTCTATTAACTTGGCAATATATGTTTGTAGGTACAGACGAAAAAAAATTATAATATAAATTTAATTTGTTTACTCTTTTTTTGTAAACAGTTTAATTCATTTACTTCTCTCTCCTGTGCATGCGCCCTACACCACTCATGACATTTCTCAACGGCAAGCAAACGCATATCTTACATACAATAACACTGTAAATGTAACGTGTCTGTACTTTTTAGATTTTTGTGAAAAAATACTGTTACAGGTGTCTTGGAGTAAGTAATAAAGCATATCCTCAAGTAATATTGAGTCTTGGTTTCACTAAAATCGTTTCACTCTAGCAAAAGTTATTGTAATTTTAATGACGACATGACAAAGTACAAGAGGAAAGTAGATAAGTAAATTGACTTAATAGAATCAGTTCATTTTATTACTCACTATTTTTTTACATTAGTTTCCACGCGGACAAAGTCGCGGGCACAGCAAGTCACTAAATACGTAGTTTAAAAAAAAACAGTTTTGAAACTTTTTTTTTACTGACTATGCTATTGACCTGGCAACGTCTTTACAGCTTCACCGGACTACCAGTTTTGAAACCTTTAATAATGTTATATGGAGTAAAGATATGATATTTTTTTGTTATGAAGCAAATATCTAAGAAAAGAAAAACCAATTTGATCAGTACCTATCTAGTAGTTTCTAGGCGATACGCACACAACAGCAGATCTCTATCTTTTTTATTTATACATATAAACTTAGATTAACAAATGGTACTCATAGAATGAAACGAATACGATACATTAACTTAAGACGTAACCTAGATAAACACACGGTGTCCTAGAAAACGTTTAAATCACTCCATATGGCGGTGGAGGAACTGGAAAAAAAGCAAAATTCACACCATATGTGTCACGAACGTTCGAAGGGAACACTTAAAAATAGATGTGCAAAGTGACCCGGGTGATTGTCGTCCACCATAACTCGGTATCCGACTTTTCATTTAACCACTGTATTGTATTTGTAGTTTAAGTTATATTTGCCGTTAAAGATCTTCTGACCAATTGTGAAAGAGGTTAAGATTTTTAAATGTATGTATGTCTATTTGTTTGACGTGATTTGTAGCCCAATTGGTTTGATGTATTTTAACATATAATATGTACATATTATAAATACTACATATAGTGTATATTATACATGTACATATAATATATCTCTTTAGATTCGTTCCAATAGTATGATTAGCATACATTATATAATATTTAAGTGATGTATGTTTATCGAAAAAGGGCAAAGAGAATTTCATGCAAAATTCACGAACAGTAGAAAGTTATAGAGTTATTGTTTTTCTTTATTGCATCACTTAATGTTTGTGTTTTGTTTCCTCTAAACCATAACCAATTACCGTAGCTATGAATTACAATATAAAAAAAAATATAATATATAACATAATTGTTAACATTTTTATGCTATACGCTGATAAATCATTCATTGAAAATCATGAACTCGTATTTGTATTCAAAAACGTAATCAGTTTGTTGCTCGCATTTTAAAATGAAATGGTGGATGTTACACCTGGTTATTTTGTGGTCTTGATCCAGTTGCGACTCGTATACACAGGGAGGAAAGGGAGAGATGATCACATATAGAAACAGATAGTCATAACATAGGGAACATAACGCTTTTTCCTTATGTGATGATTTTCTACAATCAACTCCTACCGCAATCCGTCTTGAGGAACTTCGTTCCAATAATCAGTTACCATGTACTAAGTAACAGCAATGAGGTCTGGCCACATGGCGGTTTAGAGAACTGACCGCCTTGGTCGGGACCAAGGGGTTGGATACATATGGACAAACAACAATGGGTATCGAATAACGTTTAAGAACTCTAAGCAGATGAAACGTGGACGTATAGTAAATTTTTTATATATTTTGTAAGTTATTTTTAAACTGTATTTATAGTGCTTGTTTATTAGCTACTGGATGGTGTGCTTTAATGGTTTTTCGGTAAATATGTGTTGAAAATGCGCTATTTTTGTGGTCGTTTTAAAAGACGGTGGCTATCTTGTTAGAACTTTCCAGGGAGTATTTGTGACAGGTGAGAATCCACACTCCGTGGTATTATTTTCCATCCACTTCACTTGTACGCCATAAACAAACTATATTACGTAAAACACCACTAATATTACAAAATATAGAGTCAAATAACTCAAGATTATGAATAAAAGTACATGACAAGTACATGAAAATGCAAGATCCCTTAAAAAAAAAATGTGAACATTGGTGTTTATAATTGTTGTTAGTTTTAAAGTTACAATGGCTGAGAAACAAAAACCTTGTTTGTTTCTCAAATTGATCCTCTGAATGAAATTCTTAAATTGATCGCTTTAGCAGGGTAAGCAGATGGATATTTACGTAATATTGAGGTTACTAAACAAGTTTTCTTAACTTATTAAAACGAAGATCCAACCTAACCTCTATATAACAAACCTCATTGTAACAAATTACTCGGCATGATGATTATTTTGTAGTTCCCTTCAGCTTCGTTATATCGAGGATACACTGTATTTGGAATAATACGTAACAGCAACTACTAAATAAAATATTAGATAATATAGAGTCGTGTGTGCGACACACGATGTTACCGAGAATCATTAAATAACAATCGCATTATGACCTCATTGGCGCCATTTTATTTTTTCGATCGACCACACTAACGCGGTACGTGCGCACGCGTCGTCCCGGTGTACAGTACGTGCTTATAGTCAATGAAGAGCTTTTTAATTTTAAGTAATAATACTAACGTGGTTGAAACATGTCGGATACGACATCCGGTTCTGCTGTTATGCGAAGAGTATAATAACTGGAAAACAAAGGAGCCCCTTAACCCCTACTCGCCAAGCTGTCTTCGTCTATACTATACAGTATTTGGCGAAGTTTGAAAGAAAGAAATATATCTATTGACATAGTAATAGAAAAACCCCTTAAACATAAAATGAAAAACTATGAGAATGAGACCTGGAGTCAGCGTACTGCCACTTGTAAAAACGGCGCTGGTTTTCAGCTAGATCTCTTTCACGGCTAAAATACAAGTATGCATCACTTTTTTAAACTAGATTTATTTTATTTTATTTTGATTTCTTAGGGAAACTTACACCTAGACAAAAGAAAATACATTACATGTTTAAACATAAACGATGGCCATTTACAAGTTTCCGCATCTATAAGAAAATTTTCATTTTCCTTAAGAATATGATCCGAAAAGAAATAAAACAAAAAAGCTGAAAAAGCGCATTTAAGTTTCTAACACTTGTGTTAAACAATTCGTCAATCACTAACTAATTTTTAACCTTACCAACTCTAATTATCATTTTCCTGTAGGTCGCCTTAACAACCGGTAAAAAATATGTTTCTCTAGGCACAGCTGTACACGCAAGTTAACTTACTCAACCCACAATTACCAAACAAAAAAACAAACAGCATTTTCCCTCATAAATGGAAAAAATTTTACACGAAGAATTTAAAAGAATAACACAACTTTTATCCCAAACTGACCAAATTAACAAATATAAACTCTTATAAAAATATTTTGAAGTTGATAGACAAGGGAAAGTGAGTTTTATCCATTTTGTAGTATTCGCACAAATACATATATTCGGAGTTCACAATATAATAGGAGAGAAGGGTGGTCGCAATATGCTACAAGTCACTTCCCTTCCTTTGACACAGTGTAAATATAAGAGATAGGTACAAGTCAGACAATCGTGGTAATTAACGATTAATGATCACATGCTTTACAAAATTATCAAACGATCTGATAACAGATTCCTTCTTCATCGAGCCCAAAAGATCAAAGTGACACATACGAAGATTGTTATAAGTATTATATGTTCTAGTTTCTTCGTAATAAATCTGGGGCATTCTTGAAGCAGATGTTCTAAATTTTGCACAGATGTGTTATGAAATGAAATATGAGCTGAATGAATTGAGATTACTAGACATTAAGTGTAAAAGTAATACATTTAGGCCATATATAACACGGTTTACTAAAGAAGTTTACTTGTTTAATTATACCTGCGCAGGAGACCGGCGTATAAAATCTAATAAAATATTAATTAACATCAAAGACGTATGAATTTAGAACGGCATTAATCAGCACAGACTATTCTAGAGAGAACAAACAAGATGGCGTCGATTTATAAATCAGCTGTCACTCCCGAAATCCATTATCGGGGGGTTATGACAATTAGTAAGTAACGTTACCCCATTATGTCTGCTCTGTGTAAACACAGCTATTTTAGATCGGAAAATTTGTTGGCTTACTTTTGATCTGGGGTTTATAGAACAAGGAATAAATTTAAGCAGCTATAATATACTCAAATAAACAAAAGTATCGAACTAATTTATGATTTAAACTTTCATAGAATTTTGAATGAATGTTTTTGGATGAAATTTTGTAGATATCAAAATGACTTGGTAAATTATCAAAAATATAAAATGTTATTATTCCAAAAATTATTTCAACGTGTTAAGCAGTTCATTTAAAAGTCTGACAAATGAATTGTACATAAACATTTCAATAAATAACGCATAACCAATTCACTATCTGCGTGTTTCATTTTTTGTGGTTAGTTGTTCTAAATTACGCAATATTTTTTAAAGTTTAATACTATCTTCACCATCACTTCGAGTAGTTCTTTAGGAGGAATTATATGTATGCATATAGTATATAAAGCAGATATAAATTAATATATTATAATAAAGTCCTACAAATAATTTTCAGACGTTTTCGTTACTGATACTGGCTAAATGATATTTATGAGAGATTTTAAAATAATGTAATACAAAATTGTATATTCTAAAAAAGCCTACGGAAATGTCCTATGTGGTATATACGGTTTCCTAAGAATAACCTACATTAACCGTCTACTATCCTTTATATATTGGTAAAAACTACTTACTCATTTATTAGTTTATTAGCAAAGGTACTACAAAGAATTCAATTTTTTTTTATATATTATTATTATTTATTCTTATTGATTTTATTAAATGTTATCCAGTTAAATATAGTAGCTATATTTAATATTTCATGCACTTCCAAATTGCCCTTTACAGTGTACAATGGATATCTCCGAAGATATTAAAGATTAGACATTACGGGCAACAAAGAAAAAGTTGTTTTTTTTTAAAGTTGTTTAATGTTCTAATTAACAAAGCGAATAGTACTTGTAAGTACATGTATTTGTATGGCTTGAACGTTTATGGTGCAATATTATTACATCTCACCCATGCGAAGCCGGGCCAAATTCTCTAGTCGCTATATAACAATTAATATTACTTGTAATTGATGAGATGAGATGTGAGGTTTTTGTTTGTTTACTCCAAAACCTTTATTTCAATCGATGCTTAATTTTCATTTCATTTAATGTATGCCACATAGTGTACCTAAATTCATATTTAAATGCTCACCTCAATACCCCGATCCATACAATGCACATGCTATGAATGTATCAGATACGAGAAAAATATGATAAAACCCTATTATGTCTACTGGAACGTACGGTGCAGTCATGTCACGTTACGTGTTGGTCGATTACGGAACGATTTAATGATCGTGTTCTCATATTAATTTATAGCATTTTTTACATATTTCGATCTCATTTGTTCGAATTTTCAAATAATGCATTAATTCGTTGTAAAATGAAGATAGATATCAAAATCAACAACGCGATAGAAAAAAATTCCTTGTGTCACAAGTGCCACAAGTTCGCCACCGCTGGACTAGTTTAACACAAAGGTGTCTAGGTCACCAGCTTATCTGTGTTTGAATAATATATCGATAAATGTTACCAGTTAAGAAATCGCACATAATTAGAGTTCCGTATTTCATAACAAAAAAAAACCCTTGTTATATCACTTTGTTGTCAATATCTATCCTTATGTACTGACTCTATATTTTTTTTTCATTAAGTATTAAGAACTTAGTCGTTCCAAAGTAAAAGTCTCGCTTACCGACCAGTAATCAAAATCTATAAGAAACCTCCCAGGGACTTAACACTGTCTTAAAATCTGACACAAGAGGTGATATTTTAATAAAAGTTAAGGGATAAATTCGAAGATAATTAATTTCAAATACCCTATTGAAATATTATAGAAATTTTTTTTTTGTTTTGTTTTCGAAAACGGTCTCGTGTATTAGTTTAATCTATGTCTTTTTAATTATTTAGTCTATGGTAAACAAGCTCCTATGTTAACACAATAAAGAGAAAGCTTTTCTTGAAGTTTTATTTAGTGAAAGGTTATCACAACCTATAAGATTAAGGACATACACTCTTGAAGTCTGGCATGAAGACAGATCTTTTAGTATAAGTCATTCGGTAAGTTCGAAAATTATGTATTTCGAATTTAGTTAGGAGTTATTAGCCAACAAAGTTATGTGTGCCGTTAATGTCATACGAAAACTATATGAACGAGCACATACTTAAAGTTTGTCACTTATATACGGAGAATGTACGGATAATATACCAACGATACATATAATCGTGCGGAACCCTCAGGACGCGAGTTCTACTCGTTATTTGTCTGTTTTTTTGTTTAAGTAAGTTATAGATAACCTTCTTGGTATATGCGAAATCAAAGGAATTGGAATATTAAAAACTTATGTCTTAGTCATCAATATGATTTTAACACTAAAGACTCCTTTTTTTTTTTTCGAACTGACTACGCTATTGACCAAGCAAGGTCTTAACAGCTTCACCGGACTAGTCCTAAAGATTCCTGCTTCGGCTTTTAAATACCTGATACTTTTTTTGAAGTGAAAACTTCTATATTTTTGTCCGTTTTTATAATATAATTATATTATATTTTAATTAAATATTTTTTTTTTTTTTTTTTTTTTCCTTTTTCCCCCCTTTTCCCCCTTTTCCCTTTTTTTATATTTTTTTCTCGTTCCACCCCCCCCCATCTTCCTTCCCTTCGATCTCCCCCCTCTCCCCCCCCCCCCCCCCCCCCCCCCCCATCCCCCCCCTCGGGTTTTTCCCCCCCCCCCCCCCCCCCCCCCCCCCCCCCCCGCCCCCTCCCCCCCTCCCCCCCCCCGGCCCCTCCTCCCCCCCCCACATTTCCCACTCCCCCCCCCCCCCCCCTCTTTTTTTTTTTTTTTTTTTAATTTTTTATTTTTTTTATATATTTATTTTTGTGGTTTTTTTGCTTATTTTTCTTTTTATTTTATTTATTTATCTTTTGGTTCTCTGATTTTTCGCCCCGCCCCCCCCCTTTTTTTAATTTTCTCCTTTCCCCTCCCTTTTCTTGTACCTTTTTGTTAAAAAAAAAAAAAAGAAAAGTTATTCTATAGATTGATTTAATAAACGTTATTTCGTTTTAGAACTCTTTGTTATAAGTCTCCTTTGCATTTGTTTCCTTTCTGGGAGAAAGGCATTGGTGTGATGCTCATTCGTAGTATAACGTAGATAATATCATGATTATCAGCTGCTATCTAATAAAAATATTGGATCCCATAAGTTTTGATATATTTTGATTTGACTTTCCTATAATTTAAGCTACTTTCTAATGCTTAAAAAATACATAGACCAGTTAGTAATACTCAGTTGTTTGCTAAACAATTAATTTAATATTTATAAGTAGTCAAAATGACATAAAGCATTTGTTTTTCGTTCCACGCTTTATGGTCCATGGACTACAAATAAAAGTGGATCAAATGTCTTTAACAATAGTGTTCAACGTACCGAGTAGGCATTCGATAAAATCCTAACGGGAATATACACGCGAAATCCTAACATAAAAACAATATAGGTTTTTTATTAAAGAAGAAATCCATAAATTTATGAGCTATCATTTACTTTATTACCCATCTTGTACAATAGCGTCGTAACATACGTACATAAAAGCGCGCGTCACTAATCCATATTCCAAAATCAAATATATCGAACAAAGAAAGGGCATGGAACTTTTAAATCATGGAATAGTGAAGCGACATTGACGCAGCGTGCAACGAGAACGAGACAAAATGGAAAAAAAAAGAAAACAAAATAAACGCAATGACACATTTATTAGTGCTGCCAGTTGTTGATACTTACGGTTGACAGCTCATAAGTTTCGAACGTTAATTTGTGATAAGTCAAATGTGCTCGTACGGACGGATGGGCTACCGGATTTTAGCTTTCACATTTTAAAGAGTCATTATAATTTTAAGTTCACTTAACGATGTGTTTTTTTTTCTGGTGATATAATGGAATTTTATTTCCCTTTGTGTCGAAATCTGTAATGTTTTAATAATGAACGCTTCGAACTCAAACCCTAATATTATCGATAGTCGACAACTAACATGGACATCCTTAGTAATATTAAATCGTAAAATGAAACTTCATTTTTATATGTAACTAGCTGACACGGCCACGCGTTACTGAGGCTCAATTATTACACGTTCAATTAAAATTATGATAAAGTATCTGATAGATTAACAGACCACGTGCACCATAAAATAATCTGGTGTTGAAAAAGAAATTCCAAATTAAAACGTCATCTATGAGATATCTATAACAGTCGGTCCTATAGTTTTCTGTCAACAAACTAATTTAAAGCGCCATCTGTTCGTGACTGATGAAACTTACAATTAATAACAATAATCAACATCGACAATCATTTAATTTATAATTAACAATTATTGAGGCCATTAATCGAAATATTAATTATCCTATCTCTCAAGTTGGACTTAGGACAAGTTGAATTATACATAAACGCCAACTTTCATGAAGATCGGTTGAGTATTTTCGGAGTTCATCATGGACAAACATCATGACGCTGGATTTTTATATAATTAGATAGAAAATATATTGGATACCGAGTCTTTCGAAATATAATAAATCTATTAGTATATAACAATTAAAAAAAAATTGTTTTATATTAAGACTTTAGCGTTTGACCGCAATTTTTCGAAAATTCAATTCGAAAGTGGCAGGTAGCCAGAAAGAAAGAAAAACTCTACAACCATGCTATGGTCCGTTACTATATTTTCCTTCACCGAAAACCCCAGCTCGTTGCAGGATGTAATCGACGTAGTGTCTAATCACACTAGAATTGAGCTGCTATCACTTCAATCAATTAAGTCATCGCTTGTGGCATGGTCTTATTATTGTACGGCCTTTTCTAAACTCGCCATGCTAACTACCACCCCCAAGTTAAACACACATCACGAATTATCCTATAGATGGTCTAAAAGGTCGTTGTGCTCTAGTGGTATCCAATGTCCGCAGGTTCAAACCTCGGCATGTACCAACGATTTTTTCGCAATACGCGTACATTTACCAATTAAAATTAATAACACTATTAGATGACGGTGAAGAGAAGCATTGTGAGGAAACCTAATCCTGAGATATGTTTTTGTAATACCACAGTAGTGGGAAAATATAGAACTGTATTTCTCTGTGTTTGAAATTGTCAATACATCGCTGACTGGTGTGATGTGGTGTGGTGTGGTTGATTATTCTCCTACATTCCTTCAGTAAGAGGCCTATGGGTTTGCAGTGGGTCTCTTACAAGCTGATGATGATCGTCATATAGGTGTATTCCAGCAGCCACACTTCAGAACCAGCTCTAGATTTATTATATTACGAACTTACACCACATCCTTATTTAAAATCAGGTGACATGATAAACAAACGGTATATATAACCTATAAAGAAAAAAACAACAACATAAATAAATTAACAATATAAAATACAACGTCATTCTCGAACTGCGCAATACGAAATCCTTTCACATGCAGAGCTAAAAATAAATTAAAAAACAAGAAACAAAGTCAACGACTCATCCGATATCTACCCAATAAGCCCTTTTGTCGTTCCGTGTATTTAACGAATAATCCATTGTGACGCTTATTTTTTTTACAACATTTATTAGATCTCAGAGCTAATTACACGCGCTGACAATGTGGTTTCGAGGCATTAGTCGACCGATTCGTTTGACAGGCGCGACGTAATCATAATTGTGTTGATGTGATGCCCCTGGTCGAGCCATAGGTATACGGCGGCGCCACGATTGCTTTTTATTTTTACGAGTTGACACTACTTCACTAAGGAGGTTTTGGACATTTTTTTTGTAGAACGCGATGTAAAATTATGTTTTTTTTTTATTATCCAATTTAAAAAGCAATCAACGTCGGTTGACTGAATCGTACAATTACATAACATAATGGCGTGTAAGTAGTACACTTAACGAACTTCATTAGACTTACAGCGATATAAATGTGTGTTATAAAATGACATGTGGTAAACATAAACTTTAAGGAGACGAAATTGCCATAAAATATTGTCTTTCATCTAAAAATATAATATTAAGTAGCTAATACCCACAACTGCCAGTAGAAATGGTTTTGTTTTTATGGGTTATATATGTATTTTTACTATCATTATTTATTTCCCATGGACTATCATGTGTTAGCTTAAATACATTTGATCTAAATCATAAAGCTAGTGTTATACATGTGAATGTGAGTGTATTTGTTTTGAATTTAAATTTTGCATACATGTTTAAGGGATACAGAAAATTACATAAAGTACCATTCATTAAAAAAGTAGTAGGTACTGTTCCTGAAGGATAGATCAAATCTACAATATAGGCCCTGTACACAATTCTGTTATAGCTATTATAGACGATTACAGTCTAAATGACAGTTACCATAAAAGGGGTAAGTAATTGGATATCTAAATCTACTGTCGAACTGTGATAAAGCATAAAACTAAACTCCATCGATATGACATAAAAATAATATATTTAAAAAATCAGTAAACAAACAATATAGTCCTGTTGTCTCCAGTAAAACACTTAAATAACCGTATACCTTCTGTCAAACATTACAGGTTTTTTTTTTCAAACAGTCGCGCAGAAATATTTTCCAGTAGTCAATATTTTAAAACTGGAGTTCAATTCGATGTCGCTCACCTTCAAAATGCAAATTATTGTACCAGTATCTTCAACGTATTAACTTCGATTTATAATAAGGTAGTGTTACCTTACTAAAACTCTCGAAATATGTTTAAGGGTATTTGAAATTAATATTTATTTTGTGAATTGATATAATTTATGCAAGATAATCAAACCTTATGATCCAGCTGGCGAGAGGCTTGCAAGCCAGCATGATAGCGGTCACTATCGATGGAATATATAATCACTATTGTTTTTAAATTACACTGTGCTTACACTATCAGTTACACTGTGGTCATTATGCTGTGTTACTATATGTATAAAATAGTGTATCGAGTTTCCACCAAAAACGTTAAGTTTGTAAATGTGCAACTGGCCGGCTAATTAAATTTTTTCCATAGACGAGTAGTAAACTTATAGAGTAGTATTTTTTTTTTGCAATTTATATATTTGAATTTGCTCACAATGTTTCTGATGGTGACGATGCGGTTTAGACTAATAACACACTAAGCGTAGAGAAAGACTGCCGTTAAAGTATTGTTAAAGTTTACCCATAGATTGTCAACTGAAAAGCTAGGAAACCGGACATTAAAAAAGGTCCTAAAATCATGTTACAGTTTCATTACATCTTCACGAGTTTTACTTCGCTGACTAATTTATGGCAACGTTGATGGACGCGGTTTTCGAGATAACGACACACCTCCTTTATGTATATTTTCCTTCGATCAACTGGATAAAGGGTCACGTACAAAATCGAAGCTAACTGCTGTCTGCGTAAATATATACGTATGTAGCTATTTGTTTACTAAGAAAGGGAGAAAAAAGTTTTAAAACAGTTTTAAGTTCAACCTAATTACAACCATGACACCTAGTAATAAAGTCACGAATATGATAAAACGAGCAAAGCAATAAATTACTCCCGTCACTTACAAATGGAAAGACAACATAAACAACAATTAGTGTGAATTTAACCTTAACACGTAATGAATAAAGTACTTTTCCCGTTATTGTGCGTGTTTGTGGTGGTTGGCAAGCCTTGGCCAAACATTTGTACCACAGGTTTAAAATCGGTAATTTTGTTCAAAATTTAATATTATTTGTTAGTTTAAAGCTTAAAATATAACTTATTATACATGTATTTAGCGAAAGTAAGATACTCCGGCCGTTAAATTACTTTTTCGGGTATTATTTTTGCATCTTTTAAATACACTGCGGCATTGTGAAACGTGCTTATATTGCCTGTGTTTCAAACAAACTAAAAGCTCACATATCAAGTGAGCTGTTATTTACCGAGACGTATTTTTCGCACCAACCCGATATCTAGTTATTGTCGTTCGAAAATATTTTCACACCATGGGCAAAATTAACCGTTGCATAATTTAGAAATAAGAGTATTTTCAACGATACATGTCAACAATAGAGCTACCTCCCGCGCAGTCAGCTGCGGCACAACAATAGCGATCGACAGATGTGCGCGAGCGTATGCAACAATGAGATCTGCGCTGTCAACTCTCAGCTGCTCGCGTATTTTTAATTTATTTTGTTCAATCGATTAGAACTTTCAATAATAATAAAACCAATACTCTAAAATGTGACATATAATAATATTAAGACGTTATATTATTTCTCATTGTTATCTCATTAGCGACTCTCTTGATGTGAACATAGAAAAAAAAAAATAAAGCAACGGTTGATTAGATAGAAATTAACAAAAAAATACTTACTATTACTTGACCAGTATTTTACAGGTACAGTAGCGCAGTAGTAGCATACACAAGAACCATGTCCTGCGGAACTTTTGTTTAAACTGTAGTTTATCCAGTACTCTTAATTTGACTTTAAAATCTTCAGCTACATCATAATTTAACTCCACTGCAAGATTCTTCTGCAGGAGAACATAGACAATCACTGAGACATTGATGATACGGTTGGAAACAACTCTACGTTTATGAAAAAAACTTTACCCATTTTATCCAAGAAATGAAAATATTAGATAGTATATTTATGAAAACAAATATCAATTGTTGAATTATGTGAGCGCATCACTTCAAACTGACTACACCTATTTCGCTAACTATGTTGTATTTAAAATCGTCAGAGTAAGGTCTGTATAAAGAAATGTTCTAAAAATGTTATACAAAATGAAAATCATGAGTCAAAAAAAACTTATAAAAACGTGAGTGAGACAGAAGATATTGCATTGACCAGTTGACATTAAGTTGCCATTTATTTATCATTTATTCACATAATTTATCATATTTTAAAGAGTAATTTATATTTATTCTGTTTCTTCTTTTAATATCTTATTTGTAAAAGGAACGATAGACTTGCATTTTAATTCAGACGTAAACCAACCGCTAAGATACCTGGAAACCTAGTTTGATAGTTAGAGGATCAATAGAATGTATGTTTTGTTTCCATACTGTGTACACATTAAATATAAATAAAATGTATAAAAATATATGAACGGACTTTATTAAGCAAAATGTATTAAACTTTATTTTATTAAAGGGTCGTACGATAAACCGTGGCAGGCAGTAGTAAAGAATTATAGTAAATAATTGATAAACAAAGATAATATTGTCTCACGAAATTTTTCAAAGAAAAGACATCAACGCGAGCGCATAACTAAATTCAATCCCTTGACATTTTAGCTCCGTAACCGTCATGTATTGACGCGGGTCGAACACAAAGCGTTTAGAACTTACACATCCAGCTACCTCTGACGGACCACCCCGGGCAATACAAACACGACTTAATTGAGCCCCAGATTAATGCGAGATAAAATTCGGTTTTTAATATTTGTAGCAGATAGATAGCGATAGACATGTCGTGTTGACAATACAATGAAACTGAATAAACTGCTTAGTCATTAAGTAAACATACGCATTCCATGGCCCTAAATACCTATATAAGTATGCGTGCTGGTTGATATTATAACTTATAACTCGGGAAGTGACGCCGATTGTCCATATAGACTTATCAGACGGCTATAATCGACGTTTCCAATACTGGTTAAACTTAATTAATAAATAATTCCCAAAAATAAATAATTTAATTCCCGACTCTTGATTAGACGCTGGCAGATTTCTTTCCACGAGACGTCACATATATTTTTTTAAGATGAATTTAAATCACATATTACAGAAAAAGTAAGTAGTTCAGTTGAGAATTGTATAACAGTTACGAAGGAATGTATGGAATGTGACCGTGCTTTCAGATTCAATTAACGAGTTGTAACTGTGAAATTTATTTGTTACATTGTCCATATAAACTTGTATTCGAACAGCGTGTACATAGGATTTTATTAAAGTTATGTTTAGCGATAATTAGTATAGTGATTTGTTCTTTTTTTTACTTCATAGAAATTATAATTTTTCAGTTTTTGAAGTGAAATCCTGGTATGAAATCCTAGTATGAAATAATTACCTTCTTAGAATGTTAAAAAGAATCCTGATCGGTATTAAATTCGTCCATCTAAATATATAGATATTCATTATCACGCCACATTAATAGTAGGATAAGAATACAGCACCACATTTTTCTAACATAAGAAAAATCTCCCAATTCTTACAATTTCATTAAACCCCACTATCAAAACTTTTTCTATTCTATCAGTCGCACTACACTCTGATTTCTACTGTCATGCGAATGTTTGTGTATATATGTGAAACGATGAAACATTTCTTGTTCTTTCATCTCTCGTAATTACCGTATGTCCAAACTAACGAACGAAACAAGTTAGGAAAAGTATTATTTCTGACTTAAGAGGGCACTAGGCTTGAGAAGGCAACGAAAGAAAAACACTTTTCCACGTTACAATAACGCTTTTATATACCTAGGGAGGGCCCCATCCGATGAAGTAACCTCGATCTTAAACGGTATAGCTATTGCAAATGATATTAATTATGCTATTGTTAAGGTTAGTTGCAAATGTCATAGATTAGGTGAAGTATAAATGGTTTATTAGTTTGACCGGTGGAATATCAACCTGATGTCCTTGGGTTGGAACCCTGGCATGTACCAACGAATTTTTGGGATTCGGGTATATTCTAATTTAAATTGATAATACTTTCCGCTGACGGTGAAGGAAAGCATCGTGAGGAAACCTGAACTTAAAAAATGTTCTTGTAGTGCCACTGTATGAGGAAAATATAGAATTGTGGATTTCTCGGAGTTTGAAATCGCCAAAACATCGTGTGCTGGCGTAGTGATTATGCTCATACCTTCCTAAGAGAAGAGGCTTATAGCCCTGCAGTGAGTCTTTTACAAGTTGATGACGATAGATTAGGTAATCCAAACAAAAGCACTGTTTTTCCATCTATGTTTTCGGAAGACATTTATGAAAGTTATTGCTACCCGTTCGAAAAACAAACCCCCAATTGAGAAGAGTCCGCAACAAATTAATTCCAGTTTTCAACATAAAAAATATGGAAGAGTTACTTTAAATAAGATGTTAATAATACTAAAACAAAACAAGTGAGCAACTATGATTCATAGTGATATAAAAATGAACGTTAGAACTAAACACACCCATACCGGTCACCGTTTGCGTTTCAAATATTTGTCCGTTGAACTTTTCGTTTGATTTGGTTTTTTTCCCTGTATTATATTATCCTGTCATGTCAAATTAAGTTGATCGTGCAAACATAGGGCTGCTTAATGGTTTGAATTGTATAAATCACTTATTGACACAAAGTAAGGGTCGGCTGATGCTCTTTTGTTTTTATTAAACGTTATAGTTTACTAAATAAAACAAAGATCTATTTTAATCTAAATTAGATATCTCATAAGCTTTCTGTTGTTTTATCTGACAATTATATAATAATAGCTATGGGCTCCAGGTTTGCACGGATGTACTGGCGAACAAAATGAGACCAAATTTTACTTTAAAGGCATTATTATCAGCGTATAAGAGACCCACTGCAAGGCCATAATTCTTTTCCCGAAAAAGGGAATAGCCATAATCACCGCGAGAGCCCACGATGTATTGGCGATATCAGACTCAGAGATATCCACAGTTTTATATTTTCCCATATACGGCGATACTATAAGAACATTTTTCAGATTTTGGTTTTCTCACCATGTTTGCTTCACCGTCAGCCAATAGTGTTACCATCCCATAAAATTCGTTGGTGCGGGTTCGAACCTGTGCAATTCGAATTAGTATTCCAGCGGTTAAACCACTAGACCACCACGACTATCGCTATCCCATACAGTGGCTACCACCCCCAAGCACCTAAATATCTGCTTCGGCAGCTACACTTGAGAGTTAATTTTAGGTGTAATGTGTTTACCATCTTGAACCACAATGTCATTTGACTCTGACCAGGTGAGTTTCTGATTAAATGCTAAAAGTATATTAAAAAAACATAACAATACACTACGCCTGTTATGACGTTTTTATCCAAAGTTTCATAATACACAAGCGCAGACACACATGTACTAGCACAAATACATACACAAGTAAACGTTTGGACGTTTGGAAGTATACGAAACACTGTATAATGTATCCTATCTCATTCCCTCGCATGTTAAATCCTTTCATCGTTAAATCATAATAACTTTATATGTTTGTCTCTTTTCTCGACTTTCAAATAACAACTAAGCTAAAAAAGTTTTCAATTTAAAAAAAAATTCATTGACATATTCGCATAATTCGTTTGAATTAAGCTCATAGCCTTAATATGATCGAAAAGTCCGTTAATACTAAACCTGTTCAAGTCAGCTGTTTAGATCACTAACTAGTAATACAGGCTGTTCTTAATAAATATGTCGTTTGTAACGAATCATCTGCTTAACAGAAGAAACACGATAAAAAATTGATTCCATTGTATGTTTATATTGAGCTACCAAAAAGATTACCATAGTGTATTTTTATTATAACTATGATGACACAATGATTAAAGAGAATACTTTGATATTTTTAATTCATTTTTAAATATACAAGCAAAATCTTCATCTATTATTAGTATTGAAGTGGAACTTCTTATGGAGAGGCTTTGAAATTCTGATCGGCAATCTTTTTGTGTGACGAAAAGTGGTGGGAGTAAACAACGTGTCGGGTAGTGTGTTGAAAACACGGGTTCTCCTATCACCGAAGTTAAGCAACGCCGAGCGCGGTCAGTACATGGATGGGTGACCGCCTAAGAACACCGCGTGTCATTGACTTTTTGTTCTACTCATTCAATTAAAATATTTACCTATAATACAAAACTTTAATTTCGGCCATATGCCTTTTTGTTTTGTTTTATGTCTTAATATTTTTATTTTCAAATAAAAAAATACTTTATTCAATTTAGGCCCTAATAAGGCACTTATGAATGTCTAAACTACCACCGGTTCGGAAAACAACCCAGTCATCGAGAAGAACCGGCAAGAAACTCGATCTGATTTATCTCTTCATCATACATAACATATTTTACGAACATACATAATTATAGACACAGATAGTTACGGCTTTTGGCAAAAGCACTGAGAGGAGTATCATTTCAGTGCAAGACAATAATATAACAGGTGCCATTTAAGTTGCTACTCCAACGAAAAGCTGCCATAAATTTGACAGCGATATCACGCTTTATGGCTATGCTTCGTATTGGTCAGCCGCGAGACGTAGGTGCATAGGAAAGATTTTTGAAACGTATACTTTTTAGTATTATTGTATTATGAAGTAATAATAGCCGCCTACATATGTTCTACTATAGTTCAAAAGCCTCTTTTCCAAAGATCCCACTGGCCTATTTACCTCGCTATTATACGACATACTGGCGAAAATCACAACACACTACTGTAGTAGTACATTATTTTCCTTCTAGTATTTAAGAAAATATGTATATTTTTTAAGATTTTCTACTCGATATATTCCATCACTGACAACCAATGATATTACAAATCTAATAAAACTGAACAGAATGCTTGTCTGTCTATTCGAACATGCTAATCTCCGTAACCACTAGTCAAATTTGAAAAAATATTCAAGTGTAACTTCTTTTGGAATTGTGTGAACTGGATTTTATGAAACAAAAATATGTAACGATAAACAGATACCTATAAATATATATTACAGGTTATAGGCTGTGACAGAATGAAGTAGTCCGGTGAAGCTGTAAGGCCCTACCAGGCCAATAGCGTAGTCAGTACGAAACAAAATGACAGAATGAGATGTTGAAACCTATTGCACATTATTTTCTGTTGGATCGTAGTGAATATAGCGCACTTTTACAAAAATATTCTGTGTTGTGTATTATTTACACTGTTCATTTATTAAAATATTACAAAATTGGCGGGCTCTTCGGATATTGTCCCGCCCTGATAATAAAAAATACCTTGACAAATTATTTACCTAAATCTTCCTCATGAATTACTTTATCTACTGATGAAAACCCACACGAAAATCAGTTCAGTAGTTTTTCAGTTTATTGCGAACAGACAGACAAACGTAGCAGAGGATTTTATTTATAATATGTAGTGATAATGCCGAAGACTAATATTTACCACCTCCATAGTGTATTCATATCATCCCTTTACAAATTAGTCAGAATACGAAGTTTCACTTCTATCACGTGTGAACTCACAGTCAATGTTTTATAAATATTTCAGAACCAATTTATTGTCTAGAGCACTTAGCGTACCAAATGTATAAAAGTTGGACGCCGGCTACATCTTGTTAAACTGAAATCTGTAAATGTAAATGAGTTGCAAAATATTAGTAAATACACTTCAAAGTGTGAAGCTAAGCTTTTACCATAGCTTGTACTGATCTTACTTACAACGGCTTATTGAAATATCTATCTAAATAATTAAATGATTCTAAATCATTACAGAACACCCAGCATGAAGACGCTACGAGTTAAATCATAATTTATGGTCAACAATTCGACGATCACAGTTCAGTGAAAGCCTCCATGAGTGCTGTCACAGGCGGTACCTTTGTGAATCATTATACAATTGGTCGGGTCCAGGAATTTGTGTGCAAACACGAAGCCGTGTCGCATCGTCTCTTGCCCTTTTTATTAGACTAATAAATTATTGTACGTAACGATAACATAAAAATAATTTTACCTTAAATACAAACACCGCCCGACTGATTTCAAACATAAGACGCATTAAGCATGTAGATTGACAGACAATACAGTTCAGCGTGCAAGGTTATGTATTTTAGAAATTTTAGTATTTTGAAGGATTTTTACTTTATTTGACATATGATTCATAGACAAGTCACAGGCCTCCGGTCTCCGTCCACCTGAGGGTATATATACTTGCTTATGCGGTCGAGGGACCCTTTAAACCCGAGAACAAGCACGATCACCCGGTCAGGTGATACTGGAAGAGTGAGGGCGTGCACAGCTCTAGCACATGTGAAAGTCGAGGAGTCAGCGGCAGGAAGCCTAATGGGGCCATCCAACGACCCTACCACGCATAAGATTCCCGAAAAGAAGAAGAAGAAGACCTCGTGCCCAGAAGGACACGAACTAGAAAGACTAGAAATGGTGGCACTTCACTAAAGAAACACCCGCACAGCTTGCATCACTATACGATTCCTGACGGTCACCGCAAAGAGACGCCACCACATCACCAATATTTCACATAGTGCAACCCAAGGACCTGTCCGTATTACGAGCAGCGAAGGACAGGCCACTGAAGGAGGCAATATGCCTCGAACAGTTTCTTCGTCGGCCCGCGCAAGGGGGTGGACTGAGATGACCACTGAGAGAGGGACCCTTTCCCGAATTAGCCTCGCCAGCCACAGATGCAAGTTCTGCCAGAACGCTACTTAAATAATTTGTTAGAGGTGAAAAAGCCTATAGATAGATAGAAATACTTAAGTACATTTCAAATTATGGTAATCATCATCACTACATATTATAAAATACAGTCCTTTACCACATCTGTCTTGTCACCGCGAGAGATCTAGACTATAACCCTCCAACATGCCAAAAACTCTACATCTGCACATACAATGTGTAATCCCTTTTATCACCACAAAGAATGATACTGTTAAAATACTCCCTGGAAAAAATCAAATACGACATCATTGGCTTAGCCGAAGTCAGAAGAAATGGCAATAGTATTCTTGAAGACGAGGACCACATATTTTGTTACACCGGAGAATCTAAAGGGCTCCATGGAGTTGGTTTTTTAATCAAGAAAAAATACAAAAATAACATAGAAAACTACATAGGCATATCTGAAAGAGTCTGTCTGCTAAACCTACGCTTCACAACAATGAAACTCTCAATTATCCAAATCTACGCCCCTACCTCTGATGCAACTGAAGAAGAGATTGATACATTCTACGATCAAATAGAAAAAGCCAGGAACTTCTCATTCGGAAAAGTTATATTACTGGGAGACCTGAATGCAAAGATAGGTCAAAGAAAACCTCAAGAAAGTACAATATTAGGCCCATACTGCTATGGTAAAAGAAATCCCAAAGGCGAAAAACTTGTCCAATACGCTCTAAGAAATAAATTTACAATAATTAACACTATATTCAAGAAAAATATAAAAAACCTATGGACATGGATTACACCAGATAAACAAAAAAGAAATCAAATAGACTATATTTTGAGTAACTACCCAAAATTTTTTACCAACATAGAAATTCTCAACAAACTCTCATTTCCAAGCGACCATAGACTCCTGAGAGGAACAATAACTTTACATAACCAAAAGAAAAGTCGAGCTACCTTTGACTCAATCCCAACAACCACCCTATCCACCGAGAAATCACAAGAAACATACTTCTCTGCCTTGAGGAAGCAAGTCGAACGAATCAACTGGGAAGCTAACGACAACATTGAGTCATTATACCTCAAAATAGAGTCATCCATACAGGAAAGCTTAAAGAGTCTTACGTTAATCAAAACAAAGAAAGAAATAATATCAGAAGAAACTAAAAGCCTAATTAAAAAACGCACAGAACTACAACACAAACCTTCAAAAAATAAGGAGGAGAAAAAAGAACTTTCATCACTCTACAAAATCACAAATAAACTACTTAAAAAAGATTATGAAAATTACAGAATGAAAATAATTGAAAAACACCTACTAGCAACGGGAAGCCAAAAGAAAGCCTACAAACAGTTGTATTCAGAAAAAAAATGGATTCCGACACTAAAGGCGCAAAAAACCATAAAGAAGCAACAAACTAGAAAGGACCTTGTAAAAATTGCCTCAGACTTCTACACAAAACTATATGACGATAAATTTGATGAAAAATACAGCTACGAAACGCGTGCAGAAACAGAAGAAAAGAACTTGTCCATACAACCCTTCTACGAAGAAGAAATAATGTTAAAAATTAATAAATTAAAAAAAGATAAAAGTCCGGGTATCGACGATATCCCAAACGAAGCCTTGATAGTTGGAAAATATCTATTGATAGGCCCACTCACTACTCTCTTTACAAAAATACTGGAAGAACAAGAAATCCCTACCAAATGGGCAAAATCACGGATAATTCTTATATACAAAAAGGGAGACCCAGCGGATATAAATAACTACCGACCTATCAGTATACTACCAACATTATATAAGCTATTCGCAATGTGCCTAGAGAAAAGAATAAAGCCAACTATAGAAAAGAACCAACCAGTGGAACAGGCAGGTTTTCGTCAAGGGTACTCAACGACTGACCACATACATACCTTAGAACAAGTTATAGAAAAATATGTTGAATATAAGAATAATCTATACGTAGCATATGTCGACTACGCGAAAGCGTTCGACACCATTTCACATAAGAGTATCTGGGACGCATTAGAGCATCAGAATCTTCCATACATATATATTAACATTCTCAAGGATATATATAGAAAAAGCACAAGCCGGGTCAAATTAGATAGAATAGGCCCAGAATTTAATATCCGTAGAGGTGTGAAGCAAGGAGACCCCCTATCGCCAATACTTTTCATAGCTGTCTTACAAAACATAATGAAAGACCTAGACTGGAGCAAAAAAGGAATAACCATAGAAGGAAAAAACCTCAGTAACCTACGATTTGCCGACGATATAGTCCTCTTTGCTAAGACATCAAAACAACTAGAAGAAATGCTGATAGAACTAAGTACTGTTAGCGAAAATATAGGCCTACAACTAAATACCTCAAAAACAAAGGTAGCTACCAACGGTAGGAAGAATCCAATATTAATAAAGGAAACACCTATAGAATACGTAGAGAGCTATATCTACCTCGGAAAACAAATATCATTTAAAAAGACAAGACACCTAGATGAAATAGACAGGAGAATCAACATGACCTGGAAAAAATACTGGAGCTACAAAGAAATATTAAAATCAAAACTTTCAATTAAACTAAAGAAAAAAGTGATGGATTCGAGTCTATTGCCCTGTTTATCGTACGGTGCCCAAACCTGGATCTTTAACAAAAACACCTTATCAAAAATACGCTCCTGCCAACGTGCTATGGAGAGAAGCATCCTTGGCATCAAGACCATTGACAAAGTCAATAGTCAAATAATCAGACACAAAACCAAAGTGATAGACGCATTACAACACGCACAGCGTTTGAAGTGGAAATGGGCAGGACACATCGCACGTTCCTCTGAAGAAAGATGGCCAAAACGGGTAACAAAATGGACAGGTCCGGAAGGCAAAAGACAAAGGGGCAGACTAAAAGCCCGATGGATAGATGACATACATCAATTGGCAGGAAGCGACTGGATAAAAACAGCTAACGACAGGGAAAAATGGAGGCAAATGGAGGAGGCCTATACCCGAAAGGGGCCATGACATATATATCGATGTCAAATGCATATTTATTTAGCATACTCTTTTTCTTTGTATATTCGTTTTTATATATTTGTAAAATTTTTGTAAAAACATTTTAAATGTCATGGAAATAAATAAGGCTTATTATTATTATTATTATTATTACCACATCTGTCTACCGCGATAAACTCAAAAACTACTGAACGGATGTCCATGCTGGTTTTCATCAGTTGATAAAGTAATTCACGAGGAAGGTTTAGGTATATAATTTGTCAAGATTTTTTTTATTATCAGGACGAGACAACGTCCGCCGGGCCTGCTAGTACTACATACAGCAAAGTCTGTACAGTAACTCCGAATACGGCTGCAATGAAAAGTACACACGTATAAAACCCATACCGACAACAAAACTATAGAATAAAGTCTGAATAAATTGACACTACCTTAAAATCTTAGTTTTAGTTTCGCAAACTATACAAAATCAAAAAGAACATACACACAATACTCAACCACCCACTGTGTTACAAAATTCAAGCACTATTGCTTCCGCTGGTGTCTTTGACGTTTCTATTCAAAGCGTAGTCACCTTGTTTACACCTCTACGTATCTTCAACTCAAACATGTCTTTACTGTGTATTAGGGTTCCGTAAACCAAACTCCAAAAACCCTAAAGCATAGTACCACCATTTAAAAAGGATGTCCAATTCTGAGATCTCGACGTTTCTACTAGTTTTTGTAATCGACCAAGTGTTTCATGGGTTAGCACGGTTGCGTAGCTGGGTTTGGCTATAATACTTTAGCTTTATCGACATGTTCTTTAACTATTTTTGTGTTAAGCACTTAAAGTTATTTTACGATTTATTCATACTATTTATTTTAAAATAAGCGACCTAATTATGATCGAGAGAGCGAGGAGGACGAGAGACTACACTACTAACTATGCATTGTATTAAACAAAATTTACTAAGAAAGATTTATGCAACGATGAGTCATTCAAATATTGATATTAAATTAAATTATAACATAATATTAAATTATGGGTCATATTTTTACTACAGAAGATTGTTTGCGAATGAACATTTTTTTAATAAATGATTCAGTCGGAACCCACTAAAGTAAGAGTTAGAGCAAAAATGCATAATTGAACGCCGCTTCTTCACAATAAAATAATTATTGACCATTCGTAACGGACCTGCTGATTAGTAACGAATCCGTTTTACCTTATTGTTAAGCCCTCTACCTGTAATCTATTGTTCTTAGTAATAATATACTAATATTGTGTAAACTTTTTATTTTTAAACTCCTTTTTATTTATTGAGTTATTTATATTCTCAAATTCAAATTGTAATGGTTAAAAATAATAAATAACATAAAAAATGGTGTTTAAAATTTCCAATTGAAAATTGAAACGTATTCCAATTATGATAAAACACTGAATAGGTATTTACACAGAAATACAACTAATTTATTGCAAACACAAATTAGATAGCCTACAATTATCCTCAATAAATGATCTGTAATACATAGAAAGAATTTTTGGAAGCGATAATGGCTTAATTGATACCGTATTCGGACACGACATCGATGAATGTAGGTTCGAATTCTAGCAACTGAAGAGCTCCCGGTGAAGGTAGACATTGTGATGAAACAATGGCATAATGGTAGGATTATTTCTAAGTCCGAACTGAAATTCTGTCGCCAAGCACCTGTTGGTGTATTCTCGCAGCAGCAGTTCTCGAAACTCTGTCACTAGGTTTGGCGTGTCTATCATCTCAGACCACGTTGTCATTTAACATCAGATGCGATTGTGGTCAAACGCTAAAACCTATACGGTGTTATTACAAAAAAATTAAATACGTATTGAATACTTGCTTTAAAAAGGTTTGGGTACTTTCGTATTAAATGCAACGTTCGAGATATTGGTCTTTTATCTCATTTTGGTTTGGTTAGGTTAGACGTGCGAAAAAGGATAACGTGAATTTGCCGCGGCAGCGGTCGGCGAGCGCGGTGCATTTAATACGAAAGTACCCAAACTTTTTAAAGTAAGTATTCAATACGTACTTAACTTTTTTAGCTACTAACTAGTCTCTATACAAACGACTGAAAAACAATTTCTCGGGTTCTGTTTAAATATAGGTGTATATTAGATATCGATAAAACTTATCAATGTAATAATGTAAACACTAAAAAAAACGAACTAAAAAGGCAGCGAATAATCGAATGGAATGTTTTCAAAGACCAATAGATCATACTTTTATCGACTTCTGCGGCTACCGAGTGAAACGAAACTGAATACTAGTGAACGTTTAAGGCAGTGAAATAATAAAAACGTTGTAAAACTCGCTGCACCTGGAACAATAGCTACCACACTTCCAGGCAACCGCAGGAATGCGCGGAACTTTAAAAATGACCGCAATATAAGATATTTCTGCAGTTACGCAGCCGATAAACTAATGATTTAACTTAGCAATTTCGCTTTTTTTACGGGTATTTATGAAGTTTAAATCTCGAATCAATAATACAGCGTGTTCGATCCCCGAATAAGAAAAAAGCTCTCGACGTTTCTTAAAATTAATATCTTATCAAAAAACGAGCATCACCTAACTGCACTGTGTGTGGTGCGGTTGAGGATGTACACCACATTTTGATGGAATGTACTCAATACCAAGCTTGTAGGAATTCTCTTAATGTTACTCGACCCATGGATGTAGGCATTTGTAATTCGATGCTGTCAGACCCTCTGTCTCAGAGTGCAAAAATGCTATACAGAATCGCAAGTTTAGCTTTTAAGAGTTGATTAAATGTGATTATTGTAGAATTTAATATTTATATGATGTGCTTACGGGGCGTCATAGTCGATATGCGACAAAGCCCAAATTAAAGAGAAAAAAAAAAAACAAAATAAGTAATTGTATTTCATTAGAGAGAACCTGATAAGTTTACATAGTAATTAAAATCGAAAATGGGTGTGTACTTATGACCACACGATAAAAGTGATAACTTATACATAAATACATGCACATAAAAATACATATAGATTGAACAATTTTTATATTTTAATAATTAATTATAACATTTAAATACGCACAATATAAATATTGTATAAGGTAAACCATTGAAATACTACACTGATTAATTATACACTAAACATACCTAAATACTATTTTATTATTATAATGCGAAATAATAAAAAGCCAATGCTGTCAGAGAAATTTTGATTCCAAAGTAAACAAATAAAAATGACAGAGGTGCAATTGTTTTTACTCGAAGACGTAATAGTACAAAAGACGGTGCAAAAGATAACCTTTAGTTCCACTACACAATATTGTTCTACTAAGAAGACCGCCCATCAGATTTAGTATGTCTGGCAAATAGATAAATATTCCAAAACACTCTTTAAGGGGAAACAACTCAATCGCACCGCCTCGGGGACACCTGCCGAGACTCCACGACGGTAATATGTATAAAAAATATACACCTACTATTCTAAATACGTACAGAGTATATTATTAACTAGCTGATGCACTCAGCTTCGTTCACTTAAAAGTAATTTAACTTTTAATTGTGATTTCGTCATTGTTACTTGATTTTTATAACTCTGTTATTGATTTTGATTGATTATATTATTATCGCTCAGCCGATCTACTAGCAAAAATGTGGTCAAAGTCAGTTGTATTAGATTAGATATAAGATTTTTAAGCTAAATGATATGTTTATATTAGGATGACAGCCGATAGAGGAGAGTGGAAGAGGAAAACATATTGTGCTGACCTTACTTAGGTGATATAAGGATAAGAAGGTAATAATAACATTAGTAAAAAAAATATAAGGTGAAACCAACGTTAGTCAATCATAAACACAGAGTAAATAGCTCACTCAACCAAATGGGTAATGAAGAAGCGTTAAAATACACATATTAAATTAAATTACCACAACATGCGAAATCTTCTAGGCATATAATTAAAATGTAAATGTAACGTGTCTGTACTTTTTAGATTTTTTGTGAAAAAAAAATGTTGCAGGTGTCTTAGAATAAGTAACAAAATACATGTCAATCATTTGTAGAAATGTCTGTCTGTTTGTTTGAACACTCCTCACTGCTAAAGTACTGCGTTCACGATAAAACATCACCAAGGAAATCATAAAGCATATCCTCGAGTAACATTTAGTCTTTCTTTTATTAGAATCAGTCTACTTTATTAAAATTTATTATAATTTAAATAACGGATTGAGTTAAGTACGAGAGAAAAATAGATAAGTAAATGGAGTTAATGCATTCAGGTGACTTTATTACTCACTGTTTTTATAGATAAGGTTCCACGCGTACGATGTCGCGGGCACAGCTAGTAGATAAATAAAAGAAGAAAACAAGAAACAAAATAAATCTAAAAGGACTCGCGTTAAAATACTATACCTTTATACACCGACCACCCAATATTATCGGCGTTTGATTCAACAAACGACCCAAATATTTTACCAAACAAGGTTCCATGAAGTTACATCTATTGACCCGCCCTGATCACCTGCTGATTGCGTTTCTTTGAACATATTATTTGCCGACAGAAAGTAGCGGCAACTTAAGTGATGATCTTGTTAGTGTAACTTCGTATACAAACGTAAGCACGTTTGCATAAAATGGAATTCTCGCACACCGCGAACAACTACTACTAATAAATACAACAGAGAGAAATATATAATGTGTTACAGAGAAATATATGTCTTCTATATCTATCTATACATATGATAAGAATGTAATTCTAACGTGTCTGTACTTTTTAGATTTTTGTAAAAAAAATATGTCTAGGAATAAGTGATAAAATACAATTCAATCAATTTTAGAAATGTCTGTTTATCTATCTGTCTGTTTATATGAATACACATCACTGCTAAAATACTGCGTTCATGTCATATCATTTTGCTACCTCTAGAAAGGGCTCAAAGAGCCATACTGAAAGTAATGTTTTTCCGACCATATAGGTACCCCACAGAGAATCTTTACCAAGAATGTCAGGTTTTAACCGTTAGACAGCTTTTTATCCTACAAATTATCTTCCGTCAACATGTAGGAACGCCAAGCTTACAATTCTCTGATAAGAGAAGAAGGGTCGAGGATATAATAAAAGTACCTAAACATAACACTTGGTTTGTTTGTCGTTTTGAAGGCTTCCTGGGAGGATTGCTCTATAATAAAGCAAATAATATACTACAGATTAATCAATACAACAGACATACTATTAAAAAACTCACTTTCAAATGGTTACATTCACAAAATTACACAAATACAGAAAAATTATTATTACCACAATTTAAATTATAATTATAAATTCGGTAATTCAAATCATACACTTTTATTTAATAAACAATTCACTCATTACCATCATAAAACACTTATATCTCACTCGGAATACCGTGTTACACAATAATCTCACATATTTAGTTAATTCAAATTAAGTTTTTATTTATTACATATGTTTAAGTCACTGTTTGTTTTAGTTCTCATTATATGAAATTGTGATATCTGCGATACGGTTTGTAACCAGTGCAGATACCAATATTACTGTTAATTATGTATACATTGACTTGGAACATTAAAATATTATTATTATTATTATTATTATTATCTTTTTGCAACATTTAGATTTTGTTTCATTAAAATCGCTTCGGTCTGTCAAAAGTTATTGTACTTTTAATGATGACGCGACTTAAGTACGAGAGAAAAGTGGGTAAGTAAATGAAGTTAATAGATTCAGATGACTTTATTAACCGCTGTTTTTACATAAGGTTTCACACGGACGAAGTCGCGAGCACAGCTAGTATATCAATAAAATAATATGTTAGTGTGGATATTATTCACAAAAAAAAACTATTTAATATATAATTATTTTATATTACTTAGTATCTGACAGCAAAAACATTCTTAATTAACTTCCAGTGCCACTTTTGCACTAAAATAATTAAAAACGTTGAGTTGTAATAATGTCCTATTTAGTACATAAATTAATACGTGATAGGTCTTGATGACTTGAAAGAGAGTACAGTAGAGAAAATTTTAAAACTATGAGTGTCTTTATAATCGTCTTTTTTTTTATAAATAGGCGAAGAAAAACAGTTCAATGCGTTTTTCTCTTCTGTTTGTCGACTGATTATATTTATTCTTTAATGTGAGCTATATTGTTGTAAATAAAAAAATTGGAATTATGTAGTTTATTTTTCCATACCATCGACGAAACCAAATCTTTATTTATAAATTTCTATTCGTCATACTTCACGCTTTATAATCTACAATATTTATCATTTTAAAAAATCAAAACGAAACACAGATAATAATATCTATGTATATTATTCACAGACGAAAAATATCTTTGTATACCTTATTTGAATTTTGATCACTCGATGACCTCTAGTATTCATTAAAATATATTATAAATACCGCGTATTATAATATAACAGTTGTGTGAAATCGCGTTTCCCTGGTTGATGAAATTTCACGACCAAACATTATAAACTAATTTCACAGTCTGTTCTATGGTGAATTTTTACAACCAGATATTTAAATACTTTCATATTACTTTCTATGCTGAAATTTAACGACTAAATATTTTACTGCCTTACTAAAATCTCAAAGTCTCAAGATCATCTTTCGCTTGAGGAACAGAATAAAATATAAAAAACTAATTATATACATCCATATAATGCATCTTAAACCTTACATTAATAAATTCAGCGTGGTGAGGCCCTCAGACAAATCAGGGTAAATGAGACGATAATAGTCCGGGTTGTGATACAAGTCGGGACATGTCTCCTTAATACCAGTTAGCGCTGTGAGTTAGCGGTGCGACCTTGCGCCGACCTAGACCGAAACTGGATCTAGAAGGTTCAATGGACCACCGAATTCGAAACGATCTGTCCGCATCCATTCAAGGACTAGTTTTATAGTCATTTACATAAACAATCTTGTTGAGAACATATCGATTTTACACTAATAACGGAATAATCAGATATTTCGATTTTTGTAAAAGAAATGTTGCAGGTATCTAGGCATAACTAATAAAATACATTTCAATCTTTTTTAGAAATGTCTGTCTGTTTATCTATCTGTCTGCCTGTCTGTTTGTTTGATCACGCAACACTGCCAATGTGTTGCGTTCATGATAAAATGTCTTCGAGTAACATTTAGTCTTTGTTTTATTAAAATTGGTTTTTTCTATCAAAAGTAAAGAGAAAAGTAGATAGTAAAATAATTAGACGTGATACATTCAGATGACTTTATTGGTCATTGTCTTATACAATAGGTTCCACGCGGACGAAGTCATGATCAAAGGTCGCATAAAGTAATATTAAGATTGCGATGTCTTGAGTACATACAACCAATGTGTTGCTTTTTTTAATCAGAAATTAATATAATGGCTTCACAGCACCGAATGGGAAATAGCTGCCACATCTGCCTTACGGCAATGAATTTCCCATCTCCCAGTCTATCGTTCAAATGCATTTTCAATTTGTAGCAAGATAATTTTATGCATGACTATTATTTTTTTATTATAGCACGGCAGAGTAGCTATGCTATGTCTGATGCAATCCAAAAACACTGTTATTTGACATATGAAAAATATATTATACTTTATAATGAGATGATTTATTTATATGATTGCTATTTGTCATATGATATTATGAACTGAAAAGCATGTAAATTATAGTTCATACACCAGTGACATTTTACACATAGGAGACGTTAGCTACTCAAAAACTCATCATAATTTTTTTGCATATACGTTGGCAGGAGTACAGAAAAGCATATATTGAGTTTCACCCCAAAAAAAGTAACCACTGCTACAGTATAAATATGAGAGACCGTACGGAAACTACCTACAAACGCTCGAAAATGGCACACTCACGCAAACATGCGCATCGGCGAGAGGTTTTTTTTTTTTTTCGAACTGACTACGCTATTGACCAAGCAAGGTCTTAACAGCTTCACCGGACTACTAAGGCGAGCGCTTAAGGCACTCAGCCGATTTTATTTTGACAACTAGCTCAAGGATGCGCGGCACACCTCGGCTTTGGCTGTTGCCTGATACATGCAATTCGCGACCTATCTGAGCTAACCTAAGCTAAGCTAACTATTCATACATATATGAGTTGTTGAAACATATATGTGTACCAAGCATACATACCTCAAAAACTCTTATATATATTTCGTATCGGATAATATTCTAAACTATTTCAGTTTGATGAGGGAAAAAAATAAAACCCTTCCGCTTGCATGTGTAAGCGTGTATGCGTGCACGTGCGTGGAGGTGATATGTGTAATGTTGTCGCAGTGATGTAAGATTTTGTGTCACTGTATCGCGCGAGCAGTGTACTCAAGGGCTCCACGCCGAGGGAACGGACCTAGGCTTGAGCCGCTGCCGAGGGGGGCCTAGTCTGGTGTGCGGGAGCGAAATTTACCCCCAGACCACGGCGGCGTGATCTGTGGTTACGCGGGCGTGGGCGTGAGCACGCTCTGTTTGGAGATACAGGCTGGTACTGATCGTTCACTGCCGTTATTTCATCGGGAGGGTCGGTAAAAATATGTCGCGGACGTCTTTTACATCGCGCAGCGTTTGGTACGGGTTTGTATTTTGTGGCGGATACCACTAACGGACTGGGATGATTCGCGACTTTTTGAAAATAATTAATCGTTAGTGATTTTACGTATGCCCAGATAGAAGGCATCTCTAGGTCCCTATGTAGATCAACTCTCCGGACATACCACGAAGCGCCGGTTACTTTACGTAAAACGCGGTTTTGAAGAACCTGCAACTTATGATCGGCGAGAGGTTTCAAATGTTACTCTATGAACAGCACCGCGAAAACCGCTTAGGGGTTTCGTCGGTGCGCATGGTTGTGTGAGTGTGCCGGTACGAGCATTTGTAGGTAGTTTCCGTACTGTGTCTTATATTTATACTGTGCCACTGTGCTCAAGGGTATACCAAATCTAATTAACGCGTACAAATACTACATACGCGTATAAGTAACGATTGCTCAAATTGAAAACTTCGCCCACCTAGCTAAGGAAGGATTATAAACTGTTTATCAATTATTCAAATAAATCTGATACACTGTAATATATGAACCAAAGTTAGTGTTGGTGATAGCACACGTGCGACGCACGGCGGCACCTTGCGCAGATGGCTAGCCATCTGCCGAGCGAGACACCGCTTCGACGACCTTCGTACACCTTTCATACAACTTTCAACTCGGCAACGGATATCAACGCAATTACCTTAAAAGAGAGCATATTTGGCATAAATCTTCAAGTTCGTGAGGTACACATGTGTATCTCACTAATTTCTATATCAAATCAAATGCCCTAAGAAGGCCCTTATGAACGTCAAATCTACCACCGATTTGGAAACCAACCCAGTCATCGAGAAAAACCGACTAGAATCTGGTCTGGTTTTGATCTGAAGATCTGGTCTATCATTTTAACAAATATATATAACAGAATAAATTACACGTCACAATCGTTTAGTGGATGTACAGAGAGGAGTCAATTCCAGATATCACCATCGTTCACATATTGATCCACTCTATAAAAGCCTTTTAACAACAAAACCAGTTGGACGTGGTGCTTAAACTCACAGTCCAGCAAATAGATAATATGCTTTGGGGCTTTGTTGTAAAACCTAACACTATTACCTAAAAAATTGTTACTGGACTACTGAGTCTGAAACATGGGACGACCAGTTTGTCACAGTTTCTAGTATTTAGATCATGCCGGCCTTTTACGAAATGTATCTATGAATAGTTAGCTTAGTTAGTTAGTTAGGCAACAGCCCAAGCCGAGGTATACTGTGCACCTTTGAACTGGTTGTCAAATTAAATCGGCGAAGTACCTTAAGCGTTCGCCTTAGTAGCCCGGTGAAGCTGTAAAGGTCTTTCAGGCCAATGGCGTAGTCAGTTCGAAAAAAAACAACAAATCTACTAAAGAAAATTCTTGACTTTGATACACAATACATGAATTAAACTAACTGAATTAATAAACATAACATTTTTCAAAGGATTTCTTTATGCTACGTAGGTATGATATATAATAGTTATGAAATAGGAAAAATTTTAATTTAAAAATATTTATTATCGAATTAAAAGTCAGCGTTTCATCATAACCTCACTAATTCAAGCCACAAAAATGCCGAAATATTAAGTTCTGAATTTTAACTAGAGAAATACACCGATTGTTGTGCGTTTATAAATTTTAACTGTAATATAATAGACAGATAATGACTGTCAGAGGACAAACTTACCTTCATTTTTATTAGTAAAAATTATAAAGAATATGTTTATTAGTTAAAAAGAAAAGGACAACAGAACTCGTTTTATCTCATATTTCTTTCTCATAGAGTAACGTAATATAGCTTCACAAACCATAAGTGTATTAATAAGAAAACAAGGAAATAAAACTGACTTAATACAATACTGGTATTTGAACACATAACAGTAATTTATAAGACCGAAAGAAAACTTAATAACACTTCACAAAACTATTTCTATAAATCAAAAGCGGAACAATGAATACGCACTGTGAGGAATCTATCACATTGTCGCGCCGGTCGCGGGGTAACAAGCACATTTATCGTCTGTAATCATAATCCATCACTACACTCGGTTATACTTTAAATATGGCTGCAGTGTCAAAGGCTTGGCGCGCTCGAAACTCATTCCTGTGATTAGGTGATTCAAAAAAATTATAAGTAACTTATTTTTCAGTCCAACTAACGATATTGGTCTGAAAAGCGGTATTATTTCAGTACTAGGGGTCACCCACCATTTCGCCTGCGTTTATTATTATTAAGGTTATTATTAATAACTAGCTGTACCCGCAGCTCCGCACGCGCTTTTTTAAAATCGTATTAAAGAATTATAAAATTGTGAGATTATGTACAACTATTAAAATGCTCTTTAAAAGCAATTGTAAGTACGACATGCACGCCACTTACAGTAACATGTAACGTGTACATTAGATATATAAATACTAACAGCGTGCCACATGAGGTTTGTCATCAGCAACATATTTGGAGCCTTAGCCCACAATATAACTAACTCAGTTCTCACTTACACTGTATAAGGAACTAATGAAACAATATCTTAAAATATTATTATAAAGATTTACATTACATTTAATACACATTGCCATTATAATTAAGTTTCTGTGACTATACAAAAAATAAACTCTTGTCTGTTCCGCAAGAAATTGAATTATGGAATTCTTTACGTAATACGTTTATAATCTAAGATCCCATTAGGAAGACCTCTATATCATTAAAGTTATTAATAATTATAATGTCGAATTGTAAACAATAAGCTGATAATTATTTCTCTTACTAAAAATAAAGAATGACTTGAAACCTTGCTAAATTTATGCAGACAAAGTCGCGGATAACAAAATTTTTTTATAAGACTCGCTATCTACCAGTGAAAGTCCTGTGAAAATAGGTCTAACCGTTTTGGTGAAAGCACAGCGGGCGAAGCCACGGTTAACAGCTAGTATAAACTAAAATTGCCTAAATTACTTTTTGTAAAGTCAGCTATCTGCCAGTGAAAGTTTCGTGAAGATCGGTAGAACCGTTTTCGAGATGGCACTACGGGCGAAGCCACGGTTAACAGCTAGTATAATCTAAAATTGCTTGAATTACTTTATATAAGGTCAGATATCTGTCAATGAAAGTTTCGTGAAGATCAGTATAACCGTTTTGAAGATATTACTGCGGGCGAAGCCACGATTAACAGCTTGTCTAAATTAAAATAAACTAAATCACTTTTTATAAGGTCAATTATCTGCCGGTGAAAGTCCCGTGAAAATCGGTCCAACCGTTTTGGAGATAACATTGCAGACAAAGCCGCGGTTAATAGCTAGTTTAATTTAGAGTAGCCTAAGTAACCCGCTGTAATTTCAGCTATCTGCGAGTGAAATTCCCTTCAAAATCGGTCCAGCCGTTTCGGAGATTAGCCGGAACAAGCAGACAGACAGACAGACCGACAAAAATTTTAAAAATTGTTATCAGTAGCGTGTATACTTTCGTACCCAATTAATAAAACATTTTTATTTTGATATTACATACAGACACTTCATTTTTATTATATGTATAGAAGAAGATAGATAACTTTACAATGATACAGAAAGTTTATTTTACGACATACAGTACCCTAGCGCCTGAACTAGGCCTAGCCTGTGTCTCAGACGCTATTCTCTTCCCGTGACGTATTACAGCATTTCGTAGCATTTTAAAATATTTTTTGGTCTTTGACAATCTAACCTGATATTAAATAACGATATAATCTAAAATATTTAACACGCTAAACCTTTAGGACTGGCTCTTAAGTGCAATTGCTTGAACACACAAATTTACAACTTGGGTGGTAGCAAGCCGAAGAGGCTTAGAAACAGCCCTAGCACCAAGATGAACCCTAATTGTATCACGATGTTTTCCTACACTGAAAGTTCAGCTCATTAATTAATTTATTTATTTAAGGTCCACAAAAATGAGTTCTTTTATATGTGAACACAGCATGCATAATATAAGATGACCAAAGTCATAGTATTAATACAAAGAATAATTAAATTAAGATTGAAACCTAGATTGATCAATGCAGTGATCGAACAAGCACCCATTGAACCATCATCGCGGCTTTATGAATGATGACAATATAATTAATTACCTTTATGTAACTCTAACAACACATTCCAAGACGGCTCGCAAATGGTAGAATCTTTTTCAATTTACTTGCCACTAATCCTTATATTTAGCCAATTTATAACACACCTTTAAAATTTATAAATGTATAAAATAGCCTATGTGTTGTCTTGATGTTTAAGCTATATTACTACAAAATTTCATCAAAATACGTTTTGTAGTTTTTGTGTGAAAGACTGATAAATATATACCCATCCTTACAAACTTTCCCATTTACAATATTGATAAAATGAGTATACAATTTACTTGAGAATAACCCACGGAGCGAACATCGTTTTATTTTTACAAAAAGAAGTCACATGTGACCTACGGCCGGCCGTTATGATTTAGAGTCGATACGTAGACATCGCGTCGTTCGTCCGCACTAAGCCGACACTGGAATGCGGAGAGTTCAAGATACTTTCCAATATTATCTCTATAGTAAAACGCAACGCAACGTCAGTTTGTTTTTCGTATACGGTCTAAAATTTTACTTTTAATTCTAAAGAAAACTAGGCTAGTCTAACCAGTTTATCAGTCAGTTTTCAGTTCATACAATAGGTTTGTTACACTGTCACGAACCGGGAAATCACCAAGTTGCAATATAACTTATGACCATTGCGACACGCCGACCATCAACAGTGTAAGAAGTCAATACAAAAAATCGGGGAATCGTCAGTAATTTGGATCGTAAGAACCTAATTGAAACCTAATTTCGTGTGACAATTCGTTCAGACTACGAGCAGTAGTCACATCACTTAAGTTAGGTCTTTGATTAGGTTTAGTTTTATTGGACGATTGTCTCACACCTGGAGCTGTAGCGACCTCTTGGTTGTAGATTTAATATAAATTAAATGAAATCTTTTAATATTAATAAATATTATATTAAAAGTCTACTGCAAGCTTATTGCAATAAGTATTATGAGTATCATTATCATCATTATATAGTATAAAACAAAGTCCCATACCGCGTCTGTCTGTCTGTCTGTTCGCGATAAACTCGAAAACTACTGAAAGGATTTTCATGCGGTTTTCATCAGTGGATAAAGTGATTCATGAGGAACATATATAATTTGTCAAGGATTTTTTTATAACCAGGGCGGGACAACGTCTGCCGTACCCGCTAGTTATTTTATATGTTATCAGTTTACAAAAAGCTCCAAGTAAATCTTTGAAGTACCGAAATTTCTAAAGAGACACCTGGGATAGTAAGCGGCGGTCTTGCTTAACTGCCAAGAACAAGTGTGCCATTAATTATTCCCGGATTACAGTGTCTCTAGAAAATTCTGATGTTAATTACTAAAGCCATTAGTCACCTAACCAACCAATAGGCCGACTTTTAAAATGTTTAAATGGCCAGTAAAAGAAGATTTGTATGTTGATGAAAAAGTTTATTTGATAAATGCAATAGCGAAGGAAGAAAAGGTGATGATAAAAACTCTTTATAACGAAATAAATGTTGGGTTTCTTTTTTTTTTAATTATCACATGAACACTTGACATCAATACCGCTGGTTAGCTGGAAGAAAATGCCTCATGGCATTAAGCTCGCCAGTGTACAAATCAAAAGTGCAATAAAGAATTCAACACTGGTCATGAACCAGTTGTATGTAGATAGATCCCAATATTTAAGTTGGTCAATGAACGTATATCGACAAATCACGGAACGCCTAAGTAAGTCACTGTGAGGAGTTTTACAGTCGGTGCGTAAAACTAAACTATTTTTTTCGAACTGATTACACTATTGACCTAGAAAGGTCTTAATATGTTTATCGGACTACTAAGGTGAGCGCTTAAGGCACTCAGTTGATTTTATTTGACAACTAGCTCAAGGGTGCACGGCACACCTCGGCTTGGGCTGTTGCCTGACTCATGCAATTCGCGACCTATCTTTTTTTTTTTGCGTGGGGAAATCTCTTATGGATACACCACCCTCTCGGGGGAGAGGGTGGGTTATGTCCGACTCGCACGGACTAAAACCCCACGGTGTACGTCTTCCGCTATAGTTGAGGCGGCACGAGATCTCTATAGACTTCATCGTGCCGCCCCAACGGTTGGCCCAGCAGCAAAAGCGCCGCCGCTGGGCTCCGTCTTGTTGGGAGACAGCCGTGTACACACCGGCCGTCTCCTCCGTCCGCCGGACCTGTACAATTGGGAAGATAGGCCCCCGACCCATCTTCCCTGGTCCGGTTACAGTGGGAGGAGGCGGTCAAACTGACGCCTCCTCCTGACCGTCCTCCGTTGGCGGAGACGGCCACTTTGAGGGTCTTGCTCACGAACCCTCTCCACCGCCTCCTTCTGCGAGACGACCTCCTCATCGGTCATCATCATCATCATCACAACGGTGCCCCATAGGCAGCCATGGACCTGATGACCCCCATATAGAGGCGTACCAAACATACATACCTCAACAACTCTTATTTGTATTTTGTGTCGGATATTTTTTTCTAAACTATTTCAGTTTGGTAACGGAAAAAATAAAAAAATAAATCCCTTCCACTTTCATGTGTAAGCATGTGTGCGTGCACGTGTGTGGAGGTGATATGTGTAATGTTCTTGCAGTGATGTAAGATTTTGTGTAAATGTATCGCGCGAGCAGCCTACTCAATGGCTCCACGCCGAGGGAACGGACCTAGGCTTGAGCCGCTGCCGAGTGGGGCCTAGTCTGGTGTAAAGTAAATATTAATAGTATTCCATACAGTTATCACTACATATTATAAAACAAAGTCCTCCGTCGCGTCTGTCTGTTCGTGATAAACTCAAAGACTATTGAACAGTTTTTTCTGCGGTTTAATAGACAGAGTGATACACGAGGAAGCTTTAGGTATATCATTTGTTAAGATATTTTGTAAATTGGTTGAAATATAACGATAATTGTTGGAAGTGTCGAAAAAAGTCAAGCCAGCTGGGAGCTTTCGTCGAAAACACTGCCTAATCCCTTTAAGATATAACAAAACAATTGTGATTATAAACGACGCCGACGAGGTCGCGAGTATCAGCTATTCTGTATACTTTTTACGTTTTATCTCACAATATACTGTAGTTTGATGTCAAAATGAATTTGAGTTAAAGAAGTTCAACAGTTCAAAATTAATTAATAGGCCAGGAAAAAAATTAATGGTACCGTTCCGCTAGTTATCAGTGTACGAGCGAGCTGCGTACACTCACAATGGAAGGCTTTCACGGCACTTGCGTACGCGCACGACAAATAACATTCTCAACGTGAGAAAGTTCCAGATAAAGCTACAAATGACCGTTAACGTCGGCCAGTTAGATAAACTTTATTGTTCGGCTTCTGTGAAATAATGTTAAATCGTTGCCTAATGTTATAGTATGAGGTAAGTTACACAATAACTATGAATAAAACATACGTTTACATTTGTTTATTTATTCACTAGCTTCCCATGTGATTTCACTTTATAACATACTAGCGGGCCCGGCAGACGTTGTCCCGCCCTGATTATAAAAAAATCCTTGCTAATTTATATACTAAAACGTTCCTCATGAATCACTTTATCCACTGGTGAAAACAGCATGAAAATCCGTTCAGTAGTTTTTGAGTTTATCGCGAACAGACAGACAGACAGACGCGGTAATGGACTTTGTTTTATACTATGTAATGATATTATCTTACCGCCCGGCTACACACAGAAACCTTGTACATATATGTTGTTATACTCGTCCTAGTGCTTTTAAAATTTTTTTTTTGCTTCTCCATTAACGACGCTATTGGCCTGACAGGCATTTGCAGCTTCACCGGACTACTAAGGCGAGCGCTTAAGGCACTCAGCCGATTTTATTTGACAACCAGCTCAAGGGTCCACGGCACACCTCGGCTTGGACTGTTGCTTTGTTACGCAACATCGCGAACCGAAGTTTAAACATGCACTTTCCGATCGATACATTTTTACTTTAAAATTTACATTTCCTTAAAAATCGAGAAAGCTTTATAGGTTTTAGCTATTTGTATGCTTTTTTGTTGTGCGTAATTTTAAATCTGCAATACCTAAGATAAATTTCTATCAACTTTTTTAGTTTTACTTTTTACGATAATTGATCCTTATCTAAAAATATATATATAACCATAGCATCTTCTTTATATATGTAATTCTTCTATCTATGTGTATGTGACTGAACTCCTCCTAAACGGCTAGACAGATTTTGATGAATATTTTCGGGTGTATTCAGGTGGACTGAAGTATGGTTTAGATTCACAGTTAGGCACGGTAGGTGGCGCTGCGGTTGAGTTTTAAGATTTTTTTATTATCAAGGAAGGACATCGTTTAAAATGAACTTAAAAAAAACTACAATTTATATAAACCCTACGCGATGGAGAAGTGGGGTAAGCGGTGTGGTGCTTATATTTTTTTATCTGCACACAAAATATTAAGATAAACGAGGCAGACGAAGTCATGAGTATCAACTAGTATGCCATAAAAAAAAACAAATATTCATGCTCTATTCTGTACCATATCAATTGCCGTGTGAATACTTATCTTTATGCAAAAGAATAGTAAACCAATCCATGTGTGTACGTACTCATCGAAATATCCCGACAATGTTCACAGTCCGACGGGCAGACGGTCCCTCACGTAGCTCCGGTCTCGGGTGCATTGTTTACAACTGCTTTACATCATAATAAAACTATTTTATACACACCTTAACCCCCAGCTCAATATTAAAACGACGAGAAGTTACATACGGGTACACTTTACGCACGCCACGACACGTCGTTCAAGTTTGCTTCTTCATATTATGTATTAGGGTTAGGGTTTCGGCATATTAGTGTTTCGCTAACCCTTACTAATAATATTATAAATACGAAAGTGAGTTTGTTTGTATGTTTGTTACTTTTTTCTTTTTTTTTTTTTTTTTTCTCTAACTGACTACGCTATTGACCAAGCAAGGTCTTAACAGCTTCACCGGACTACCGATGTTTGTTACGCTTTCACGCCTTTACTACTCAACCGATCTGCATGAAATTTTGCATACATATTATTAGGAATACAAAAAAGTGCACACAATCCCTTTGATAAAAAAAAACCTACTGTTCTCGATGGATAGGTCATAGGTAAATAAACACATTACCGTAGACAAAGCCTCTCAAAAGCTAGTTGGTAAATATATATGCATTAACATAATTTACAGACACAATGAAAACGATATTTTTTAAGGTTCATGATCTTTTAGCTTCGTTCTACAAGACCAATATTATAGTCTTCATAATAAAATCATTTGAATCAAAGATTTAATAAGCGATTCAGGTACAATGATCCTTGTAAAGACGACTTTATTATAAAAATAGAATGAAAAAATCACGAAAATGTATAAAATTTGCAGAAAATGTTACAAAACTATTTTTAATTCACACAACTGCTCTAGCTAACACATCTGATGTTAAGATTTTTTTTTTTTTTTCGAACTGACTACACTATTGACCAAGCAAGGTCTTAACAGCTTCACCGGACTACTAAGGCGAGCGCTTAAGGCACTCAGCCGAATTTATTTTGACAACTAGCTCAAGGGTGCGCGGCACACCTCGGCTTTGGCTGTTGCCTGATACATGCAATTCGCGACCTATCTGAGCTAACCTAAGCTAAGCTAACTATTCATACATATATGAGTTGTTGAAACATATATGTGTACCAAGCATACATACCTCAACAACCCTTATATATATTTCGTATCGGATAATATTCTAAACTGTTTCAGTTTGATAAGGGAAAAAAAATATATATATAAAACCCTTCCACTTGCATGTGTAAGCGTGTATGCGTGCACGTGTGTGGAGGTGATATGTGTAATGTTGTTGCAGTGATGTAAATTTGTGTCACTGTATCGCGCGAGCTGCGCTCTCAAGGGCTCCACGCCGAGGGAACGGACCTAGGCTTGAGCTGCTGCCGAGGGGGGCCTAGTCTGGTATGCGGGAGCGAAATTTACACCCAGACCACGGCGTCGTGATCTGTAGTTACGCGGGCGTGGGCTGATGTTAAGATATGTGCACCAGTAAAACTCTACCAATTTCTCTACAAACAGAGATAACAATAACAACCCAAAGGGTAAAATAAAAACGTAATTATTACTCTTTGTTACACAGTAAACGACAGAAGCCGAGTAAATCCGATTCAGCGTCACCCTGAGTGCGTGATAGTTTCCTTTCGGTTAATGTAGAATAAGGCTAACGAATTTTTCACTTCAATAATATTTAATACATACACATATGTTTTTTTATATCAGTGGCTAAAGTAATGCAACTAAACGTCGTGTATGCTTAGTGTACACGCTCGTACTATAGTTTGAATATACCCAAATTAGACCTTTTCAGTGAGGGTCAGTGATCCACGGTGACTATCTTCGGAATAATGGAGATTAATCTTTAATTTAAATGCTGCCGCTTACAAAAGATCCGAAGAATGTGATGTACAGCATCTCTGACGCACGAGATAACATCTGTCCCATAACGCATACGAGTTTAATGAATCGATCTCTAAACATGCATTCACTGTATTAGAATATATTATTTTATTGAATAGAATCCCTTCGTAGACAATCGACGTAGGATCTCGTTTATTCATAAAGAAAATTATAACGAAGAATTAAACCGACTTCAAACGAAGTGTACTCTAGAAAAATGACCCAGGACGTTTTTGACCATAATTGTACCATAGTTAGTCCTAATCTATACATATCATATGAATCTAAATACAATGTGTCTGTATTTTTTTACATTTTTGTGAAAAAAATTAATGCAGGTGTCTCGGAATAAGTAATGAAATACATTTCAATCATTTTTAGAAATGTCTGTCTGTCTGTTGGTTTGAACACACATCACTGCTAAAGTATTACGTTCACGATAAAACCTAACTAAGACAATCATAAAGCATATTCTCGAGTAACGTTTAGTCTTATTTTCATTAAAATCAGTTCACTCTATCAAAAGTTATTGCGATTTTAATGACGTCGCAACTTAAGTACGAGAGAAAGGTAGATAAGCAAATGGATTTAATATATTCAGATGATTTTATTAGTCACTGATTTTTTTATATTAGGTTCCACGTGGAAGGAGTCATAGACACAGCTAGTATTGTAAATAATCTTATGTCTTGTAGTTAAATATAATACAAACAGAACAAATGGAACGCTTTAGTTTCGTGTGACATTAAAACCTTTTTAATAACACCGATGTATACTTAAACCACTGCGGCTTACATTTTTCGGTTTTTCAGAACCCCAATAGGACAGGACAGCACTGTCCTACTCGATCGCAACAACCATACAAGAGGAGTAACAACCGTCATAGTTGCACGCTTAAGAGTGTTGGGCTCAACCGCGGTATATCCATTAGAATAGAAGGGTGTTATTTTCAATCACTATGCTTAGAATTAGGTCATTCAATATAAAAATATCTCCAGACTTATCACTAAAGTGTCCAGTTTATACACAGTTTAATGTCACACACTATCATTTCACGCTCGCCCGATCATTAAAGGGTTGAATAGAAAGTGGAATAACTTGATTATATCGCATTATCTCGTATCTATTGTGTGATATCAAGTTTCTTTAGTAAGTTTTGCCTATTATTACGACTTAAATTCTAATATCCGTGTGAACGTGTCTATTTTTCTCTATGAATTGATGTTCTATATTCATGTTTTATTGTTGTATTTGTCTATAATTATTTTAATAATACGACTTTCGTAAGTTCTTTTAGTTATACTATCATTACTCCAACTTAACAAAAAATTTACAAATAAATTTAATTACACGGTAAGGTAAAAAGGTCTCTATAAAAAAAAATTAAAACAATATATTAAAAAATATTTTTTACTCTCAATTATTCTTTTTAAAATTTAACACATACTCGTATAGTCATTGTTAACTTAAACGCTTATTTTTGTAATATGTATGTCGGTCATTTTGAAATTCACTAATTCGTTTCCTTTTGTTTATTTTCGTGTATTGTCATCATATTCATGTATGTCTAAAGGATGTCTAGTTCTAATTCAGTTTGAAAGATTTTACATAAAGAAACTAACAAACATTGCAAGCTAAATAAAAGCTCATAATTTTTATTGTTATAAAAAACTAGGATTAACTCTCGGAATTTCTGCTAGTTTTTTTTCATAGTATGAAAATAAACAAGCCAGCTGGAGCTACTCGATTCCAACTACTACTGACAAATCAAACTTCAATAAATCAAAACCATAGACAATACAGCCGGACGAACTTCAAACATCAAATAAAGGTTTACTGTGTGAACGATTAAAAAACGTGGGTCACGTGTTGAACAACATATTTCTTCCCATAGTTGCCCGTCTCCATTTGTCAGATAAAACAATGATCACTGGCACAAATTGTAAATGAATACAAAAGCCCATGAAGGAACAAAACGAGCTCGTTTCTCGCATTTTACCACACATGTGTGACAGATTGGCGCGCCGCACCGCCATTACTATACGGCGGGAACGCGCACTGTCACGACATCTGATAGAAACAGACATATCTATATCTATATTTTACTATAATAAAACTGTACCCAGGTCAAATCTGTACATTAAATATTTTTTGAAAATTATAATAGGGGTAGACTTTGTTATCGATACAGAAACCAAAAATAATGCTATTACAATTTTTGTCTGTCTATCTGTCTGTCCCTGTGAACACGTATCACTCTGAAAGTACTGCACCGATTTTGACGAAACTTGGCACAGTGATAACTAATATTACAAGGTTATATCTAGGATAACTTTTGTCCCATTAAGTGATACTCCAGGATAACGGACGAAAGTCAAAAATTTGTTAGTTAATGAAATTATTGACGCTCTGCACAGGAGCAACCCAAATGGTATTGGGAAGACATTTATCGGCAATATACGTAGGTTAGTTTTTATCTTTATTGGACTCGGTAGGTGATGCTCCTAACGGGTTCTAGGCATATTTAAAAAAAAAAACACATACTAACTGGGTGTATGTTTGCGTGAGCCCCTAGATAGGTTGAATTCACACATAGAAGCGGTAGATATATCGCTGTATTCTATAACCGTTTTTTTTAGGATTTCTAAGATTTTTTGCGTTTAAAAATAGCATTGAAACCGCTTATAACCGATTTGGTGCAGACGAAGTTGCAAGGATCAACTAGTGTACTAATAAAATAATTCGAATGTGTATTCTTATTTAATTAATTCTTCTCCTTCTTACCCTTATCCCATTTAAGTAGGGTCGGCACAACATGTTGTCCTTTTCCTCTCTCCTCTGCCAGATGTCATCTCAGTATTTACACCTTTTATACACATAACATTTTTCACACAATCCATCCATACTTTTTTCGGGCATCCGACTCAACGATATTCAAGACTTTCCTATTTACATGTTTAATTAATTATGAAAACAATATTATTGTTACATATAGATCAAAGATTTTAATAACATACAATCATCTATACATAATACGAGTTTAAATGTAACGTGTCTATACTTTGTAAGTTTTTCGTGAGAAAATTGTTGCAGGTAGCTTGGCATAAGTAATAAAATACATTTAAATCATTTTTAGAAATATCTGTCTGTCTGTGTGTTAGACACGCATTACTGCTAAAGTACTTTGTTCTTGATAAGCCATAAAGCATAAATCATATCATCGAGTAACATTTAGTAATTGTTTCATTAAAATCGGGCCAATCTATCAACAGTTATTGTAATCTATACATATAATAAAAATGAAATGTCAATATTTAATATAAAATTAACAATTTTTTAGTGACTGGGTACGAAAGTATACACGCTACTGATATAAAAATCTTCTCAAAAATCGAATTTTTAAAAACTTTGTCGGTCTGTCTGTCTGTTTGTTCCAGACAATCTCTGAAACAGCTAGACCGATTTTGATGGGACTTGCACTGACAGATAACTGACCTTATAAAAAATAATTTAGGCTATTTTATTCAAGACTTTCTGTTACTCGCAGATTCATCCGCAGGGCTATCTCTAAAACAGTGGGACCGATTTTTACGGGACTTCCAGTGGCAGATAACTGACCTTTCAAGAAATAATTTAGGCTATTTTATTCTAGATTAGCTGTTACTTACGACTTCGTATAGTAGATGGCGTGCGTGTCGTACTTAGTTCTCACAATGTTAATTTTTTTTTTAAATTTAAAAATCGATTGCGGAGCCGTGTGTAAGTGCTAGTAATGAATAAAAATATAATATTAAAAATAAAAAAGATATTTATAAAAATATAAACTACAAATTTATTTCCGTAAATGTTATAAAACGAAGTCGTTTCTTTTTATACTATCGTTTAGACAATTTCCTTGGGAAGGTTCATGTGTACAATAACACATGTGTAATATATATATACGACTACAATAGAATACCTTGACTTTTCTATATTATATACATATTTTATAATATTATAATATATATATATATATATATATATATATGTATGGATATGATACGTGAGGAAGCGTTTTCGGCCACTTACATTGGTACCGCTGGCTAAGCCTTATAAGATAGATAGAAATAATGTACTATAGAATTGTGCATCTTATAAATGCCTACAGAAAAAACCCAATAGTATATATCTATCTCCTAACGATAACTCACAGTAATCATTTTTATGTTGTACATATTATTCAAAAACATAATGTTATTTGCAACGCTACTTCTGTAAATATAGTATTTATTTTTATCCATTGAAATATTTTATTTGCATTGGGCATTGAATCTACAGCATAGTTCTCCTTATCATTTCAATGAGTATCTTAGAAAATATGACAGATTCAAAATAATGGACAACAAAAAGATGTTGTTGAAACCAATATTTAGCCATTGTAGCCATGACAAGGCTTATAGAATCGTCGACACAATTTTGATTTTATTGAAATATTTTTGGACTCGACTTTTATTATAACAGTCGAACGGTATCGACTGGGTGATAGAAACCCTTATTAACTGGGTACAGAACGCCCCTTGCAGCCGGGATGTAGAAAGCCGAATGGTTGAACAGCCATTTCTGCAATCACTTTACAGTCGCTGACGTGTTTCTTTCTAAAAGACAATATAAAAGTATCACTCCTACAATTATAACGCTCGTAAGAGAGTGAAATAATTTCCAAACATCATTCTCATACAACGAACAAACATTACAATATAAATTAATAATAAAATTAGTATTTAATTGAGACAAAAATCAATTTCTAATCTCATGACTATACTATGACTGTAATAAACTGATTTCACTTTGAACTCCGTCTACATATCGCTCTTAACCTTGTCATTGTCACACAGCATGCATGACAGTTGAGGAATGTGGTGGAAACTGTATAAAAATCTCTAAGTGTATTTATCAACGATTTAAACAATACTCGATAATTGCTGTGGATCTCGTAGATCTCGGCGCAACGCCATTGTTCCGCAGTCGTCGGTTCTCACGACCTGCGCTCGCGCACCCGCTGTGCGTTGACATACAGGAGTCTAACGGACCTTTATCTAAATTTCAATTTATGATACAAGCAAATGAAAATACAGTGTAACCGCCGCCTCATATCTTCGTAAATGCCTAAAAACAGTATAATAAAACTATTATCGTTTATGTAAGCTTTCCGGTTATTTACTTTGATTAATTTAGTAAACTCTTTTATTATCGGTCTAAAAAATCATCTGAAATTAAACAACAACGCTTATATTCAATAATACACATTACATAATATAATAACGTCATCAGGAATGTTTTTGCAATAATAATCGCAAAATAAACCTAATTTCTAAATAAACAATTAATAAATATTGTATGAAATAGATAAATCTTATTACTTATAGGTTATTTTCGATACAGCCTTCTGTCGGCGTAGTTTAGAAGTTAGTTATTCAAATGTCCACTTCACTGTAATACTAACAAAAATATGCAAGTGAAAGAACGACAACACACCTTTCCGCTAGAAAGAGACACAAATATACATATTTATTAACTTATATAAGTTAGACAAGGACCGACCATATTGTCGCGTGACCGGTTAGCATTGCAAGGTCGTCGCCGTGAGGTGAGTGACACGAAATTACGTATACATTATATTTTAAATACTAGAATCTATGCCCAAGTAATAAAGCTTATTTTCTCATGTAGTTGAGTAGGAAAATAAATATGCGCCACACTTTGCGTGCAAACCACGCTTCAGGTTTTTGGCATTCATTGACTTTAATAGATGAATTGGTTGGATAATATTATTAGATAGGCCGATATGTAATCGGTTGATACCGTGAAAGATTTTTATTGTAGATGTATGATATTACATGAGATTATGGATATGTTTATGAGTATTACAAAATACTGAAAAAGAGAATATTTTTTGATGTTAAAACCATTCAATTATTATGTACTACGGTACGAGAAACTATGCTTCAAGCAATAATTTAGGGTGCATACACTCAATGTACCTGGGCCCTTGTCGGCAGTTGATGTGTTTGAGTGCTAAATTATATATAATAATTATACCATCGTGTGCAGGAATTATTATTTAAATATCTCGAAAAACATAAGTAAAAGTTAAGGAGTAACTTTTCATCAGAATTTCAATATAGTTATCTTAAAATAAAAGTAATTTAACATATTTCGTCAATCGTGATCCATGACAACACGCATTGGCGGCCATGTTTCAGCGACAGTCATAGATAATTAATACTTCCATGTTTTTTTTTGGAACTGACAGTGTTACAATTACTTTTCGACAGTGTTACTATTTGTTTCACGGGCTTAGTTAGCATAGCGTCACCGGACTTAAATATTATGATATGCAAACTTCACAGTTTCGATGTCTAATCTGTACTTACATACCAATGTTCTAAAAGGGAATAAGTCATATACATATTTTAATCTGTAGAATATGACTACATAAACTGCTTGATTGTGTAAGGTGATGTTTTGTCTCAAAATATTGACTTTAATTTTCAGTAAACACTCTAATACATTTGACTGGAAAAAAGAATTACAAATTTCATTTCACCGAATTCGAGCTATAAATCTATTCTCTAATCTTCAAAAATACTAGATAAACTTTTACCGGATTTCCATAGGTGACAGAGCACAGCTCGAGACAATATATTTGCTTTATATTATGAAAATTGTGTAGCGGTTAAATACATCTTTATTAAAAGCATTACGAAATTACTCAGACAACGTTGTATGCTACAGACGTTACTCTTTACGTCTCGCTTTTAGCGCAGTCAGCTGTACGTTGCTTTCCCGTGTTAGTGAAGCAAACAAACATACCTACTACTTTGAATGTTACACACATCGATGCCTTATAAAAGTCATAAGTAAAAATGCTAAATTAAAAAATCTATATACATATAATAAGAATGTAAATCTAACGTGTCTGTACTATTTAGATTTTTGTGAAAAAAAATGTTGCAAGTGTAATAAAATACATTTCAATCATTTTTAAAAATGTCTGTCTGTTGGTTTGTATGGATACAAATCACTGCTAAAGTACTGCATTAAAGATATGATAAAACTATAAAACATATCCTCGAGTAACATTGAGCCTTTGTTTCATTAAAATCAGTATACTCTATCAAAAGTTATTGTAGTTTTAATGACGACGCTACTTAATTACGAGAGAAAGTTGATAAGAAAATGGACTTAATACAGTCATGATTTTATTAGTCACTGTTTTTTTTACATTAGGTTCCACGTGGACGGAGTTGCGGCCACTGCAAGTAAAACAATATAATTCAAGTATAATGTACAACAAAAACAAATAAGTTGTAATGAAATTTCCACCCTTTCTATACCGAGGTTAGGCTTGCTGGCTCGAATTTTGATATTTGCACGCACACACTCACTCGTATATAACAGAAAAAACAGAGAAAGAGAGAGAGAAATTTTCGAGGCCATAACGCTTTTTCCTCACGTAACGAATTCATCCAGTCAACTGCTACCGCAAACGGCATTAACGAACATCGTTTCAAAAATGAATTTCAATCATATGTAGTCGAGAAAACTGCTAGTGAGTAATAAATACAAAACTACTTTAGTATGATCGTAACAAGACAGATTTAACGGAAATACTGTACATAGTCCGCCTCAAACCTGTTCGATAATTGAATTCGAAATAGGCCGCGTGTGAACCGTGTGCGCAGGCGCGTACCGTGCGAAAATGATTATTCGCACAACCGTCTTAACTCGTCACGATATCAGATCTAGGTAAATATCTTCCCAAGTTCTATATTTAAAAAAATAGAACTAACGTAGATACCTTTGTAGTGGGATATAGTACCAACGATGTCTCTAATACCCACCATAATGTCACGCTTAGATGAGTGGCGTTCCGGGATCAGCCAGGATATATCAAGCAGGATAATAAAGTGTCTGCAGCCGATATTTTATTTATTTATTTAATTTTTATTGTACACCATTATACACACACACTATAAAACATTTAAAATTATGTGATTAATACAAAGGCCGGCCTTATTGCTAATAGCAACCTCTTACAGGCAACCTTTGGTTGAATATGTTGTAGTAAAATCATGGAGTAAAATCGAGGGTATTTAGCAAGCATTCCATAAATGGGCAGCCTGAACTGTAAACGACTTTACACAAGAAATTGTGGACTAAGCCGATAAACCACCCATAGTGACCGATTTAGTTGTCACTTTTCGGGATTTTCCAACATGACAACAACGATCAATAATTATGTATTTACAAATCTCTCAAAGAACGCCTTCGTAACTAAAAAAATTAGGAATAATCAAAGTATATAACTAAACAGATTGTGCGAATTTTGGCGTTCCTAACACAAATATTTACAGCAATATAATGCAGTATAAATATAATTATATAATACAATGTGGCAAATATCGCGTACCGTATAACAAGTATTTCGTCCCGGCCTTTTAAAATAATATCTCAAAATACATCCGTTGGCCTCGTAATATAAAAATAATGGCATAGAAATAAAGGGTAATAAAAATTCTTCCTTATGAAGCAACAAGGACAAAGAGAAACCGTTATCCACAATGCGTACATGACAGTTGTTATTCCCTGCAGGAAGAACAATATTTTAACAAGTAACAAATCTAATTCAATCGCTCATTCAATCAAGTTGATTGATTGATTGATACGGTTTTGCCTTTATCGTTTGCTTTCTAGAACCAAATAAAACGGGAGCGTTTAACTTCAAAGTTAAAACCGATACATCTACTTATTGCTACTAAAAACATCACAGAATGTTTAATAGATGCGTGTTTATTCGAATATGAACTCTTTCTGCTTTATTTTAATGTACAACGAAATTAGATTAAACTTTTAATTAGAGAATTGTTTCGTGTCTCCGTCGTTTGAAATTGCATTTGGATCAAAATTGTAAACAACGCCACCTAGCGGTGTCAGTTTCATTTCATCGAAAATATAAGTACTGCCATCTAGCGTCAATTTTATAAACATCGATAAACCAACAAGCTAACGCTGCGCTAGCGTTCTTATTAAGATGAATAATTTTTCTTTTAACCGCTCTTTGTACCTGGCGCTAGTTACAACATCTAAATAAATAAATATGGGAATTTTTAACGAGATTTTACTCTACCACGTAATGGTTTTTATATTTTATTCATAATCTTGTGTTAGTTAAGTATGTTTTTGTTATACCATGGAACATAAATTCTGAGATACCGCAAAAACTCCCTGGAAAGTTCTAACAAAGGAGCCAACGTCCTGTTAGAAAATAAAAATTATATCAAGACACTTCATTACATAGTATAAAACAAAGTCCCTTGCCGCGTCTGTCTGCCTGTCTGTTCGCGATAAACTCAAAAACTACCGAACGGATTTTCATGCGGTTTTCACCGATGGATAGAGTGATTGATGAGGAACATTTTAGTATATAATTTGTCAAGGATTTTTTTTATAATCAGGGCGGGACAACGTCTGCCGGGCCCGCTAGTGTAATATAATGTAATAAATTACCTTCTCGATAATGGCAGTGTCAATTTGGAAGATTGGTGATAAAAAGAAGATATACAATAAATTGTATAATATTTCATTATATTTGAGATCGATAGAATTTCAATACCGTTGTAGTAAATATTATAAAAGTTGACACAAGTAGAAGTTTTTACACGAAGAAATATATTATTCTATCCATTTTACAACAACGTACCACTATATGGTAGGTATTTCTATTTTGTTCTTATACAATTGTATATATTGAAAAAAAAAATTGAATGAACGCGGAATAAGTCGTCAATAGTTATTAGTGTTCTTTAAGAATCTACAACCAGTTTCTTCAGTGACGTTTTGACCAGTCTTTTACAGAACTTAACCTCCTAAGGCCCAAACTGTAATTAATGATATAGATAAGTTAAAAACTCAGTGTTCGATATGTTGTACAATATGTTTTACTTGTACCGGCCCACGCATTTTACTTTTTCTTTTAATGAAAAACTCAAACATTATTTTTTTATGTCTTGTTGATTTAAATGCACATTGGGTTACAGTGGGCGCGAAACTTTAAAAGCAAAATCCAATAACCTTAAATGTACATCATATTTTACATTACTGAGCTTCTACGGGTGTTTTTTTTTTTAACTTGGGCCTGAATGCAACGTGTTAGTTTGTACAACAAAATGGTACATTCGATTTTACGACGTTAAAACATACACAAAAAATTAACTTATATAAACAAAATTATTTATTTACTGTTAATTATATAATATATTTAATTAGTTAATTATGTAATATTTACTGTAGTTATGAAATATAACAAAAATACCAATAGTAAAACAATAAAAAATACCTTTGCGTAATCTACAGGCGAAGCGTTGACTGGACACGTGAATAGCCCCTCACTGAAACGAATATAATAACTTTTAAGTAATTAATCATATTCAGGAACATTTTAATTGTACGAGTATGTATACAAGAATATTTATGTTCTATTTTTTTGATCATACAGTAATTCTTATTGTTACCAATATTATAAATACCAATGTGAGTTTGTTTGTTATGCTTCTACGCATTAATCACTGAACCGATCATCATGAGATTTTGCATACACGTTGTCAGGTGAACAAAAACCAATACTGTTCTAATAATATAAAAAAAACTAGCAGTTTCCTGCCTTGATAATAAAAAAAAAAACAAAATTCAAGCGCAGCGCCATCTACCGGATCCAATTGTGGATCTAAACCATTATTGAATCCACCTGAACACACAAAAAAAATGATGAAAATAATATGTTGTATGGAAGAGTTCACTCGCATACACATGGTCGGAAGAATTATATGTATATATGCCCTAGGTTGAATTCTACATAGCGCTTAAAACTTGTAAATAATATCATAGTAGTAATTACTACAGTGAAACTCTTTTACAACTTATAGCTATGTACAGCAATTGACTAATTGAAAAGTTATTTGAATCACATGTAGCAACCGTCACCAACTTCTACTGCATTTGTATATTTATAAACGATGACGCCAAACAATATTTATATATTCTATAGGTGACCCGGCCACGCGTTACTGTGGCTTAGTTATCACGCGTTGAATTGAATAAAACACTTGCGCCATAAAATAAAATGGAGTTGATAAATTAAATTCAAAATTAAAACGTGGTGCCATCTATGAGGTATCTATAACAACCTGTCCTACAGTTTTCTGTCAATAAACTACTTTAAAGCGCCATCTGTTCGAGACTGATGAAACTTACAATTAATAATAACAATCAACATTGATAATCATTTAATTTATAATTAAAATATATTAAGGCCATTAAACGAAATATAAATTATCCTATCTCTCAAGTTGGACCAAATTAAACATAAATGCCAACTTTCATAAAGATCAGTTCAGTGGACACTGGATTATTATTATATATTAAAACTAGCGGGCCCGGCTGACGTTGTCCCGCCTCGATAATAAAAACAAATCCTAAAAGACACTCGCAGCGCTACCTATCGGGTCCAATTGTGAATCTAAACCATTCTCGGATCCATTGGAACACGCACACAAAATTTCATCGAAATCGGTCCAGCCGTTTAGGAGGAGTTCAGTGACATACACTCTACAGAAGAAATATATAAAGATACATGTCACAGATAACGCTCAGTAGACAGGAATTTTTGAAAATTACTTACATTTCGTTATAGTTTGGTCAATATTAACATTACATATTTAATTTTGAAATCCTAAACATTTATCTACAGACAAATTAAAAAAATAAAGAAACTTATTTCTAAACGTCAAACATGCATCACTTTCACGAGATCACTTGCAAAATCAATCTGACGCGGACAGTTAATTTGTCCGTCTGTATCTCACAAACAGTAGGATTAATCATTGTTTAATTTATACGATATTAATTAATCTAGAATTAATGTATTTATAGCGTCGTGTCATTAGTGACCAGTATCTCAAGTTAATATTTTCAGTGGGGTTATATTTATATAGTTTATTTTAGCGTTTTCAAGAAATTCAAGAAGTGTCGCGATCGACAAGGACGAGTTCATCAACTCAGTCATTTCAAATTAAATTCATACTGGTGCAATTCATCCGGCTTTTACGGCACAGGTACCTCCCAATAGATTCGTATCCCGCAGCCATCTACGTCGGCTGAGCGATGTGAGTGCCGTGCTTTCTCCGTAGCCAAGTCGCCATCAGATGCAACCCAATGCCTCGACGATCGCCAGTTCGAACTACGATGATCAAGTCGTCTAAGTCCGACTACTGCTTTTTTTTACAAAAAATCAATGTCACGATACTGACGATAAACAAAGTCATCGTATTGTTCTCTCAATATACCGTCACCGTATAACAAATCATGATATTTTTTCACAACGACGTTCGTAATTACTATGATAATATGAAGAAAATTATGTACGCCATATGCTTTACATGCGCATGCGATCGGATTCTGTTCCTATCGCATTGATCTCGATGTTTCCAGATGAGTGGTTTTATTAATAATCGTTCTAATTATCCAATGATTTTTTTTTTCTCGAACTGACTACGCTATTGATCTAGCAAGGTCTTAACAGCTTCACCGGACTACTAAGGCGAGCGCTTAAGGCACTCAGCCGATTTTATCCAATGATTCGTTAAAAACCTTTATAATAGAACAAGCGCGGACCAAACTCCAGCTATCACGAATCACCCGGTCTGCGAAACTTTTGTTAGTAGCGCGTGAAAAAAAGAAGTTTTGTGTATTTCAAGTTATGCGACTAGTTTCTATGGTAAGACTTAATAAATTAAGTTATCAAGCCAAGCTTACTTATGCTAATTTCTATTGAAATTGTTCACAATTTTGAATTAAATTCAAGCTCAAACTTTATTGTTTCGATTATTTCATTTCTAGTTACCAAAAACAAATGTAAAATTTTTGCATGTAAATAATATTTACGCCTCAAAAATCATGGTGAGTGGTCTGACCAGCGAAACCTCAATTCGATGTCCGCTAGCTTAAACCTCGGAATGTACAAACGATTTTTTCGGAATTCATGCGCATTTACTCATTTAGATTTGTAGCACTAACAGCTGACAATGAAAAAAAACCTTAAGAAACATGAGCCTAAGATATGTTCTTGTAGTCCACCGTACGTGGGAAAATATAGAACTGTGTACTTCTCGAAATTTTAAATCCTCAATACGTCGTAGGCTGGCGTGGTGATTATGCCCATACCTTCCTAAGAGAAGAGTTCTATGGTCCTGCAATCGGTCTCTTACAGGCTCATTAGATGATCTTTGTTAATAGTGGTGGCATCTTTTGTTCGCAACTTCATAAAGCTACTCATGCCTGTATTAGATTGAGATAAAAGCTGAGTAAAGGGAGCCCGTTTTCGCTTACATTTATAAAATAACTTCATAATATAATCTTTCGGAGCTATATCGCAACAACAAACATACATTATCATCTAATTAAACTAGAAAGTAAATGTGAACGATCAACGACATTTAAACAATGAGGAAAACGGGCAAAACGTGTGCGCCGGCGCAGCGCAGATCTCCATAGACGGTTCGACAGCCAATGATGGATTGGTGTTGGCATTTCTAACGGTTTACATAACGCTATGCTAAAGCATTCTCTGTGGATAATACATCTCTGTTCGGTATAAATTTGCGAACCACTGTGACAGCTACTGTCGATGGGATATCTAAATATTCTTAGCGTTAATTGCGATATATAATTCATGAAGAGTGATAATCAACTTACAACTTGTCAGGTTAATGCTCCATAATAAAAAATAAACGCAGATATATATGTTTAAACAAATTCCACAAAGAGTATAATAGTTTTATATGAGCCGACCACGCGTTTTACTTGCAATCCGATAACTTAGGCATCCACAGTCCGGAACTTCTTGGTAATGCTCGATTTCTGTTGAGCCGCCAAGGAGCCCTCAGTCTTTCCGCATTATTATTTAGTTCTCGCTCAGCGTACTATCTAACTTACGCTTTTTATTATAATAGTTCCATTCTTATGGATTGTGGCATTGTAACATGATGTTAGAAAGCTTATGAATTTTCTCAACAAATAAGTAAAGCGCAAAAAAAATGTGACTATTTCAAAGATCAATTCTTGAGCTTAACGATATTAAAAAATATATTAGATTGTTTATTCATAAATAATTAAGGATTATTTGTGTAGTAATCTAGGTACTATTAACTATATTATCTTTTTTATTTTTTGCAAGCGGGTCCGGCGGACGTCATCCCGCCGTAATAATAAAAAAAACCTTGACAAATTATATACCTAAACCGTCCTCATGAATTACTTTATCTACTGGTGAAAACCGCATGAAAATCCGTGCAGTAGTTTTTAAGTTTATCGCGAACAGACAGACAGACGTGACAGAGGACTTGGTTTTATAATATGTAATGATAGGCTTCAAAGTTTGATCACAAAGTCACCTGGTATTAAACGAAAATGTGGCCTAAGGTCGTAACACGCAAAGGTTAGACGTGTGCTGGCTTTTCACTTGCAGCTGTCGGAACACACCTGTTTGTGCTAAGTAATAGATTTTTAAGTAGTGTGGTTGTTATCCGATCGAATAATAGCAACAGTCATCATGCTAAGGTTTTATCACTGTTTCCAAACACAAAAACTTTTGGCTCATTGTATGACTCGAAATCTCGAATGTTCGAAATCTATGAAATCGAATGAACCTCTTTTAACATTATTGTATAACAGTGAATTTTTCATCACAGTTATTTCACAGGTGATAAAAAATAACGTGCTATGTTTTACAGAATATAAATTACGCGAGTGAATCTTACCAGTGACATCTTTTTACGATATAAAAACTGAATTCGTGTCCATATCTTTAACTCGTTGATCTAGACTTGTTGTATGGCTAGAAGTCGGCATGAAACTCTATCTTAACACAATTGTAAGCAGTGATTTTTTTTATCATTGATATTTATCTGGTAATAAAAATATCGTGTTATGTTTTAAAATTTAAAGAAATGGAATTACGCCAGTGAATCTTACCAGTGAGATCTGGAGAATAAAAATGAATTAGTGTTAATTTCTTTAACTTCTTGATCTATTGTGTAGCATTTACTATTAAAAATATAGTAGAATTAATTCATGTTGTACTAAAAATAGCAGTGATATACATTCACAATTGTAACATTTTTATATTGCGCTTGCAACAGTAAAAGAATTATACATGCGTTGTCTATTATCTAGAAATCTGACTAACTGGTTCCAAACTGCAACAAACGAAATTGATTATAACAAGTTTATCACGATGTGTATGGTAGTCACGTTTCGATTGGGTCCTAGAACTAGAACGTAAAACTCCTGAGAACATCATTATCGTTGGTTTTATCGTCATAATCATTCTCGTACCTACTACACCGCAAAAGCTTTCTTCTTTCTATATTTAATACTCTAACAGAATTATATATAGTACTAGCTGTGCCCACGACTTCGTCCGCATGGAAACTTATGTAAAAACAGTGATTGATAAAGCCATCTGAATGTATTAAGTCTATTTAGTTTCTCTCGTACTTACGCCGCGTCATCTTTAAAATTACAACCGATTTCAAATAAACAAAGACTAAGTTACTCTCAAAGATATGCTTTATGATTTTCTTTGTGTGGTTTTATTGTGAACCCAGTACTTTAGGAGTGATGCGTGTTCATACAAACAGACAGACAGATAGACAGACAGACATTTCTAAAAATGATTGAAATGTATTTTATTACTTATTCCAAGACCTGCAACAATTTTTACACGATAAACGAAAAAGTACAGACACATTAGATTTACAATCTTATTATATGTATAGATTCAAATCTATCAAGGCGATGATCGCTTAGTTGATAGCGTGTTCGGACACAGCGTCGATGGACGTAGGTTCGAATCCTACCAACTGAATCGGGACTTTTGGTGAAGGAAAACATAATGATAAAACCCTAACATAGTGTTAGGTTTTTTCTAAGTCCGCCTGGCTAGTCACCACCCTCGAGTTTAAAATCTATCTCCAAGCATCTGTTGGTGTGTTCCGGCAGCTGCACTTAAGAGCCAGTCCTATCTAGATAGACCTAGGTCTGGCGTGTTAACAAACTTAGCCCACGTCATCATTTAACATTACATGAGATTGCGGTCAGACGATAAAACCTAAAAAACATTAAGTTTTTCAATTACAACTTCAAACATAACTACATAACTTAAGTTAAATAATACAAATGCATATGCGCGTGCGCAGGTCATTAAACCGCGTAACAGTGTATGAACAGTGTTTGCTGAATACATTATAATTTTTTACTATGATAATTACTGCAGTAACTGTTCGCCTTTGGTTTCTTGGAAATAATCCCTAGTCTGATATGGAATCTGTAAGGAATACTGTTAAAACTTGATTCATAATTCAAATAAACAGACAAATCACTATATATATGTCACAACTGTTGTTCTATGAAACCAAACAATAACCCTCCAACTAGTTTTTTTTACTTATACTGGTAATCACAAAATAGCAATTAGAACATTTCTTGATATTCACAAAAATCGACAAATATTTCGTCTTCTTGTTACCCTTATCCCACCTAAGTAGGGTTGGCACAACATGTTTTCCTTTTCCACTCTCGCCTATTTGATGTCATCTCAGTATTCACACCTTTTATAAACGTATCATTTTTCACACAACCCAGCCAATCCTTTTTCGGTCTTCCACTACTCTTATATCATCGACCGTCATACTCAAGATTTTTCTAGTTAACTTTCTAGTTTCTACTTTTCTATATCATCATCATCATTACATAGTATAAAACAAAGCCCTACCGCGTCTGTCTGTCTGTTCGCGATAAACTCAAAAACTACTGAACGGACTTTCAAGCGGTTTTCACCAGTGGATAAATTGATTCATGAGGAACGTTTTGGTATATAATTTGTCAAGGATTTTTTTTTATAATCAGGGCGTGACAACGTCTGCCGGGCCCGCTAGTATAAAAATATTTTGTAATATTTTTTTATATATAATGTTATAGATAATATTATATACAATGTTAATAATACACAACACAGAATAATTTTTAAAAGTGAGTGATAGTCACCACGATCTAACAGAAAATTATGTGCAACGTTTCTCTCTCTCTCTCTTCCTTTATATATATATATTTTTTTTTGAGTGCATTAGTTCTTTACATATTATAAAACAAAGTCTCTACATCTGCCACGTTCGTCTGTCTGTTCACAATAAATTCATAAACGACTGAACGGATTTTCATGCACTTGTCACCAGTGGATAAAGTGATTCAAGAGTTCCTCTTATTATCTTATTGGTTTAGGTATATAATTTGTCAAGTTTTTTTTTTATTTTCAGGGCGGGACAACATGGTGTCTAGTCGCCATGGTATGCAGAGTGTATGGACCCGTATGCGACGGCCGACGGTAGGGTACTGGGGAAGCAGACTGCTACGAAGCATCACATAAAGAGGAGACGAATGATAAATAATCTACATAAAACTGCATTCTACCTCATTCTCTTACGGCCTAAAACCTATACATAAATGCCATCAAAAACAAAAGTTGTAAAAAAACCAAGTCTCGCAACTCAGTTCTTCTATTGTAAAAAGTTGTGAGATACATGTAATACCAAGTCAACCACTTTATTAAGTCATTACTTAAGGGATCTTCTGTGGTAAGTTATTTCGTAATTAGATAACCTAACAACATCTTATAGTGACCATATCAATATTAAAAATCTTGTATGTTTTCATTAAAATAGATTTTTATACAATGCCTGCATGGTTACTGATTCAGTAGTTTCATCCACAACGAAGTTATAAGGGGTTGAAAATGGCCTGAACTGCTGCGAGAAAAGGACGGTAACGGCCGTGCCGCTTTTTTGCTCGACTTGGCGGAAGCACTGCCGTGCCCCCAGATTTATAGCTATCTCTTTTTCGTTTCATAAATCCAATTCACACTGTACCAAAAGAAGTTTCAATTCAAGAATATATCAAAATCTCTATGTAACATTAATAAAGTGTAAAGCGATAGGCGGAGGATGATCCTATGCATGTTGAAACGGCGCCAGTAGATGCGCGGCCGCATGCTGTGGTTTCCCATTCGTATCAGTTACATTTCTGACGACCGGTCCTCGATTTGTTTTGTTGCGTTCTATTTTATTTACAACATTATGTAATATCAGAGTCCCACTGCTGAGCCAAAAGCATTTTCCCGAGATACGGGTATGTACTCGTTCTTGTTTGAGATAAAGTTGTTTAGATAAACAAAATATGCTAAAGGATAACGCGGATATACTATTATTTTGATGTTTACAAGCCGGTGTAGAACATTTTACAATACTGTGCAATTCGCAACGATAATCACGCAAGTGAATGCAAACGAGAGACATTCGGACATATTCGGAGTGCGCGCACTCTCGTAATGTACGTAGAAATTTTCTATGAAAATTACTAGTAGCAAATTCGAATTGGTATCTTGGTAATATTTGTAAACACACTAACAAAGTCCTGTTGCGTTTGCGTTTGTTACCACATATTTGCCACATATTATCTTCGTAAACTGCTCACCATCATGCACAACTCGCCGAAATAGCTTTCAGGATTCTTAACAAATTACCTAAATTTTACGTGATATTTGGCCAATTTTAACTATTTATTTGTTAATTATGGATTATATTTCACTCTAATCTGAGAGCTACATTACTGTAAAATTTAACTAGAATCTGTTGGATAATATTTCACCATCCATTTGCATAAACTTTCTCGTTTATAATATTAATAATATATGAAAGTTGTAGCATGTAACTATGAAACAAAAAATAAACGTTACGATACTGGGCATTGTCATATAAATCATTTAATTTTTAATATTTCGGTAGATAATTCGAAAACTAGATTCACATTTTTATTACTGTCACTATTTAAGTTTTATTAATATTACTCAGCATATAGCTGAGTATATAGATGACGCTATGATGACGTAAAAATTCTATTATGATCCCATTGTCGATCCTCTGATATACATTTTTTTCACATATCTCCAGCATGTACAAATAATACTAGTAGGTATTGAAATCTACAGAAACTTTATATTTACATATTTATTCTACTGTAATATTCGCAATATTTTATGAGCCTACAATATTTATAGTATCAGATCAAATATAGATATCATAAACATTTGTTTGCAGTTCTTTGAAATTTATAACTTTAGTAAATAATTTCGAAATTTAAATATTTGTTTGCATATATGTTTATTAAAAAAAATATATATATTTATTTTAACGTACACACAAATCATAAAAAATTAATAAATACCAAAAATAAAATAAAATAAAGATATAAGTAGTCATTAATATTTACATCATGTTCGAAAGTCATAGCGTAGCAAATGGACACCCAGTCTGTATATATTGTAAGCAAAAAAGTAGAAAATCGTAATTTTATTGTTATAATACCGTCAAAATCGGTTCAGCCATTTTGAAAGTTAATCTAGACATATAAATTTTAATTAACAGATCTATAGATTACATCCTTTTTGTATATATAATGCAGTAATTCAAGACAAACAAAGTTTAATAAAATGAATGTGTTTACTACGTTCACTCTGACAGTGAGACAACTGATCGTCCTTACACGAAAGTACGATTTGTGTCAACAGTATTCGACTGTTCATTGGATATTTATTCTCGATGCAATATCAACGGACACACCTAGCGAATCCTACTGTTAGTTTCTATTATAATCTACGCCAGTGGTTGCCAACCTATGGCACGGGTGCCGCAAGTGATAATTACATTTTTTTTATCCTATACTCTACCTATTACCTACTACCCCACCTACCTACCTAATACCCTTTATGAAAATATATCCTTTATAACGGTGAATACGAATTTACAACAAAAGATAATTTTACGTTAACCCTACCTACATGTATTTTTATAAAGGACTATATAACCATGTAAAACAGCACTAATATTACAAAATATAAAATCAAATAACACAAGATTATGAATAAAATATAAAATCCACTACATGACAGATTAAGATTCTTCATAAAACTTTCTACACCTAAATTTCTCTGCTAAGGGTGCAATTTTCAAGGTTCCTCTGATATAGTCATAATATATATTATACCTCGTCTTGGCATAAATACTGACCCAAAGAAAATAATAATAAATATATTTTCTATTGCAAATAACATTTATTACCTTTACAGCGTGTTAGTTTAATACATAAGTATAAAACAATTTATAACATGAAAATCTTATTCGAAGTGGTCTCCATTGGCTGTAATACAGTCCTTTAAACGTTGAGGCTAGTTATCAATAGAAGCATGCACTCTTTCCACGGGAAAATTCTTCACTGCCAATCGTACGGATTGTTTTAGGGACTCCAAATTATCATGGTGTTTAGAGCAAGCCGTACTCTCTGAAACTGACCATAAATCATAATCCAGCGGATTAAGATCGGGACTAGACGACGGCCAGTCTTCAACTCTGATGAAGTCCGAAACGTTCGTTTCTAACCAAGACCGCGTAGACCGAGCTTTATGAGCCGGCGCCGAGTCTTGCTGGAAGGACCATTCTTGGTTATTGAACATGGTGTTGTTAAGGGGCTTTACTACCTTCTCAAGAATGGTATCTTGATACACTTGTGCCGATGTTTTGATACCTTTCCCACAAAAGTATGGCTCAGTCACTTCTTCATGGCTAATACCCCACCAAACGATCACTGAAGTCGGATAGTGCCCACGTTGCACTCTGTCGACTAATTGGGAAGCTTCCTTAGAGCTTTGAGCATAAATACGGTCATTTTGTTTGTTAAAATGTTGCTCTATTGTAAAAATTTTCTCATCCGTAAACAAAATTTTTCTGTGACCTCCCTTTGCGTACTGCTTCAGTAGTTGTTTCGATTTTACCACCCTATTCCTTTTAAAAAAAGCAGTTAAGAAATGACCAACACATCTCTTATAGGCTGCAAGTCCTAAGTCATCTTTTAAAATACGCGACATGGTTTTAGGTGATATCGTCATCTCCCGAGATAAAATCTTTTGCTTTCGGACAGGATTTCTTCGAATTCTTTCCCTTACTGCTTTGACCACCTTTTTCGTACGAACACTATGTGGACGGCCAGATCTTTTTCTGCCACATACAGAAGAGGTCTCATTGTACCTATTAATAGCCCGGTACACAAACATTTTACTAATACCAAGCGTATGGAGAGTTTTAAATATTGCATTTGGCTGCATACCTACTTTGTGTAATGCAATCACAGCGATTCGGTTCTCTTTATCACCCCACTCCATTTTAAAATCGCAAAATATTGTACAACGTATTGGCGCCAAAATGAGAAAATTCAATGAATAATCATATAAAAATAACAGATTCCAAATTCAAATGTAATACTTTGTTTATTTTTAATTGTAACAGTATTTATGGCCAGACTAAGTATATATAGTTTTGCTTCATAATTGATATTATACATGCATCCGTATCACGGGATGTATCGAGCTGGACGTCAAAATAACGGTCATTGGACAGGTAATCGGATCTTCCTATATAACTGGTCCATTTATAAATAAAGGTGTTACAGACCGATGACATTTATCGCTACGTTTTTATATTCAAATTTTAATAACATTAATTGATTAATAATTTTAAATATTTATATAAGTTAATTATAAAATCAGAGAATACAATTCATGACAAACATTTTTGTATTATAGTTTTCATATTTTATATTATTATAATGGTTTATTGTATCTAATTTTATATTAATATCCCGAAATATACCAACTTTATTAATCTTAGTCAATATATACCGATTTACATGATACAGAGTCCTTGAGCCGCGCAGGTGAATTCTGTTATGACAGTCACCAACGTTGAACGATAACCATTCAATAATTAACCTGAGGAATTTGTACGAAAACATTGACACAGTAGAATGCGAAGTTGGAAGTACCGAGAAAACTCTGAAACTGTGAATCCTGAAAAAAAAAACCCGAAAATGCTGTCCTCAGGAAGTCTCAAGTTTGCTAATTTTCTGTTACCTAAAAATGGTAATATAGCAAGCAAACCATATATCTTGCAGAACTTCAAACAGTGACGCTCAAACAGAAAATATGAATAGCCTACCAAAGCTAAAGCCTGCAGAAAAATTGTAAAAGTAAAAGATCCTATCAGACTTCGTAACTATATATCACAACTATAAAAACATATAGTGGTACAACAAAATAATCCCAAGAAGGGTTGATGTCAGGCAGCCGGTCGATCGTAAAAATTAAGCCAAATCTTACACCACAACATGACAAACATGTTGTACCGGCCCTACCTAGGTGGGATAAGGGTAAGAAGAAGAAGTTATAAGTTAATTATACTAAAATATAAGTTATAAGATTATACTAAGATATAAGTTATAAGATTAGTTGATTGTGTGTATGAAGAAGATTAAACTGTCACTACCCAATATATAATCATATTCTTATATCTTTACTAGTATTATAAATTAGAATGTGTTTGTTTGTTTGTTTATTACACTTTCACGATTTAAATACTCAACCGTTAATTATGAAATTTTGCATAAATTTTGCATTCGACCCTACTTAGGTGGGATAAGGGTAAGAAGAAGAAGTTATAAGTTAATTATACTAAAATATAAGTTATAAGATTATACTAAGATATAAGTTATAAGATTAGTTGATTGTGTGTATGAAGAAGATTAAACTGTCACAACCAAATATATAATCATATTCTTATATATTTACTAGTATTATAAATGAGAATGTGTTTGTTTGTTTGTTTATTACACTTTCACGATTTAAATACTCAACCGTTAATTATGAAATTTTGCATAAATTTTGCATTCGACCCTACTTAGGTGGGATAAGGGTAAGAAGAAGAAGTTATAAGTTAATTATACTAAAATACAAGTTATAAGATTATACTAAGATATAAGTTATAAGATTAGTTGATTGTGTGTATGAAGAAGATTAAACTGTCACAACCAAATATATAATCATATACTTATATCTTTACTAGTATTATAAATGAAAATGTGTTTGTTTGTTTGTTTATTACACTATCTCGATTTAAATACTCAACCGTTAATTATGAAATTTTGCATATACTTACGTTTCTCATGGTTGTTTATTATAACGCAATTGAAATAGTGATCAAAACCTAATTAATTAATAATAGCTAGTTGATTAAAGACTGTGAGAATGGATTCATGTTTGTTACACTTTCATGCAAATTAAAACACAAATTCTAATGAATTGTATAATATCTTTGTAAAACTACCCATATATTGAAAAAGCACAAATGGCTACTTAATCTTCAAAATAAACTATATGTACATAAATTAAAAAATAAGTTGGGAAGTCAAATCAATGGAATAGCTGTGTTCTTTTTTTATTTTTAAATATACTATAGTCTGAATCATTTAAATGTCATAATTTGTAAACGGAAAGTATTAACATTATTCTGGCTCTCACGTCTATTGGCACTCGGAGCAAGAATTACATTTACATATATGTAAAAACTAGATTAATATTTAATAATTTCAATATATTAATTATAAAATATAAATAACTAGCGGGCACGGCGGACGTTTCCTCGTCCTGATAATAAATAAACCCTGACAAATCATATACCTAAACCCTCCTCATGAATCATTTTATCCACTGGTGAAATCCGCATAAAAAGTTTCAGTAGTTTTTGAGTTTATCGCGAACAGACAGATAGGCGTTTATTTTACAACTAGCACCTGCCTGCGACTTCGACCGCGTAGTAATAGTCGCTACTCTGGGCTAACGCTGATACACAGCAGAAGCTCTCAAAAAGAAAAAAACATCTCGATTTTGAAACATTTTTCATCTGTGCTCCGCTCCTGTTGGCCTTAGCGTGATAATATATTGCCTATAACCATTCTCGATGAATGAGCTATATAACACTGAAAGAAGTATTCAAATCGGACCAGTAGTTCCTAAGATTACCACTTACAACGCCACAACGTCACAAACTTCACAAGCTTTACCTCTTTATAATATTAAGTATAGATATGTAGTGATTCACATTATAGTTGATTTAAAAATTCAAAAGAGAACACAGTTATTTCATTGTTTTGAGCTGTCATATCTGTCGGCAGTTCTTATGACTGCCTCGACTTCATTATTTGTAAATTGCTCAACACGGCTAAAGAAGTTTTCACTTCAAAAAAATAGAATATGTTTTTCATATAAGAAACGTTAGGTGAAACCAATAAAAAGATTAACTTAATATAGTATGTATGTATTGTAAAACATCTGTCAGTCACCCCGTCTAACCGCAGCGCGCCGCAACGCCGGCATTCCACTACCGGTGTGTCGAGCCCTTAAGCATCCCGTCCCACCATATCCGATAGGTATCATTAACCGCAGTTAATTCAATGCGTTCAAATTAAATTAAAAGGACACTACAGTTAAATCGCCATAATTTTAATTCTAGATCGAGTTGCGGAACAAGAACGAATTAAATAAAACAATTGTAATTTTTAATATCTTATGGATTTTATCAGAAACGAGTCACTAATATACCTTTCGAACTGAAAACTTCTTTAGGCGCGTTGAGCGGTATTTTTCGCAAGGCTATAAATATATAATTTCGCGTCATGACATGCTAGTAAGCGTGAACGTCTGTATTACGCTTGCGCGGCTTGCGTCAGGCTATCGACGCGTTGTATAGCGGCCTACTTACATGTAATATTTATACTTTGCATTGAGATTGTGCAGCTCATCATGTGTTTGATTAATTCATAAACTGTGCATAAGAATGTATATATATAATTATTGTTCCGAGTGTCAATAGATGCGAAAACTAGACTAGTGTTAATACTTTCATTAGGTGTATAAATTATGAAATTTAAATAATCCAGACTATAATTAATGTAAAAATTCAAAACAGAACACATTTATTCCACTGTTTCGAGTTTTCACTTCTATCGGCAGTCCTTATGATTGCCTCAGCTTTTTCAGCAAGATATAACAACTACACTATACCTGACAGTAACTAGAATATGATCCCAACACAACGATGGCTTAATACATCTACAAGCCATGGCTAGTCTTAGCTGTTATGCCATCCTGTGAGCCTCTGGGCAGCTCGATAAATAGTGGTATTACTGATCTATAAGGCGACACAGTGACTGATTATCACCATGTGCCACCCCAGCACCTCGATTACTGAATACACATCTTCTGGTCACAGAACATGATACTATAAGGGTTCAAAATTAATGAGAGCCACCACTGGTGCATGGTGGCCGTAATAAACTAAGAAACAATTGCTATGCCGTCCCACAGAGCGTAGAGGCTTTTCCACATACTCAATTTTGATTGCAGTTTCGCTTGTGGTAATGTAGATTTAGATTTATAAGGCCGGCATGACAGCGGCGACCGGCGATGGATAGTATGTATTTCGGTGGTCGCCATTGTTTTTGGATTGTACTGTGCTTACCATCAGGCACAGTGCAGTCACTTTGCCGAGCTACAATAAAAAAAAAATAACATAACATACAGCGCATGTAACTCGCTGAAAATTTAGCTTTCTATAGGCGAAAGAATTTTTTAAATCTGTTATGTCTTGAGTTTACCCATTACCAACAGAATATCAAATCATTTAATGTAGTTAGTACAGATTCAATGAAATAGATTTTCAGAAAATATTATTATAACATTACTCAATAACTTTGCATAACATTTTTTGTACGCAAAAACCACTGGAATCATTTAAAAGCGGTAATCGCTCAGTGGTCAGTGTGACAGAACACGTCGATCAAAAGTTCGACCCTTTGTATCGAGCTGGAGCTTTTGGTAAAGGAAAACATTTATGATGAAACTCTGTTATGGTAGTAAGCCTTTTTCTATGTCCACCTGGTTAACTACCAACCCCAGGTCGAATTTTTCGCCAAGCACATGTTGATCTGTTCTGTCAACTGCACTTGAGCGGTAGTTTCCCTCTAAATTTAGCATGTTTACCATGTCAGGCCATATTTAACATCAGGTTAAGTTAAGCTAAGCACTAAAATCTGTGAAGTATAAAAAAACAACTAATCATCATATGAATTTCATAACGCCAATTGCGTTAAGAATGAAAGTCGAATTTATATTTCATCACTAAGTAGTGCCCGTTGCATTGTTTCCGTAAAAATATTTTATTATCCCATCTCAACAAGATGTTACATTAATTCAATGGTAATTTCATCTTTCCGACTTAAACAAACCTTTTGACGTTTATAAAAAAACTAGCCTCTACCCGCGACTTCGTCCGTGTGAGATAGTTACTTTGGGCTAACGCTAGCTCGGAACGGAAGCTCTCAAGAGGAAAAAACCCCGATTTTGAAACATTCTTCGTTAGTGCTCCGCTCCTATTCGTCTTAGCGTGATTATATATAACCTATAGCCTATAACCATCACCTGAAAATGAGCTATATAACATCGAAAGAATTTTTCATATCAAATCAGTAGTTCCTGAGATTACCCCCTACAACCTCACAAACTTTACCTCTTTATAATATTACTATAGAATTTTATAATCACAAAATCATTACATAGTAAAAAACAAAGTCCTCTGCCACATTTGTCTGTCTGTCTGTTCGCGATAAACTTAAAAACTACTGAATGGATTTACATGTGGTTTTCACCAGTACATAGAGTGATTCATGAGAAAGAGTTAGGTATATAATTTGTCAAAGTTTTTTTTTATTATCAGAGCGGGACAACGTCCGCCGGACCTGCTAGTACTATATAAAGCTCCTGACGCACGGGCGTTTTTCTATAATTTTGCCTTTACTGTCCTTTCGACATTTGTACACACTAAACCTATAACCGTAACTAGTATGATTACTAAAACAGAATACAGATCGTAGCTACCTATTAACATGAGCATAACAAGAAACTATTACAATGTATATGTTAATAGAATACGAATGGTCACTCAAAACTCACGACCTGAATGTATTAACACGGACCATATTACACAGCGTTTAAAACAACCCTCGTATATCGGGTCCTGCATACAAATTCACTTAGCAAACAGAGTAACGCCTTACCTGTTCACTTTGAACAGCAAACCGACTGGGGTCATCTCGTTGGAGGTAACACTTCACTTAATACAACTACAAAAAATCGAAACACTAAACTTTCTAAGACAGTTCAATTTTTGATTAATATTAATAGAAATTTTAATTTTTAAACACAAAAAAAAATTGAATTTCAAAACTCAATTAATTCTTTTTTATTCACAAAGCGACCGCACCCGCTAATGACGATTCGTAATTGAGGCTTTTTTTTCGTTATAAGCGATCGACTCGCGTGCACGTCGCTCGACGGACTCTGCTATTCTGCGACGTGACAAACAATAGATCGTTTTGAGGACTAATTATACTGGGTATGTTTATCGGTAGCCGGCAACAGGTGGGAGCCCTTCAAACACTGTTGCTACCTGCTTACGAACGTGTGGGTTTCCGTTAATAAGCCCTTTAAAAAACGCGGCCAAAGGTAATGGTACTCTCTCTTGTAATTCTATACATAACCACGACCCCGCGACTTTATTTTTTCCAAGATTTTTTTATTAATGTATGTTACTTACGGAAACTCATACTGGACTGTCTATATTTTTTTTTAATTCTAGTTTTATCAATAATACTTAGCCTAGATAAATGAAATAACGTGTATTATATATATGTATGTTTCTGATATGTCCTCTACGTGCTATATCGTGATAATAGATTCAACTGTTTTGGAAAATAAGCCGTACAAACACCAGCCACTTCATTTTTTATACATCTACAAAATCTCATATACGAGTGCTGTATATATGAAAATACATTTTAGGGAAGCTAAAACATATTTTTAATTACAAAAAATCTATTCTATAAGTATGTATGCAATAAAAACCTTAGTATTATTGTAAAAAATAAACATTACGTATATCAGTGCGTACATAAGGAGGAAGTGAAACTTATTTAGCTATAGGTACTAAATAGCTACTTTATATATTCTATAGATTATAACTATATTTTTATAAATATTAGTATTATAGTTTAGATACTTAGCTATCCATTTATTCATTTTTGTATACTACTAGACCTAACAGACACTTATTGTACATACTTACACACAAATACATACGTACCTTACGTTTACACGTAACGAAAATTGTTCCCAACCTTGCCATAAAAAATTTAATTTCAAAAAAGTTTGATTTTTTTAATAAAAATACCTAAAAATGTGTATTTCAAAATAATAATAACCATTGTTATTTACACAATATTCAATTCAAATTATACTCGTATAACCATAATAGATTTCTTTTTCTAAGTGTATTTAACAAATAATATTTTAATTTCATTCAAAAGTAAAATATATGACTGAATGTAACAAGAAAAGGATTTACTATATCAATCATATTAATATGTATTTTAAACGAGAATAGAGAAAGTTTGTGAAGTTGGATGGATATGTGTCACCTTCTCAGTTAAAACTACTGCACGGTTATTGATCAAACTTTATAGTAATATAGCGTATACTTCAAAATTCAAAGGAGGTTTGATGTCACTCGCGTCCACAGAAAGTGTACCTCTCATTCCTCTGCAAGTATTTCCCGGTTAGTGCTAAAGGCTAATGTTTTTGACCGTTGTAATGTTCCACATAAATTGAACTTCGCAATGACAAATAAAGTAATCAATCAATCGATCATAATAAAAGGTAGATACTCTATTTAGCCTTACGTTTAAATAAACAACTTCAAAATAATATATAAGCTATAATATGATGAGTATTGCTTAAATTGCCCAAAATATAACAATAAAGGTAATTTATAAATTCCTGTCATTGGAAAACTATCTCAATGTACGCTGCATAAACCCTTAAAGCTACGCGAGGATATTGTATGATAGAATTATTTTTGTTAAATAGTTCTACAAAAAGTCTATGACAGCATATATCATACCTTTCATGAAAGAGCTATTATAACCAAATTAGTCAACCATAAATACATTTAAATCAAATACCGTATTTGCAATACAAATTTTATTGTATTTAATTAATTCTTATATGAAACAAGCGGCCCCGGCGAATGATGTCCCGCCCTGGTAATAAAAGAAACCTAAACAAATTATATACCTCAACCTTCCTCATGAATTACTTTGTCTACTAGGGAAAACTGCATGAATATCCTTTCAGTAGTTTTTGAGCTTATCGCGAACAGACCGACACAGACTTGACAGAGGACTTTGTTTTATAATTACCTCTATTGCTTCTGGTATATAAAGAAGATAAAATTTGTTTGAAAGCTTACAATTAGATTTGGCTATCGTCATTTATTTTTGGTTATAACAGTCTATTTCTTTAAAATTACAGATGTAGACGAATTCGCAGTCACTTATTGGTCAAGCATAAAGCCTACTGAAATAATGTTGCTTGCTAGCCACTTACTGTTGGTGTTACTGACAGCTGTACTTCAGAACCAGTTGCTCTTTGGGTTTGCATTGTTTACGGTTTTAGACGACATCAGGCGAGACAGTGGTCAAGCGATAAAACTTATAAAGTAGTAAAAAATAACAAAATGATAACTCGACCCATTAATATTGTTTGTCAACGGGCAATCGGGGATGATCGGTCACTTGCTCGGAACCCGCGCTTACATTCGGACTCGCTCTCGACGCTACCGACACGGCGGCTCGGAATTATGTTTTGTAGTCATTTTGGAAAACTGGTGCTCTCACCAACGGCAACGGCGGCGGAGAAAACATTATACCAGGTAAGTAAGCTTTTATCCCGATCATAAGAAAATACTTTCGGCATACATTTTTCCAGGGGTATCTAACTCCAGCCAAATTATATACAGCCCACTGCCTAGGCTAGGTACCCCGGCCCGTGTTGGTGTAGTGGTTACCACCCCAATGCTGATTCGTCAATACTTGAAACCGCTCGCATGTTTTGAGCTGGTCCAGAAACGAATGCTAAGGTTTCACTCGCTAAGAAACCTTTGTCCAGTTGTGGAATACTCAAAGGTTAATGTTATAATTATGAACGTAACTTGAAAGTTTATCGACTCTCAAGTTTTACGGTTTTATTACACCCTACCTACGCTACATCCGCAGGCGCGCGTGCACCAGGATGTTGCTTTGCGTTCATAGTATATCTTTAAAATGTACCTTAATAAAATAAAAATAGAGTCCAGTGTGAGACTTTACAATATTCGTCAATTGATCAAATTACCGTATATGATGTCATGGTCATATGTTTCCTTGCCATAAAAGAGTAAAATTGTTCCACTCATGTGTTTATTTTCATTTTCGACAAAGAACTTGCTGTATATATACGACTAACAGTGGCCGCGACTCCGTCCGCGTGGAACCTAATGTAAAAAAAATTGTGACTTTGAATTTGAAAATCATCTGAATGTATTAGGTCCATAAACGCATTTACTTTTATCTGGTATTTAATTAAACATAGACTAAATGTTTTATCGTGAACACTGTACTTTAGCAGTGAAGCGTATTCATACAAACAGACAGACATTTCTAAAAATGATTGATATGTATTTTATTACTTATTCCAAGACACCAGCAACAATTTCTTTCACAAAAATAAAAAAAATACGAACACGTTAGATTTACATTCTTATTAAATTACTTATTATTATAGGAATAGACAAGATGCCATTTTGTCAGCACTAAATCTATGATATCTCTGAGCTGAGGCAATAACTTGATCATAGTTTTCAATAAGCACTTATTTCCTAAAAATAAAAGCAAGATTAAATTGTATCTCGTATAAGTTTTAAAAATTAAAATTACTTTATTCAGTTTAGACTCTGAGATGGCGCTTATGAACGTCAAAACTATCGCCGGTCATCGAAAAGTGATAGCGATAAAACTTTATCAATGAATTATTTACAATTAGTAATAACTAGCGTGCCCGGCAGACGTTGGCCCGCCCTGATTATAAAATATCCTTGACAAATTATATACCAAAAGCTTCCACATGAATCACTTTATCGACTGGTTTACTTTTCGTTTAACGGTAACGGTAACGACTTTATCGTTATGGAGTTAACCGCAAGAAAATCTGTTCAGTAGTTTTTGAGTTTATCGCGAACTGGCAGACAGACAGACGCGATAGGGGGCTTTGTTTTATACTATGTAATGATATAATCATGCGAAGATCTGTGCTCGCAGAGTCTACGAAGAGTGGGCTTACTTAGAGTCAGGTGAAAGCGTGAAGCCATCGACATAGCGAGATGGAAAAGCAACGTGACTGCCCTCTGTTCCGACAATTTAGGATCATAGGGTCCCAAGAGAAAGAGATAATAAAATGATCTTGTAGTCGGTGGCGCACGTGTCGTACTGACAAATATATCTGAAAGAGTATTGCTCCAAATTTACAATAATTACCTTCATTTCAAGACAATTTCGAAACTGACACAAGAAACAAACAGCAGATGTCAAATGGCACATGTTATTTGCACTTGTATTATTTATTTATGAAAAACAAAACCTACCACAGTTTGATAAAGACAAAAAATAAGAATAATAAAGAACTACTAAACTGAAACTCAAAATCCGTGTTTAAATTTAAATCGTTAAAAGAAGATTACCTCTTATTAATGGTGATAAAATAAAAGTTAAAACTATACACACAGGTCATAGTGCATCGATGAAACAGCGAAACCAAAAATTAATAACGAAGAATGCTACGGCAATTCCTAACAAGCCTTTAACACCGTTAGCGTATCTCAATTCACCGCTCGATCAACGATTTTGTAATAAATATTTCATTTATCAATACAAGCGACTATTTCATAAAATCTAGCTTCTGTTTACATTTAGGCACTAACGAGCTGACCTTCCTGCACGCAACGCTGATTGCGACACGCGCACCGCCGCACTATGTTTACCTGCCAATTGCACGGAATGCGGACATTCCAATATCAATTGGCAGAAAGCTAAGTAAAGCTAAAATCGTTAGGTATAACGAAATTAAATTATGAATTTAAGAAAGAAAGGAAAAATTACTTAATTTCTTTTATCACAACAAGCACTTCGTTTTAACAAAACAGTTAAAACAAATACTGACTTCTAAATTTAAAAAGAAAGAAAAGAAACAGTTTGGTCAAAACACAACTGAATTCTAAATTTCAAAAACATAGAATCATCATAATCATGCACTAAACAAGCGGTACAATTAAAAACAAAGTGAATTCTAAATTTAAAAAGAAAACAGAAGATACATTTAATTAATATTACTTAAACTGAGCAAACAGTTCAGTCAAAACAAAAGTGAGTTCTAAATTTAAAAACGAACAAAAAAATCTTCACCGAGCAAACGTACAGCTAAAACAAAAGTGAATACTAAATTCAATTAAAAAGAAAAAGAAAACATTTTTTTCTCTAAACAAGAGAAAGCATTGTATAAACTCATTTCAAATTTGTTTTACGTTAGAACAATTAATGTATTTTATCTAAACACCTATTACTGTGCTTCCATCTTTGTCTAAAGAATATTAATAACGTGAAACAAAGTTACAGAGATGGTAGTGCATTTTAATATACTCAACTAACTGGAGACGAATTGAAACATATTGCTAGTCACCATAGTTTATTTCGACAGTTAAACAAGTATATGAGCGCTGGTCTATATAAACACTCAGATGGAATAGTGAAACTAATTATTGTGAAAGACCAAACACATTACTCATTACGCTTTTTTGCTGAAGTGGTAACAAGTGATGTAATATTTAGGTAATATTCATTTAGGTAAGTTTAGATATAAAAAATGTCCCGGACCAAGGGGAGAAGGGAATGGGGTCTCCATTGCACTGGTTCGGCCGTCTGGGAGACAGTCTATGTTTGCCAGGCTGTCTCTCTTCTAGCACTGTAGGCCCAGTACCAGGGCCGGCCGCCTAGGCGACATGCAGAGTGCTACCTCATCCCTTGTCCCCTGTTATGGCAGTAGTAGGCAACCACGGGGCTTTAATCCTTGTGAGTCAAACATAACCCACTCTCTCCCTCGGGAGGGTGGTGTATCCATAAGTGATTTCCCAATGTAAAAAAAGGTATAAGAAATGTAGCTTAAGCTGTTATTCTTACTACACTCATAATCCTTTATTTTATATCTGTAACATGTCAATCGGAAGGTTGACTAGAAGAGATCGCTGACGCAATAAGGCCGCCCCACAACTAGAACGGTGTTTAACTTATTTAACAATATACTTTAAGTAATTAAATAACTCTATGTAATAACTATAAGACTACTGGCCACACGCGACTTCGTCTGCGTATCTTTGTAAATGATAAGCACCATACATTATCATCATATACCTCTCACAGTACATGTAGCGGAGGCTGAGACAGCTTTTGGTTTACAGGATTTTTTCCAACTTAGCTAACAGTTATAATTACATGCTACTTTAAGTAACCCTAATTAATATTATAAATGCGAATGCAAAATTGTTTGTTTGCATACACGTTAGCAGACATACAGAGAAGAACATGGGAGACCTTTGAAACAGCAAAAAACAATATACCCCAAGTACACTGTCAAATGTAATTCAATAGTGTTTGTATAAAAAAGCGAATATTTGGCATTAAGTTTAAAACGTGTATCTGTCACACTTGACATTGGCGAAATTGCCTACATAGGGAGAGGCCATACCGATAGAAAAAAATAGCCCATACGGAAAAATAAAAGAAAAACCTCCGCAATCTCTCTCGTTTACATTATTTAAATTTTTCTTAACTATTGTAATAGAAAAACAAAGTCTTCAGAACTAGAGAATCTAATTCGGTAGTAAATCGGCCCATGTGGTGCACTTCAACTATGGGCCATTGTTTTCATTTTACGACATGGCTGGAATGCAAACAGGAATCGAACTGGCGACCGGTCGATAACAACGCAATGGTATTATAGGAAATGATTTCCCACTTCCTTGAAATATGTGTATCCAATTGAATTGTTTAGATAAAAGTTTTAACAAGGTTCTACCAATTTATATTACTTAACCTTACTAATACAAAAAGTCATGGTGGTCTAGTGTTTTGACCGGTGGAATATCAATCCGATGTCCGCAGGTTCGAATCCTGGCATATAATAACAACTTTTTCGGAATTCGCTTACATTTACCAATTTAAATTTGTAACACTATCGGCTGACGGTAGAAGGAAAACATCCTGAGGAAACCCGAATCCGAGAAATGTTTTTGTAGTACTACTTTATGTGGGAAAACTTCGAATTCCTCAGAGTTTGAAATCGCCAATACATTTGGGGCTGGCGTGGTGATTCTACCTATACCTTCCTTCGGGAAGAGGCCTATGACCCGCAGTGGGTCTCCAACAGGTTGATGATATAGATGAATATCATCAATCTAAAAATGAGTTCATTTGTTTGTTACGCTTTCATGCTTTAACTACTAAGCCGATCATCGTGAAATTTTGTATACATATTGTGAGTGCTATAGAAAAGGACATATACTTTTATCTAGAAAAATGTACACTAACATTACACTGATATTAATCCGAGCGTAGGGGAAAAGCTAGTACTTCGTATTTATACTCATACTAACTTCTGTCCCCGACTTCGTCCGCGTGGAATAGTTACTTTGGGCTAACTCTAACACGCAGCGGAAACTCTCAAAATGAAAAACAAACAATTTTGAAACATTCTTCATTGTTGCTCAGCTCCTATTAGTCTTAGCGTAATGAGATATAACCTATAGCCGTCCACGATAAATGGCCTATCCAACACTGAAAGAATTTTTCAAATCAGACTAATAATTGCTGAGATTAGCGCCTTCAGCCAAACAAAGCCTCCGGCTTTATAATATTAGTATAGACAAGATGTTGTCAGGTGAAAGATTTGACGAAATCTTGGAATATGGTGTAGTGGATTTTATACTTTATTTATAATCTTATGCTAGTTTATTCTATATTTTGTAATGTTGGTGGTGTTTTACGTAATATAGTTTGATTATTGGGCACAGGTGAAGTGAACGGGAAATGGAGCATGGAAAGTCGTGGAAAGTTCTAACAAAACGGCCACCACGTTACTAATTCATTGAAATGGTCACAAGAAACCTGTAATATCATTACTTATTCGACAATGGCAGTAATAATCTGCTAGAAGATTGGTTCCCCAAAAATAAAAATGTTGTTGGACAATAGGAACATGTTCCTATATAGCCCTTTAACCCAAAAAACCTGTCTTGTATAAATCTTTTATTAATAGAATGCGGTAAAAGAGAAAAAAATCTGGAATCTCCAACAAAGCTAGTTTAACACTTTAACTGACACATTAGCCATTGGTGGCCGGAACCAGATAGACCTTTTTACGATTTCAAAAAAGACTGTAGGTGTGTAGGTGATAGAGCTACGCTGAAGCTATTACTGCTTTTCCAGCATGAACAGGTCGGCTCGCCCGGGGTACTACCACCCTCTCATAGAAAACCGACGTAAAGTAACAGGTAGTACTTGCATTGTTGCGTTTCGTTCGGTCAGTGAGAGCGCCGGAGGCCCACTTCCCATTACCCCTCTCCGTCTCCTCTCCCCTCTCTCCCCTCCTCCCAAACACAGGCTGGCAATGCATTTATGATTCTGCTGATGTTGCACTCGTCTATGGACGGTGGTGATCAATTAACATCAGGTGACCCGCCTGTTCGTTTGCCTCCTATGATATAAAAAAAAATCATTCGTGGTGTCCGAAAAGAAACGTAAATACATCGTGGCAGTCAAAGTGTTAACTTTATAATGAGTTTACAACAAATTATGTGGTAAAAATCGAAACAATATGTAACTGTATTTCTGATTTCTCACACGCCATCTTGTGTATTTTAACACGCGTTGTTTGTTATTCTAAGACGTGACAATTTAACGGGTTATATCTACGCTGTGTGGCCATTTAACAAATAGTTTCTTTACTAAGAATCAAACATAGTACAGTGGAAACAATGATTGCTGAGAAATAAGAGTGAATTGGAGATATATCGATTTATGACGCCTAAAATTCAATTCGGTAATCAGTTCTTTTTTTTACTTTTGGTAACCAACCTTCTCGTAGATTATTACTGCCATTAGTAAGTAATGATATTATAAGTTTCTTGCGATCATTTCAATGAAAACTACCAAACAAATAGTGACCGTCTTGTTAGAACTTTCCACGGAGTTTTTGTGGCAAGTCAAAATCCATGCTCCGTTTTATTATTCTCTATTCACTCAAATTGTGCACAATAACCAAACTGTATTACGTAAAACACCACCAATATTACAAAATATAGAGCGAATTAACACAAGATTATATGTAAAGTATAAAATCCATTACATGATATTCCAAGATCCCGCCAAAAACTCCTAATCAGATCTTAAATGTATATTTGTTTTGTGGATATATATTTCGAATAAATTTGACTATATATTTTGTAATATGGGTGATGTTTTACGTATTCTAGTTCGATTATCGTGTACAAGTGAAATGTATAGGAAATAATACCAAAAACTCCATCGAAAGTTCTACCAAGGGAGCCGTCGTCTTGTTCGAACATTGAAGATATCACAAGAGACTTGTTATACTCATATTATTACATACTCGATAGTGGCCGTAATAATCTAGAAGATTGGTTGCCAAAAAATAAAACTAAAAAAAAGTATTAGTAATTATTAACACTAAGAAATATGTACCCTTATATATACAAAGATTCTGCACGTATATACATATGTACCGAGCTGTGGGTAAACTTAAATATAAGGTTGAAAGAAAAACTCTTCAAGCATTAAAGAAATATACGCGTAATAGCTCATAATTCTCTAGGAAATGTGTCTGCAAACCAAAGACCGTGATGAGGTAGTGAGTAATCATTAATCATCGTCCGTCATTTGTAACTCGAGAACACAAGTAACAAAGCATTGTCCATAATTGCAATGTGACATAATTACAAAGATAACAATGTACTGGATTAGACTATCTAAACGCATATTTAACTGAAGCTTAACACCGTTATCATGTATTACGCTATAGTAGAAATGACTAAATACAAGCTTAAAAATTTCGATCATTTTCAATTATAACCGAGATTTCGTCTTTCGACTAGGAAAGTAGTAGTTTGACTGGTGGATTTGTATGAATTAGAAGAATTCGCGTACATTTACTAATTTGAATTGGTAGCACTATCGGCTGCCGGTGAAGGAAAAGACCGTGAGGAAATCTGAACCAGTGAAATGTTCTTAAAGTACCCCTGTTTGTGGAAAAAACATACAACTGTGGATTTCTCAGTTTGAAATCATGAATACGTCGTGGTCTGGCTTGGTGATTACGCCCATACCTTCTTTCGGGAATAGGCCCTGCAGTGGGTTTCTTTCAAGCTGGTGATGAACCATGCTTTAGCAAATAAACGACAGTGCTGCCTTTGTATACTTAAATATTAAACTAGAAACATATTCCAAGAGTAGAGTTACCAAGCATATTATAATATTTTGATATTGCACTGTATCTCTTGTCTAAATTCTTATATATGTACTTTGAAAAAATGTTATACGAGCCATTGATATACACAAACCATGGCAATGTATGTAACACGTAAATATTTTAGTAGGACAAGTAGATTATGTGAGATCTTATTAGAATTAAAATCATTAGAAGGGGAAGGGGAATGGGGAATTCTAAAAATAGAGTTTTAATAAAAATATAACGAATAAGTAAAAAAAAAACTATACTTTTATGTTGTATATTATACATCTGTGCAACATTTTATAGGATACTTTGAAAAATCAGTGGAAAAAATATTCACAACCCTAACAGAAATTGATTTTGAACATAAATAATAGACTTTTATCAACTAAAAACACGTATAGGTATATGTTTTTTTAAAATTACATTACGTTATCGTTATAAAAGTATGCGTTTTTATTAACTCACGGAGTAAACATAACTAACGTTACCTGTCTCTTTCCGACACATAATTAAAGGACAATTAAAAAACAGTACAACAAAGTTAGTACCCAGCGGTTCTAGAATGTAAATTTATGTCAATGCTCAACAACTGTTTATAAATTAACAACACTATGTTTATAATTATTTCGGCATGTTGGAAAACAAAACTATCTTTAATGACAATAAATAAACATTTTTATAAATTGAGATAATCAATTAACAAGTATTAAAATAAATAATAGTTTAAAAAAACACGCTTTCATATAAAATCCAACTAAAGAACAGAAAATAAAATTTAATAAATTTGGATTAAGAATAGTGTAAATTAGAAATAAATGTATATTTTTGTAAAAAGTGACAAAAAAATGATAAAAATACTGATATCTGGAGGTGCTGATATTAACATGCGATCTCTTAATATCAGCACCTCCAGATATCAGTATTTTTATCATTTTTTTGTCTGTTAATATCAGCACCTCCAGATATCAGTATTTTTATCATTTTTTTGTCTGTTAATATCAGCACCTCCAGATATCAGTATTTTTATCATTTTTTTGTCTGTTAATATCAGCACCTCCAGATATCAGTATTTTTATCATTTTTTTGTCTGTTAATATCAGCACCTCCAGATATCAGTATTTTTATCATTTTTTTGTCTGTTAATATCAGCACCTCCAGATATCAGTATTTTTATCATTTTTTTGTCTGTTAATATCAGCACCTCCAGATATCAGTATTTTTATCATTTTTTTGTCTGTTAATATCAGCACCTCCAGATATCAGTATTTTTATCATTTTTTTGTCTGTTAATATCAGCACCTCCAGATATCAGTATTTTTATCATTTTTTTGTCTGTTAATATCAGCACCTCCAGATATCAGTATTTTTATCATTTTTTTGTCTGTTAATATCAGCACCTCCAGATATCAGTATTTTTATCATTTTTTTGTCTGTTAATATCAGCACCTCCAGATATCAGTATTTTTATCATTTTTTTGTCTGTTAATATCAGCACCTCCAGATATCAGTATTTTTATCATTTTTTTGTCTGTTAATATCAGCACCTCCAGATATCAGTATTTTTATCATTTTTTTGTCTGTTAATATCAGCACCTCCAGATATCAGTATTTTTATCATTTTTTTGTCTGTTAATATCAGCACCTCCAGATATCAGTATTTTTATCATTTTTTTGTCTGTTAATATCAGCACCTCCAGATATCAGTATTTTTATCATTTTTTTGTCTGTTAATATCAGCACCTCCAGATATCAGTATTTTTATCATTTTTTTGTCACTTTTTACAAAAATATACATTTATTTCTAATTTACGCTATTCTTAATCCAAATTTATTAAATTTTATTTTCTGTTTTTAGTTGGATTTTATATGAAAGCGTGTTTTTTTAGTTTTTTGAAACTATTATTTATTTTTCATTTTTTAGTTAAAAATTTTTTTTTACTTTTTTTTCGGATTATTGCATTGTCATCGACCTTTGACAGGTGTGCAAAGTTTGAATTAAATCTGATTGTTCAAAATAGGACAAAATCGAGCTCAAAGGGGTCGGTTACATACATACATACAGGTGAAGCTAATAAAAGCGTGATAAAAACCCAATTAAGATGACAATAAAAGCGAAACAATGTTTTATTTAAATACACAACCGTATTTACATTGCACATGGAGTTAACCATCAGATTTATCGCGGAGGTACCTACGTAAATAGCGCATTACGATATCTAGAATCAGTAAATGATCGCACGCTATTGTTGGATTCGGGTGAAATAATTTACATTCTCGTTTAGTCAGTCGCTTAACGTACAGAGCAACTACTTTGATTCACGCACCAGCCTTAAATCTATATATATATATAAAAATCCAGTGCCATAATGTTTGTCCACGATGAACTCAGAAAATACTTCATGAAACGTTGGCATTTATGTATAACTGATCCTCTACTTGAGAGATTTGAGAGATAGGATAATTTATATTTCTACTAATAACTCAGTATTTTATAATTGCAAATTAAATTATTGTCACTGTTGATTATTGTTATTAATTGTAAGTTTCATCCGTGTCGAATAGACGGCGCTTTAATTGGTTTGTTGACAGAATATTGTAGGACCGAGTGTTATAGACATCTCATAGATGGCGCCACGTTTTATTTTGAATTTCTTTTTCAACTCCAGTTTATTTTATGGTGCAGTGTTTTATTCAATTCAACATGTAATATCTGTGCCACAGCAACTCGTGGCTGGGTCAGCTGGTATCTACATAAATAAGAAAAATGAATTGCCGAATGTTTGTAAGCGTACTTTGGAACAGCTGCACATATATGTTTAATTCTTTTACATTATTGTGTATTGAGCAAGGTTTGTATGAAAGAAAAGGTTTGTAAAATCGTACGGAAAAGTAGAAAAATTGTTTATAATATCTTCATATAAAAAGGTAAGCGAGACAAAATACAGTAGGGGGATATTATCAGAATTGACAGATTGACAGAATTGTTAGGTATTCGGTTGTCATTTTTTTATTAGCATTAGCACTGTAAAAGGATGATCTGGTGTCATTTTCTTCATTCGTTCACACATACGAAGTCGGAATGGGAAGCTAGTGTAGTATAATATTGTAGAATGCATTACATGACACAGTTGTTTCGAGGTATCTAATGAAGAGAAATTGGCCAAACATACAGGGGTTCCGCTTCAACACGCAATGTAGAGGTTCGCTGAAATAAATCATCATGATGTGACTGTAATATATATGGTTTTTATAATTCTTGCTTTGCTAGCCACGAATCTAAAAATCGCTGTTTAAGTTTCTATAAATTAAGTGTGTTACGGTAACCACCTCTTCAAAGTCACTGCATTTTCTGCATCGTCACTTACAATCAGCTAAGCTAACTTATAAACAAATATACAAAAAAGAGTCCAAAAACGTACTTAAAAATACAGTTTATTTTGAAAAATGGGGCAAGCGGTGTGGCACTCTTGTGTAGGGGAACGCGGACGAAGTCGCGTATATCAATCAACTAATGAGTAATAATGTAATGCATTATTCCAATTGAATGGATAACAAGTTATTAAAGATATCGTTATTCGGATATGATATTAGACAGACGATGTTGTGGCAATATGTGAAAAAGCAAGCATTAAGCAACTGCCGATAGGTGTGAACTGGAAAGCTGTTTAGGTGGCTTATAATCAACCTCGAGATACGAACAACAACTTTCTTATACTTTATAGTGTTTCGCGTTTGACTACAATCTCATCAGATGCTAAATGATTATGTGACCTAAGACGGTAAACACGCTCGGTGTTATAACAAAAAAGTTAAATACGTATTGAATACTCGCTTTAAAAAGGTCTCGCATTAAATGCACCGCGATCGCTGAATGTTCGCCATCTTGCTCTTTTGTCTCGCTTTGGTTACGTTAGGTTAGACTTGCGAAAAAGGATAACATGAACTTGCCTCGGACGAGCGTGTTGCATGTAATACGAAACCTTTTTAAAGCAAGTATTGAATACGTATTTAACTTTTTAGTAATAACACCGGCTAAGTCTAGAGGCGGTTGGCTCTCAAATGCAGCTGTCGGAAGATACTAACAAGTTCTTGCCGACAGATTTTCAACTTGAGGGTGGTAGGCGTGATAGCTAACCAGGCGGACTTAGAAAAACCCTACCATCATGACGGTGCATCACGATGTTTCCTTCACCGAAAGCTTCGCCTCTCTTGCTAGGATTCCAATCTACGTCCATCGACGCCGTGTCCAAACACGCTACCAAGTACTAACTAAGTTCATAGGTGGTACAGCCACGCTGAAACTATTATTGGTTTCAGCACGAATGGGTCGGCTCGCCCCCGGTACTACCACCCTCTAATAGAAAACCGACGTGAAGTAACTGTGCTTGCATTATTGCGTTTCGTTACGTCAGTAAGAGCGCCGGACGCCCAGTTCCCCTCTCCTCACCCTCCCTTTCCCCCAAACACAGGCTGGCAACGCACTTTCGACTCCCCTGGTGTTGTTAGTGTCTATGGATGGTGGTGATCACTTAACATCAGGTGACCGACCTGTTCGTTTGCATGCTATGACATTAAAAAAAGCCATCATCATCACGCGCGAATGGATCTACCAAAATACAAAAGTACGTTTATATTTGAATAAAAACATTAATCATACAAAATTAAACTGTTCGTATAAACAGGCGAAACAATGGATTCTTTCCAACGAGCCGTAAAAAGAACCAAAGGTACGGTGTCAATGTTAAAGACAATCGACCCGACTCGACCTCGACCGCAGCTCATACCTCGACGTCAGCCGAGCGACAAATTATGCCAGATTGTTGGGTGTTGCTCCCTAATTAATTAACTATTAACAGGATTGCTATAGCGTCGTAAATCAGGTCGTAACAACCTGAACAAACAATGAGCGCTTTCCACATGAAATTGCTTGGTATATAAACTATAAGATTTTTAAAGGAAGCGTCTCGATCTGATACGAACGATGAAAGTGTATGGTCAGAGGACTTCCATTAGAAAGAAAATCCCTTACTTTTTTCCTTCAAGTCTTAATCAAATTTAACATTGATATTTGGACTATTTATGTGTGTATTTTCGTCACGTAAATATATACGTTATGCCTCACGAACGTGACACACTTTTTCTCTATGTAATGTGTATTTTTTTAAGTTAATATCTTTACAATGAAAGTGACGTAAAATAGGGAATCATATCAAAAAGTTTAACTTAATATTTTGAGAAAAAGATTCATTTATAAAAAAAATTGATATAAAATAATCTTTATAGAAAACAACGCTAAGTAAACAGTAAGACAATATAACTCGCTTATATTATTTAAAACAAATAATAAACTTATTTGTCTTACTTATTAATTATGTACTATTGGAATTTTCACAGTAAGTCCACAGTTCTAGGTTTTCCCACTTACAATAGTACTACAAGTATATTTCTTAGACTCATGTTTCCTCACGATGTTTTTCTTCACCGTCAGCGGATAGCGTTACCAATTTAAATTAATAAACGTACGCGAATTTCGATAAATTCGTAGGTACATGCTGGAGTTCAAACCTACGGACATTGATGATATGCCACCGGTCAAACCACTAGACCACCACGATTTTTTCTAGATATAGGTAATAATAGATAGCTTAGAATTATTAAAGTTAATTATCACCACATATTATAAAACAAAGGCCTCAGCCACGTCTGTCTATTCACGATAAACTCAAAAACTACTGAACAGGATTTCATGCGGTTTTCACCAGTAGATAAAGTTATTCATGAGGAAGGTTTAGGTATATCATTTGTCAAGGTATTTTTTATGATAATAACTTTTTTTTTATATCATGTCGGGATAAAGTTCGCCGGGCCCGCTGGATTATAAAAAAACTGAATTAAAAATAAAAGACAGAATATAATCCTGATAAAACAACACCAAACTACGAAATAACTCCCACGAGATAAAGTCACGGGCACCAGCTAGTTCATATATAAATCTAGTAAAAAATATTTAAACAAGCGACTTAAATTCTCCGAAAGAGACAATTTTGTTTTCTATCTTATTAACTTTGTTGACGACCGTTCACAATCTTGAAATATAGGTGAAGTTATTAGCAGAATCTTTAAATATATCTCTTACCATAAAGGAACCTTAAAAAAATATCTGAACAGATCATTATTATGAGAGTTTAACTCACCAGATGGCATTCCAAATCAGGTGATCCAGTTTCTCAGACATTTCAGTAATGCTGTACAACACCGGCGTCTCGTTCGTTTTCGAACGGGCATATTTTGCGTAAAAACCTCAAGACCCCGTATGCAACATTCACATCCGGTCCGGGATATCATTACTGGGTTCCGGTGGTGGCCGGATTGTTGACGTGCAAAGAGATTAAACTGAAATGTTTTAGTTACAGACGGTATATTATCAAAATCGGAATCCACGTCTGGTTGATAGTTGTAAAGTGTTTAAACCTATACCGTGTTATTACAAAAAAGTTAAATACGTATTAAATACTTGGTTTAAAAAAGTCTCCTAATAAATGCACCGCGCTCGCCCGAGGCAAGTTCGCGTTATCCTTTTTCACAAGTCTAACCTAACGTAATCAAAGCGAGACAAAAAAGCAAGATGGCGAACATTCAGCGAGCGCGGTGCATTTAATATGAGACCTTTTTAAGGCAGGGTTCAATAGGTATTTAACTTTTTTGTAATAACACCGATAATGGTCAACTAATCATCTGGTTAACAACTAATTAACTAAATATTCTATTTTTTATACCATTGGTGGAAAACGAACATACGGGTCACCTGATGGTAAATGATCACTACCGCCCATGAGCACCTACGACACGAGACACAGATGCGTTTCCGACCCTTGAGAAAGGATTAGATGTTAAATTATGTCCTTAACGTGTATAGACTGATTACTTAATTTATAATTTATCTGGTTTTGTTACATATACTTGATAGGTTTTAGCGTTTGACAAAAATCTCACCTGATAAACATAAAGCGACTGGTTCTCAAATGCAGCTGCCGAATATTAATAGGTAACAGTTTGAATATAAAAAAGAGTGATTTATATCAATTATCAGAAAAACTGTTATCCTTAGACGTAGGGAAAATAATGCTGTGTGCTTTCCCTTATTCACTTTCTTTAAAAGACAAGAATAATAACATTCATTTTTTAAATAATTGTTTATACAATTTGACATGTTGTCATCGTGACAAATTTATTTTTTTTGATATTAATAAGTTTATTAATAATTTTATATTGACTAGGGACAATCTGTTCCTTCCTAAAAAATACAAACGTGAAGTAGCTACATTGATAGCTTATAATATTAATAGGTTAGATGACTCAGCAGTATCATGTAGTTTAGCTAATGATACTGCGAATATTTTTTTAAACCATTAGATAAGACAAAGGAGCAGTGTAACATCTCATTGTATCATCAGAATATTAATCGCTTCTCCGGCAAAGTATTAGATATAGACTTATTATTACATAGAGAGAGACTAGATATATTATGTTTCACTGAAACTTGGCTTAAACCGGATAAAATGTTATTTTATGTACCTTGTTTTACTGTAGCCAGTGTGTTTAATCGAACAATCACTGCCGGTGGTGGTTGTATTATATTATTAAAAAATAATCTAAAATTCAAAGACAGGAAAGATATATGTAGTCTCTCAACTGACTGTATTTGTGAAGTGGCCTGTACAGAGATGGATGAATTAATTATTTTATGTGTTTATAGACCGCCATCATCAAATTTTTCCCAATTTTTAAAAAAGATGGAGGAAATTTTAATAAGAATATCTAATGTTAATAAACGAGTTTTAGTTTGTGGTGACTTTAACATAGATATTTTGAGTATGTCGCCAGAGGTCACTATGTTCACATCATTATTTAGGTCATTTAACCTGGATCCTCTCTTTAATGAGCCAACTAGAATTACTTCTCATAGTGCATCTTGCATAGACAACATTTTCACTGACTTTGAGACCATTGGCGGTAGTATTATTACTGGGATACGGTCTGATCATAAAGGACTAATTGTTAAAATAAACTGTAAAAAACCTAGCACTGAGTATAAGAAAACAGCTAGACTAACATCCCAAACTAGATTAGATCGTTTAAATCACAATATTCTTCAAAGATTATCATCTAATAATTTTAGCAATCAAGATCCAAATGAGGATTATGACAGCTTGTTCAATATCATAAGGACGGAATTTAATAAACACTGCCCAAGAAAAGTTGTTAATGTAAAAAATAAAAATAATTTTAGTGAATGGGCTACCATAGGAATTAAAAAAAGTAGAGATCGACTATACGATTTGTATTATAGGAGATCATTAACTAGCGATGAATCCTTTTATTCTTATGTCAGAAATTATTCTAAAATTTTTAAACGTGTTTGTGTAGCTGCCAAAGCAAAATTTTTAGGAAATAAAGTACTTGAGTCTAGTAATAAGACCAAGACTGTCTGGCATATTATAAATAAAGAATTAGGGAAAAATAAAATAAATGATAATACGCATAATCTAGATGTTGATGGAGTACTAATTTCAAACAGTTCAGAGGTAGTGACTGTTTTCCAAGATTATTTCACAAATATACCTCTACAGGTAACAAAAAATATTAATTCATCAGCCCATGGTGCCGTATCATTTTTAAAAAGTCTGAGGGCACCTGTAAAGTCAAAATTTAATTTTATATCTATTAGTGCAGGTGAAATAATTAGGACTTTTAAACTTTTAAATTTGAAACATACTGAAGACATATGGGGAATGTCGGTAATGGTAGTGCAGTCCTTAATTATCAATATTTCACCATATTTAGCTAACATATTTAATAAGTGTATAGCACAAGGAACCTTCCCCAATCTAATGAAAATAAGTAAAGTAGTTCCTTTATTTAAATCAGGCTGTAGAAATAGTCTTGGAAATTATAGACCAATTTCTGTACTTCCGTCGTTAAGCAAAATTTTTGAGAAGATTATGCTTAAGCAATTAGTAGGATATTTTAAAGCGCAAGAGATTCTGGATGATCGACAGTTTGGCTTCACAAAATCAAAATCGACTACTGACGCTGGTGCAACGCTTTTAAGTAATATATTACGGGCTTGGGAAGGATCGCAGGATGCAATTGGTGTGTTTTGTGATCTATCTAAGGCCTTTGACTGCGTTGACCATAGTACTCTCATTCTGAAATTAAAACATTACGGTGTTTGTGGAGTCTCTCTCGATCTTCTTGTCTCCTATTTATAAGATCGCTGTCATAAAGTTAGTATAGACGGGGCAACGTCTGCGAGATCCTTGACTCAAATTGGCGTTCCACAGGGTTCCATTTTAGGGCCGTTTTTGTTTCTCGTATATATAAATGATCTGCCGCTAGTGGTTGATAACTGTGCAGATGTAGTTCTTTTCGCGGATGACACTTCGCTTATATTTCAGGTAAAAAGAATAGATTCCGAGTTTACGTATCTAAGCAGTATTTTAAATAAAATTTCCGATTGGTTCGCATTAAATAATTTATTGCTAAACGCAGCCAAAACAAAGTGCATAAGATTTACCTTACCTAATGTTCCACCAACTGATAGTAAAATCGAGATCCAAGGGAATCTAGTTGGCTTAGTTGACAATACTGTGTTCCTGGGTATCACACTTGATTCTAAATTACAATGGGGTCCTCATATAAAAAAATTGGCTGGAAGATTAAGTTCTGCTGCGTTCGCCATTCGAAAAATTCGCCAGCTAACAAATATTGCCACTGCTAGGTTGGTCTACTTCGCTTACTTCCATAGCTTAATGTCTTATGGCATTTTGTTGTGGGGGGCCGCAGCTGAGGTAGACACCATATTCCTACTACAAAAACGGGCAGTTCGAGCAATCTATGATTTGGGACCTCGTGAATCATTAAAGACTAAGTTTCAGGAATTCGGTATTTTAACTCTGCCCTCTCAATATATTCTTGAGAATTTGATGTACGTCCGGAAAAACTTAGGTAATCTAGATTTAGTAAAAGACCGACATAATATAAATACTAGAAACCATAACAAACTGGTCACTCCATGTTTCAGGCTTACTAAGACCAGTAACAGTTTTTTAGGTAATAGTGTTAGATTTTATAACAAAGTCCCAAAACACATTACCGATTTGCCGGATAGTAGGTTCAAGTGTTATGTCAAGCGGGTCTTAATACATAAAGGTTATTACAGGGTGGATCAGTATGTGAACGATAGCGACGTCTGGAAGTGACGCCTCTCTCTGTGCAACCACTAAAAACGAATGTAGCTTTATGTGTCTATTGGTGTGTTAATAAAAAAAAATATATGTTAGTTACTATGAAAAGATAAACCAGATCGAGTTTCTTGCCGGTTCTTCTCGATGACTGGGTTGTTTTCCGAACCGGTGGTAGTTTTGACGTTCATAAGTGCCTTCTCAGGGCCTAAATTGAATAAAGAGTATTTTGATTTGATTTGATTTGAATCACACGTATAAGTGCTTGGTGACAACTTAAGGGTGTTTAACAAAAGACTAATTATCGTGCCGCGCCGGTATACGTATAATGCCGAAAAGCGAATCCAAAAGGTAGTGAGTCCAAGTGCGAGTGGCGTGCAAATGACGGGTCATCTCCGCTTTTGACATATATATAATGTTTCAAAAATAATATACGCTACCTCCCAATCAATTTCTGTCCGAATAAAGGGGATCAGACTACTTTTTTACATGATCATCTTGTATAGATATTTTTTAATGGAACTCTATACAGTTTAACATCTCTGTTGGTATGGTAAGTACGTAATTATAGCTCGGTAATTTCGATTCACTGGTCCCTCGTGGATTGAACACTCCTTTGTTCGACTTAAAGTGTAGGATGTGTGCCGCTTATTTTCTGAATTCCAAGGTATAATCGCAGCATGAACCAAATTTAAGTCGAGTAAAAATTTATAATTCCTAGTTAAGTTTTAATATGATAATTATGATCATGCCAAATCAATTTACAGTTGCAGTAATCTAGGGGTGGTGCTTTGAGCGCGTTGAACAGTATTTTTGGCAGGAGATAAATTTATAATTTCGCGTCATGACATGCTAGTAAACGTGATCGGCCTATTTGGGCTTGTGCGGTTTGCGTCAAACTAACGACGCGTATTATAGCGGCCTGTGAACATCTAATATTGACATATTCTATTGAGACTGTGTATTACATATTTGATTAATTAATAAAATGTATATAATTATTCTTTGGAGAGCCAATACATGTGATAACTAGACTAATGTTAATAATTGCGATATATAAATTATGAAATTAAAATAGATCAGACCATAATTAATTTAAAAATTCAAAAGATGACACAGTTACTCCATTGTTTTTAGTTTTCACTGCTGACGGGTGTCCATATGACTACCTCGCCTTTTTTTTAATTTTTTAAACGCTAAATTCTGACTATAAGCTTGACGGCAAAAAATTAAGCATAGCATTAGAAATAGCGGCCTAAAAGAGTTGCTCGTATACACTGAAATACTGCATAATAAATCCTGCTTCCTCACTTCTCAACCGACTACATAGTTAGAGCTATACAAAATGTTTTGCCTGGTGAAACATATTAGCTTCGATTTATTTCTTGAAGGAGCACAAGGACCAAACAAGTAGGATGTTCCATATATATTAGTTCCCTATTATTATAATACTATTTGCAATAAATTATTTATCAGTTACACACTAGAATGTCAATAAAAGTACTTATAAATCTTGTCATAAAAGGCTAATGAAATGCTTACTAATATTAGTAATGCGAATGTGATTTTTTTATTCATAGCAGGCGAACGAACAGGTGAGTCACCTGATGTAAAGTGACCACCACCGTCCATAGCCACTGACAACACCAGAGGAGTCGAAAGTGCGTTGCCAGCCTGTGTTTGGGGGAAAGGGAGGGAGGGGGAGAGGAGAGGGGAGGGGAGGTGCGCCTCCGGCACTTGTTACACTTTGAAACCTTAAGTACTCAACCAATTGTGATGAAATGTTGTTAGAGTACTGGATACTTTTCATGTAGAAAAAAGTATCGTTAAAGAAAAAGCTAAGTATACTATATGATAATTAATAATTTTCTTTTATGTTTCTATCAGTTACCGTGACGTCATTTTGTTGAGCTATATAAAAAAAATTGGATTCAAATCCTTATTTTGAACGATCCACCCTGGCATATTTTTTTTCGATCAATATCAATGTAAATTGGTCATGCTAGTACAAAACCATAATAGATACCCTATTAGATAGACTAATGCCTTACTTGGACTTAGACTTAGAATCTAAGGCTACTTAGGCCTTAGACTTGGAATCTAAGGAAAGTAGTCGATCGCCTCCTCCAAAAACTCAGCCATATTGCGGTATTAATACCCACATCAACCAATAGTAGCCGCGCTTTTCACTAAGCAGCATCTATCTCAATCCATCGCTACTTCTTTAGCTTCGTTTCTGTGTCACCATATCTCTTTGTCCACTAACCATATCTTTGTCCCAAATCCCGCCTACGTGGCAACTTAATTAATTTTAAAATTATGAATTTATTTCGGTGTTTAATTGTAAATCATAAATGTACGAAAACGTGTCTTTTATTGGATGTGTTAATTTTTGTGTACAGTTTAGACTGGATTTTGGATTGGAAGCTTATAAGCAGAGCGGAATATATAGCGCGCTCCCTCTTACTTATAGGTCGTACCTATGGCTGTGTAGCGATGTACAGAGGTCGTATCGATTAGTCTTCAGTTTGTTAGGTATCCAAATACATCATGAATAGAAATACCGAGTTGTCAGCTTTTTTATCTGTAAAATTTTAAATGGCTGTCAACGCAGTTAGATAAACTTCTCAGTAATGTTGGTTCTCATCGGGTGCTCAAAAGTGCCTTCATCCTCCGATACCCCGTGCCGTATAGTACAGCTCAATCGCACTATTACTTTATTCTTAATTGTTATACTTTGTGACCTCTATTCGGTAATTTGTAATGTGAAATGAAAACCTATGAACCTCCTCAACAAATACACTATAAAATATAAAAAGAATTTTCAAATTAACGGATACTTCCAATCTATACTAAGCTGAAGGGTTTGTTTGCTTGAATACGCTAATCTCAGATCCGATTTGAAAAATTCTTGCAGTGTTACATAGTTTTGATCGAGGAAGAATTTACCACGCTAAGCCCAATAGGCGTGGAGCACCAATAAAGGATGTTTCAAAATCGTTTTTTTCCTTTTAAGAGCTTAACAATAACTATTCCACGCGCACGAAGTTGCGGGCAAAAGCTAGTAAATAATGTTTTGAGGTTTATAAATTATAATGATATTAAAAGCTAAATTAGTTAAACTCTTGTTAAAATTGCTAAAAGTTACAAAATCACATACTATAACTCCTTTTCTAGACTCGCAATCCACGACTCTAGTGGCGCTGTGTAATTATTTACATGATAATTAGATATCTCAGTACGTATGTATTGTTGAACGGTTTGCGTGTCATTGGGAAATTACTCAAATGTGAAATACAGGTCGGGAGAGCTGCTCCAAACCATTTACATTAATAACTACCGGTTTTAAATGTTTTTTACCATAACATTCGTTAATAAAGAGACTATGTTATGAATACTGTTTAAAAATCAGAATTCCAAGTACTACAGATATACTTTTTTCTTACATTTATATTATATTAGTACTTTTCAAAGTGGTATTACTAAATGATAAGGGGTTAGACAAAATGTCGCATTTCAATGTATTGAGTATTGACGATTGATTTACTGCCTTTGCCTTGGTATCAGAAAATTGACAAGCAGATAAGGACTATATATGGCCAATAGCTTCTTTATTTTCGGCAATATTTTTGGTTTCTAATATGTCCTTCATAAAACAGTGCTATACAGTAATCATTAATATTTTAAAACTAAGAGTTTAATACAAAACAAAGTTAAAATATTATTATATAGAAATCTAAAATAGGTATTAACTTAACATTAACTTGTCTCTATGTTATACCTTAATATAATACACATTTATACCTAAATTTGTGTTTTGTGCAACTATATTCGAAAATTTGCCGAGGACTTTAGATATTGTACTACCCACGCTAAAAAGAAATATAATTAATTATTTACACGTTGTGATTAAAAGACTTGTGTAAAAATATATCTTTAATAGTATTGTGTGTTAGTTTATTAAAATACCACATTCATTTTTTTATAATCACGGACTGGGATTCAACGCATCCGAAATCCGCGCCTACGCACCGAGCGGACGATGGCCGAATATTAGTGTCGTGCCTTATATAGATTCCATTATCGATGTTTATATACATTTATTTGCTGCCATTAACATCGTTGTGATCTCTTTGTCCGTATTTGCTTAATCAGAATCAAGTTAAAATAACGGATGAAAATTAGTCGTTCTTGATAATAAATAACTTTTTTTATCATATTTCGAGTTAACGCAAAAAGAGACTTTTCCAACCTTAGTAACACTGCTAAATATTATAAAAATTATTACATGTAACCGTAGGTCAGATTTAAATCCATTTTAATTACAATAAATCACACCATAATAAATGCAAAAATAACTCTGTTATTTTGTTTGTTATTTTTATCATTATTTACTTCTTAAAAGGTTGCATTGATATAAAGGAAGATCGGAAGAAAAATACGCAAGTTGCATGGTAAGCTAGTGTAGTATTTTTAACATCAAATATTATTTTATTACCCGCGAAATGATGTAGAATCCATAACTTATGAATCTAATAAATATTATGATTCCATTTTTTTTAATGTAAGAACATACACGAATTTAATTCATTTCAATGTGAATCACGTCTCACATGAACGTGTTTTGTGTTAACATTAAGCAAATGATTTATCTATTCTTTCTTATTATAATTACTAGCTTCGTTCGTCTGAATTACAATAAGAAATGAATAATATTAGAATATAACCTGTGTACTAATTTCCTACTACCGTTTTTTTTAATCCTTCACATTGGAATCACTAGTTCTGGAAATGGTACCACCTACATTAAAGCTTAAAAGCCTTGGCTTGTATAACATTATTACTGTAAATAAATATCCTATTCATATTACAAACTACCGGGCCCGATGGACGTTATGCCGCCATAATAATAAAAAACCTCAACATATTATACACCTATACCGTTCTCATGAATCACTTTATCTAATGCTGAAAACGGCATGAAAATCCGTTCAGTAGTTTTTGACTTTATCGCGAACAGACAGACAGACGTGGCAGAAGACTTTGTTTCATAATACGTAGTGATATATTTAACACACGTTCCAATCGTTTTCAGTGGATGTACAAAGAGGTATCAGCTCCAGACATCACCATCATTCACATATTGATCCACTCTATAATAACCTTTTGACACCAAATTAGGCGCCTCGACACGACGATTGACCCACTGTCCAAACAAGCTACCAACTTATTCAACATAGCTACAAAACTTGTTCGAAGTTGACGCGAATCGCTAGTAGATAAATAAACATTAAATAAAGAAATATCGTCCAGTTATATAAAGTACACCTGCATGATAAGCGTAATTGTGAGCGAGAAAACGCATTAACTAAAAGCTCAGCAGCACTTTATTAGCCAAATAAAGTAACAGGCGGCCACGTGTTTCAAACAAATGTCTTACGAAAACGCTAATTGCGATGACGGAAATGAGTCTATGCACCTAAACAATTATTATCTATACTAATATTATAAGAGCTTGTGAGTTTGTGATATTGTAGGGAGTAATCTCGGGAAGTACTAAACCGATTTTGAAAATTATTTTAACAATAGAAAGTCACGTTATTTGTGAGTGTCATAGGCTATATATTAATGCGAAAAATGAAAAGACTTTTTTGTGATAGTCAGATTTGCAAAGTCGGAGAAAAAACGGTCGAACGAAAACGTTTCTTACGAACGCTGCCTTAGCGATGAGAGATATATGATTGAGTTCTAGAGAAAAGTTGTAGAGCTTGATAATGCCTACAAAAAAGTCACCGACAGCATATGTTTAACTTTTATATTTAAGTCACAAAAAATAGTTTTTTATAAATGTTTACCGCGCAACTAAGTAGGCACGGGGCAGCTAGTCTATATATAAAATGTGATGTTGGTCTGTCTGTCTGAGATCGATAAATTCCAAAACCATTTAATCTATCACCATGAAAATTGGCACACAATAGTGTCCTCGGAGATTCGTCTCGCGCGCCCCCGAAGGGGGTGCGCGGGGAGACCGCATCAGGGTGACCCCTCTGGCGGTGGCATCACTCTCCCCCCCCCTTAGCGAGGGTGTCTTGTTTTTGGGGGAGAGGCGCCTCTTTAAAGGCGCTTCCCCGGGGTGTGCGCGACTGGTCGTCGTCGTTAATCAGGGTCGTGTGAGACTGATCGTCGTTTCTAGGTGGCCGTCTTTTTGCTAGAAGGGCGTAGGACAGACCGGCTTGCTTGCAACAGAGCGTACATCTTTTCTCCGAACTTCGCGTTGATGGCACTGGCATCTTTGGGGGAGGCAGTCTCGAGGGTGTGCTCGTGGGACTCCATGAGATCCCTTATCTTGCGGGCAGTCTGTTCTGAGGTGTCTTCGTTTACTTGTGGGCGTCTGTTTCTGTTTCTGTTTCTCTTTCTGGCATTCTTGGGACCTCTGGGGGGGGGGTTGTTGGCGGGGGCCATAAGGCTCGCCGACGCCGTCTCCTCCACCGCCAGCCGGACAATCGCGGTCCGTCCGCGGCCGGTCTGGGCCGCGGTGCCGGCTCGACGGTTCCTTAGTTCGCGTTTGAAAACGGGGCATCTCAGTCGGCTATTTGCCGTATGCGCGCCCCCGCAGTTGGCGCAGGTCAGCGGCTCTTCTTTAGGGCGTTCACATAGGCGGGCGGGGTGTGGCCCCCCGCACCGCACACAGGCAATCTCTCGATGGCATTGTAGGGAGGAGTGCCGGAACTGTTGGCAGCGGAAGCACTGCGCCAGCCGACGCTCCCCTCTCCAGGCTTCTATTTTCACTTCGGGCATGCCCAATAGTGCGTGGGTTTCATATATTGCGGGAATGAGCCCGGGCGTCCTCTTCAGAGCGGCGTAGTAAATGCACCCTGTTCTACCGCGCCGTCCGTTAATTTCTTTGGTGTATTCGGCCGTGAAGCCTTCTCTGGACAGGGCGTCACTTAACTCGTGCGGCTTCAGTCCGCACGGCAGGCCGCGAATCGCGACCTTCAGGCATTGTTGTGAGAGGGGTGAGTATGTATGCCAACACGCCCCCTCTAGCTTCTCGAGGTAGTCGATCGTGACTCGGTATTCTTCTGCGTCCACGGGGATGATGCGCACCCCATTTCCGTAGGTGCGCGCGTGCGGACCGCGCCCCAACTTGGCCGCCAACTGTGGGAGTAGTGAAGCCCAATCTTGGACTCTCTCAACCACAATCGGCGGGAAGCGCGAGCCTCTCGCGTCGGGTGAGGCAGGTGTCGCGGTTTGGCCGCCCGAGCCGGCGGCGGCAGCACTGTCGCTTTGGCCAATCGCGTGGCTCGGCATCGAATTAGGGTTCCGCGGGCGCGTTACCGGTGTCGATTGCGGATCGCGCGCAGGTGGCGCTGCGATCGACGCATACGAGGGCTGCTCGCGGGCAGCCCTTCGCGACGGGGACCGAGCAGGCGCGGGGGTGGGTGCGGCCACTCGCGCAGCTGGGGTTGCAGTTTTTTCACGTTGCGGCGGCGGAGGCTGCAGCGCGGACTTCATAATTATGCAGGCTTTCTTCGGCTGCGGCTGGAGATCTGGTGTTGTAGGCGGCTGCGTTATCTGAGGTGACTTCTCGCGAATCGCGGGCCCAGCGTCGGGATCACTGCGCTTCCGGCGCAGCGCTCGACCGAGCGGGCTAGAGAGGTTGATCGCGGGTGGCGCGAGTGAGCCGCGGGCGGCGCGTTCGAGCGCCGCCGCGTCGCACGCGGACGGCATATGGCCCTCGGTAGCGGCCTCTTGGATGCGCAAGTACAGCGACATCCAGCGGCACAGCCCCTCCGACAGAGCGCCAGCTGTGATCAACTGGGCGAGAGTGAGAATATCACTCTCGTACGCTGCTGGCGGGGGGGACGGGCCGCTGGGCAGCCTCTGTCGCGCTCCCGAGGTCGACGGTCGAAGGGCAGGCACGGAGGTGCGGAGTCCAGTAGGCGTAGCAGGTGTCTTCGTAGTTTGAGAGGCAGCGGAGTCAGTGTGCAAAGCTGAGGTTGTCGGTTGGCATTCTGTTTGGCCCTGAAAAGGGCCTTTTTTATCGCGTCTACTCGGCGAGGGCGTCACCGGGGTCGGCGGGGTGGCACGGGAAGATCGCATCGTCGCGCAGGTCGGAGTAAGCGGCACTCTCGGACGACCTCGTACGCGTGTGACGACGGAGCCGTCTCACAATAGTGTTTTTCTGGCGGAAGCTTATATTCTATTCATTCTACTATTCTCACCACCAGATGGTGCTAAGCAATGTTTTTATTATTATTAATTTTTAAATGGTACTAGCTTTAACACGCGGTTTTGTCCACATTAATCTGGTACAGGATATTTTTTATCCCTTTTAATTGATTAAATTAAATTGTCCTGAATGAAATGTACTTACATGTCCTATTGTTTATACTCAGCTTTAAGTTCATAAGAAACAAAAGTAGGATGAAACTTGGCAAATGTTGAAATATATTTTTATGTATTTCTATCAGGTATGTCATTTTATTGAATTTCAACTCGATTCATGAAGATTTTTTGTCCCGTTACAATCTTTACCACTTCCCCACCATTTATCCTCGTAGAGGTTAAATTTAAAAGAATCACTTCCTTAATAAATCTTTACGTCATAGAAGTAAACTACTGACCAAATATCATATTTCTAACTTTAGTGATTTTGGCTGTACGTTGAAGAGTCAATCAACTAGCTTCTTCATACATAATATAGAAAATTTTAAAACGAACAAACTCGTAGGTAGGTAACAGACAATTGTAACTCACAATTTACACCGTAATAGAAGCATGGCATGGTTATAGAATAAATATATTCTATATATCTGGGTCTATATAGTTGTTGTTTCGGATCTCACCTGAGTTTACAATATCAAAATTAATTTAAAATATTTGACTAAAAATTATGTGTATATTTCGAAAGCACAATTAAATTTATTTAGCAAGCATGGATCTTTACTTATGTAATTCTAGCGGGCCGGCGGACGTTATACCGCCCTTATAATAAAAAAAACCTTGACAAGTTATACACTTAAACCTTCCTCATGAATCACTTTATCTATTGGTGAAAACCGCATGAAAATCCGTATAGTAGCTTTTGAGTTTATCGCGAACAGACAGACAGAAAGACGTAATAGAGCACTTTGTTTTATAATATGTAGGGATACATTGAAGGAATTTAGGAATTTATTAGAAACAGAGATTATTAAGTATTCAATATAAATGTAAAATATTATAGATATCGCCTTAATCATTAAAGCTACTATATTGACCGGAGCACTGGTAACAACGACCTGCTATTGACTGTTGACCCGTACTAAATTACTATTGGCTTACTTATTGCTGGCTTTTTGTGACTGAGTACGTCACATTTCGTCTTGATCGTCCGACTATTGAATATACTAACAGTTGTATTTTACATGTATTTACTGTTCAAATACGTGTTTTTATTATTAATTTTCGATTAGCCGTGAAACATAAAAAAATATCTATGACAAAAATAATGACGTCATAATTTTAATATTGTCTCGTCGTTGTTGCCTCAATAAAATACATATTCCCAATATAAACTTTCAAGCGATAGTTTCACTTAAGTAATTGACATTTAATTGATTTTATTAGCCTGTTTCTACTATAAAGTTAAATAATGGAGCCACGTGTTTGAGTACGCGTTTTCTGTCACACGCGATGTTAACGGACGTTGACATATAGTTACGGTCGTACTATACGAAACACGAGCGACATCTCACGTCGACAAATCAGCAATAAGTAGTAATCTTTTTTCCAATTCACAGATATACTGTATAGTGCATTATATTTGATAGTGCGTTAAAACTGCCGAAGATCAGTTACGGCTGAGGATTACATTATTTACGTTGGGCATTTAGGGGCCAGTCAAGTATCACGTAGGCACTAAAGGAGTCGGGGGGTCTTTGATTTGCAATTTTTTTATGACGTAAGGTTTGGGAGATCTGTATTTGTATCTCTAGTATGTAAGACGCGCGATTTTAGCCACTGGGCTGCCCATCGCCCTAGTAGCAAGCCACTACCATCATCTTTTTAACCTTATCCCAACTAAATTGGGTCGGCACAACATGTTTTCCTTCTCAACTCTCGCCTATCAGATATCATCTTTCAGACACATACCTCACCTTTTACAAACATATCATTTTTCACACAATCCATTCATAACGTTTTCGGTCTTCCTCTACTTCTATATCCATCCACCATCATACTCAAAACTTTTCTAGTTACATGGTATTCATCTCCCCTCATGGCATTCCCATACCATGCTAACCTCTTACTCCTCAACTTCTCTGTCACTGGTGCTATTTTCAAACTTCCTCTGACATATTAATTCTTAAACTTATCCATTCTAGTTACATCACACATCCACCTTAACATTCGCATCTCTGCTACATGTAGCTTTCTCTCATCCGTCTCTTTCGTCACCCAGCACTCAGATGAATACAACATGACTATTCTTATAACAATTTTATACACTTTCCCCTTGAGTTTCAAGGTCATTCGAGGGTCATAAGCTACACCAGAGACCTTTCGCCACTTCATCCATCCAAGTAGTATATCAATATATCAGCATAGTAGCAAGCCACTATAAGTTCCTCTATAGACTATAAATACCTTATACTGTTAACTATTACTCGATAAGGAAACCAGAACAGATTAAAACTACTTACATAAATGTTTACATAAGCATGGAGAGGGGATAAGAGCATTGCTTACTTTTGCTGACGAGGGAAAGGGGGCGGTCAGAAGATACAAAAATTCTGCTTACTTGAACGGTACGTCAATTTTCATCATCATCAATATATAAGGAACCCACTGCAGGATCATAGACCTCTTCCCGAAGGAAAGTATGGGCGTAATCACCATGCCAGCATACGACGTATTGGCGTTTTAATGTAGATTAAAATTACAGAATACAAATGAAAATATCAAATAATATGTCACAGATTTAAAATTACATACAACGAAAAAAAAAACAGGGTGTGTCCGGTCAAAAAGCCAACGTCACGCGATTTTTCAGGCGGTCACCCATCTAAATACCAACAGCGTCCGACAACGCTTAACTTCGGTTATCGGACGAAAACCTGTGTTTTCAATACTCTTCCCTACATAGTGTTTGCCCCCACCACTTGTCGTCACATAAAAACGATGCGGAAAAGAATTTCAAAACCCTCCTACATAAAGTTTCACTTCAAAAATAATTGTCTGTGTGAAGAAAATTCGAAACAAAATTGATTTCACATTCTACAGCACCCGTAATAAGTCGGAGCAGGTCGCTAGTTTATATTCATCGCGCTTCCCACCAGTTCGCCAGGCAGGGTCCAAGGTCTTCACTCTTCAGACCACAAGTCGGGGCCCTGTTGAGGGGCCAACATCTGCCGGATCGGGTAGAAGCATTGCAGAGGCCGTTTCTGCCCAGCCAGCTAAATGGTGCAAGAAAAACACCAAGAGGCTTTATTCAGCACAAATCTGGCACTCTTACCTATGCTGCCCGGCTAGATAGAGCTACAAGAGGATTCCCCTGCGAGAAAATAACACAAAAAGATAATTATTACAACATTTATTTTAAATAAGGTCGTAATAAACGCACGTATAATTAGAACCATCCAAGATTGTCTAGATTATTCGATGAAGCATATTAAAACGTCATGTACACGCAGATTAATTACAAATTAATTATTAATATAAGATGATTACAAGCTGATTAATGCCGATGACTCCTTGCAGTTTATTAGTGTTTATTAACTTCATTTCACGCTTCATTTGTGACGTGTATCCACTCTTGTCATACTTAATGAAGTGTCTAATCTTAGCATGATATATTGTAATCAGCTAACAAGCTTTATCCAACGTCTTTGTCTATACTAATATTATAAAGAGGTAAAGTTTGTGAGTTTGTGACGTTGCAGGGGGTAATCTCTGGATCAACTAAACTGATTTTGAAAATTCTTTTACCAATAGAAAGCCACGTTATTTGTGAGTGTCATAGGATATATTAACCTGAGAAATGAAAAGACTTTTTTGTCGTAGTCGGATTTGCAAAGTAAGCCGGAAAAAAATGGTTGAACGAAAACGAAACGCTGCTTTAACGATGAGAGATATATGACTGAATTCTAGAGTAAAGATGTAGAGCTTGATAATGCCTACAAAAAAGTCAGCGACAGCATATATCTATCTTCAAGGTTGTTTTTATTATCAGAGCGGGACAACGTCCGCCGTGACGGCTAGTCTGCAATAAAATGATGTCTATTGGAGATATTAACACTCCTTTGAAAGTACTTTAAATTTATAGGTAAATTATATTATCGTTATATTATTGTTAATAAATCATTTTATATTTTACATCTGTTATATTCTTGCAGTGAAAACTTTCTTAGGCGCGTTAAGCTGTATTTTTGGCAGAAGATAAATTTATAATTACGCGTCATGACATGCTAAAGCGTGTATTGCGCTTACGTGGCTTCCGTCAGGCAAGCGACACGTAGTATTACATATACATGTAATTCTACTATTCATCGGAGTGTTGACTGTTGCATTTATTTTAGCAATTAATCTTCTACATTAACTACCGTTGTCGAAAAGGTAATGATATTAAAAGTTTCTTGCGATCATTTCAAGGTTCTAACAAGATGGTAGCCGTCTTGTAACAACTTTCCGGGGAGATTTTGTGGTATCCCAGCATTCATTCTCCTTGGTACTATTTCCCATTCACATAACGTGTGCACAATAACCGAACTATGTTGCATAGAACACCCCCAATATTACAAATATAGAGTCGAATAACACAAGATTATGAATCAGTATATATAGTATAAAACAAAGTCCCCTACCGCGTCTGTCTGTCTGTCTGATCGCGATAAACTCAAAAACTACTGAACGGATTTTCAAGCGGTTTTCACCAGTGGATAAAGTGATTCACGAGGAACGTTTTGGTATAATTTGTCAAGGATTTTTTTTATAAACAGGGAGAGACAACGTCTGCCGGACCCGCTAGTAAAAGATATAATCCACGACATGACAAATTAAGATCCCGTCAAAAACTCGACTGTTACATTATCCAAAATAATAAGTGAATGAATGAATGGATTAATTAATTAATGCACCAAGGAATGAATAAACATATATTAAATATTTCGCGTTAGATTCGATATTCGCTTCAGGGAGCCACAAAATATTTTTAGGTTGATTAAGTCTTAAATCAATAAGTTTCGTAATAAGTCAATGGAATTTCCTACGCTACTATATATGGCAACACAGTACAAAAGCTCCATAGACGTGTAGCTGTGAATTTAATTATCAACACAATAAAAGTTGCGAGAGCTTTCGTCGCCGTCCGGCGGCGGCGTGGCGACGCAGCGCTCGCTTCCTGTTCACCGTTTAGGAAGTAAATACCAATATGTACGTGCGCACGTGCAGGGTTGTCACTCCCATTAATATTCTACTAATTAATCCTAAAAAAAATATTAGTCAATTATTTTATCTATATAATTATGTAATGTATTTAATTATTGACAACCACTTTTTTTTAATTCAATACCATTTACACCTTTCAGACACAAAAGTAATCAAGGTCGGTTTCCATAATGGATCCTATAAATATTATTGTCCTTAATGATAACTACGGAAAAATGTGACAACCATATATCATCACAGACATTAACAAAACTACGCCGTCGTGCGGCCATCGCTTATTTTGTCCATAGACCTCACTTCTCACATACCAATCGTACATACATATGTAGACACGTGTCGCCGTTCGTTTTATATACAACATCGGTGTGTGCCCAAATAGGAAACGTTTCGTCCAGTTTTGCATTCAAATAGAATCGATTTGTTGTTGGAATTTTCATAGTATCCGCTTTGAAAATGGTTATGTTTACTAACTAAACAGTGCTGGGGTTTTTTTTTTAATAGATATATTAGCTAACGCTTAAGCGCAATTACATCAAACTGTGATGAGGCGATTGGAGATGTACACAGTCCAGGAATAGAAAGGTAAACGGCTGACTAAACTATCATATATTATTATAAAAATATGTATGATGAATAAGATAAACCAGGTAAAGATTTTTGGCTGTTCTTCTTGCTGGCTGGGCTGTTTTCCGAATTGTTGGTAGTTTTATCGTTCACTTATGCCTTCGCAAAATCTACACTTGATAAAGTATTTTTGATTTTAAAATTAAGACACATCTTCTATTTGAGATTAGTAACTAGTTATACGAATTTTAGAACTAGCAGTACATTAATTGACGCAGTGTTCGATTACGCTACCCCAACACCATAATCGCTGCATTAACAAAAATGTACGAAATAAGAACGAACAACCATAAACATGAAATCAAGTATGATTATAATTTCAAGAGTTTTTGAAGTGAAAACTTCTTTAGGCGTGTTGAATCTATAATTTCGCGTCATGACATACTATGAAGCATGACTGGCCGTATTGCGCTTGCGCAGCTTACGTCATAGGGGCCTGTGTACATGTAATATTGATATTTTCCAGCTCATAATACGTTCGATTGATTAATAGACTTTATAGAAATGTATGTAGTTATTTCTCCGAGTATCAATAGATATAAAAGCCACGCTAATGTTAATCCAATAAACAAATTCTGAAAATGAAATATTCTTATTCACACTATAATTAATATGAAAATTCAAAAGAGGAGATATTTATTTCTTTGTCTTGAGTTTTCACTTCTGTCGGCAGTCCTTATGACTGCCTCGCTTTTTTTATACTTTCGGTATCTCATCTGACATTAATTAAATCACGACATAGCTTAAGATGGTAAACAGGCTTAACCTAAAGGGGACTGGTTCTCAAGTGCCTAAACATAGAACACACCAACAGGTGCTTGGCGATGGATTTTCAACTAGAGAGTGTTAGCTAGCCAGGCGGACTCAGAAAATGCCCTGCCACAATGATATATGGTTTCAACACGACACTTTTCTTCAACGAAACTCAGTTGCTGGGATTCGAACCTATGTCGATTGACGCGATGTTCGATCACGCTGTCAACTAAACATTCATCCCTTCATACCTACTTACATACATAAGGTGATAGCAGTTTTGTCCAATGGTTTTATCGCTATCCTCCTGGATTCAGCAATGTCTAACAAATATTATAAATGGCAATGTGAGTATGTTTATTTGTTGCGATTTTACACCTTAAATACACAATCGATCATCAGGACATTTTGCACACATATTGTCAAGGTTACAGATAAACATAGGGTACCTTTCAACTAAAAAAAAAATTATATGGAGGAATAAGTCAATTAAGACGAGCGAAGCAGCAGGCAAAAGCTACTTTACCAATAAAAAGAATAGTAAGAAAGTAAGGCGAGAAGACAATTTCGAGTTCGTTTTCGTTGCTTCATTTTTTTCATCTCGAAAACATTCTTTTCTTCAAGTCCTTTGAACATTCCTTCCTAAATTTCCTCATATAGTCTTAAAAGTCCGTTTATTTAGATGAGAAACACTTAATCTGGCATCGGAGGATGATAGTAACATTATTCAGTTCAAATCTGTACGATGGCAAAATAATATTTCCCAAACCCTCAAATATATTCCACCCGTAACTGACCCAAGGACAATAACTCTATCTGTGTTTTTTTCCTCGAACTGACTACGCTATTGACCTGGCAAGGCCTTAACATCTTCATCGGACTATACCACTACCTGCGTCAGAATAACAATTAGCTTACTGATAATGTATTTACGTAATTGTTTTGTTACAAATGCAAACGTAATTCAATGTCTTCCAACTGAATAAAGAAATGGCACGTAATGCCATTTATCACCAAAAATAGATTTAATTTAATAAATAAATAGGTTATTTAATAAAAAATATATACAAGGCATAAATAACGTAAAATATATATAGCCGCAACGAACATTTAACACAGGGTAAAATGCACAAACATTGCCCATTCTCATTACATACAAAAAAATAATTAATGAGCCATTATGTTTACACGCTCGCTTCCTTCTAGCCGCTCCCAGTGCCTCTATCAATTAACAACTGCGAGTATCACAGTATTATTTGGTAGTTAAAAAAGCCTGTTAAATATTCCAGACGTTACAACCTCGCATCAGAAACAGGAGGGCGTAAAAGGGAACAATTTGTGATTCACGCCCTTATGTTTCTGGGGTTTAGGATCTACGAAGGGCTACTGAGACGAGGCGTAAGTTATTGATGTGATACAAGCTCAATGTTAACATTCTGAGAGCTGCCTGAAAATACAAAGATATTAACTTCATAGATTGAATAACGTTCAAGATGGAAATTCTGACATTTAAATGGCATACGTAGCCCGAGATGTGTTCTAATTTAAACAATATTAATTATTGTCAATTATACTAATTGGTCGTGGTGGTCAAGTGGTTTGAGCGGTGGAATATCAATTCAATGTGCATAGGTTCGAAAACTACCGCTAGTCTGACGCAAGTCACATAAGCACAATATGGCCGGTCACGCTTACTAGAATGCTATGATGCGAAATTATAAATTTATCTCCTGCCAAACATACCGCTCAAAGCGCCTAATCAAGTTTTCACTTCTACAAGAAACAGCAATATTTAGAGTTGAAACGTGGGATTATTTCCGACCATTTTTCTTTTTCTTAAAAACACATACAAGGCTCTAAGTTACACTGCTTTATAATACAGTTTGATAGAAACAGACAACTAATAAGAAAAACCAAACAGCTGACAGAGACCTTTCTGTTTGCCGATCTGAATGGCACTTGTTTTTTGTTCACCGTATAAATAGTGGGTGCTCTAAATGTCGAAGGAATTAATTGCTGTCTCGTACGATCGTCTCATAAACAGAGATTTCTTGTCACAGTTCGAGTCGTGTGACAAATGTTCACGATTTTATTTTCCTTACAACTATGTACCTACTCATAATGACGACAAAAATATTTGTCTCGTTTTATCGTATAGCCAGATATAGAAATTATACTACTAGCTGACTCGTGCAACTTCGCCGGCACCAAGTTGGTTATTACCGGTCTCGACTGTATTTTTAAACACGAATAATCTTAAAAAACCTAAAACAGGATTACAGCTACATCTAGCACTCTAAATTGTGAATCCAAACTATCCAGGGACTTACTCAAAAATATACCCAGTTGGTATGTGAGAAATCTTTTAAAATAAGCTTAGAACCCGTTCGCAGCAGGGCCTAAAGTACCTAAAGGGCCCAATTAAGATAATAATTAACCTACATATATTGCCGATAAATGTAGTACCCAGTACCTCTTGTAACTTTACCACTTAACATACTTACATACAATATTAAATTTTATCTATATTAAATTTCCATTTTGATGTCGTTGTTTCTTTTATAAGAATTTGTAAAGAATACGTGAAATCTGCATCCAAACTTAATTTTGTCAAATTTGTTTTACTTTTGACATATAAACCACCTTTTAGACTGAAATATTAAACTTGGGATAATATACCTTTCTAACAGTGAAAGAATATTCCAAACCGGATCAGTAGTACCATGGATTCCCCGATAACAAAACTTTACCTATCTTTATAATATTAGTATAAATATAACTGAGTATGATAACTGCAAACACCTCAACTAATTATTTTAATCGTAGATTCACAAACCTGAACCCAACGACTTCTAGACCCAACAACATTTAGAAAACTAATTTTATCAAATATCGAAACAACACACGTACTGACAGAACTCTAACACACGTACTAACATAACTCTAATTGAGATTCATCTTCTACAATGCCATATAACTATTATCTAGGTTTATGTTTTAGGAAAAAATCTTGTCACCTTTGTTTAGCAAACATTTTTTATATAATAAAATAAACGTAACAATATATGTGACTGTTTCGTTTACACATATTTTTCTTATTTGGTTGATAATTACGCATTTAAACGTCATAAAGCCGTAGCTCATTTACAATGTACTAGACATTATACGGACCGACGAATGCTCCGGTTCGGAACCCAACGATCATTTTTTTTTGTTATTTGTTTTATTAAAGTAGCACATGGAGATGAAATATAGCTTAAAGTTTTAGCTAATCTGTCTGCTATATAGAGCACAACCTACCAAAATCCACTAAGAAATTCATTAACTACAATTTTTTGTATTTCGTCCTTTATCCTGGAGAACCCCTTGCTTTATATGGGACAAAAAGTATCCTAGATGTAACATTCTAACATTATCACTGTATCAAGTTTTGTCAAAATTGGTTCAGTACTTTCAAAGTGATACGTGTTTACAGGGACAGCCAGACAGACAAAAATTGTAAAAGGATTATTTTTGGCTTCTATATCGATAATAGAGTCTACCCCGATTATAATTTCCAAAAAATATTTAATGTTCTGTTTTGGCCTTGTTACAATTTTAGGTATATAGATAACAAATATTTAGGTCTTTACCTATGAAATTGCCGTTTTGTATGAAAAAATTTAAACGAATTTTTTTCATGTATTTTTTATTTGTATTAATCGAAGTAATCACCCATGCAATCAATGCATCTTTGCCAACGCAGTGGCAGTTTATTGATGCCCTTCTTAAAGAAATCAGCTGGACGGGAGGCAACAAATTCTTCAAAGGCATGTTGTACTGCCTCTCAGGTATTGAATTTTTTTCCCGCCAAGGAGTTATCCAAATTCTGGAAAAAGTAGTAGTCTGTAGGCGCAAGGTCTATCCAGAAGGTAGGTATGAGTATAATAACCACGCCAGCCCACGACGTATTGGCGATTTGAAACTTTTACAAATCCACAGTTCTATATTTTCCCACATACGGTGACACCACAAGAAAATTTTACCTAGAAAGAAAAGGTTACCTCACGATGTTTTCCTTCACCGTTAACGTTAGCGTAAATAACTTCAGGGTGTCGGTTTTTCGTGACGGTGTGCGAGCGCATCGTAAAAATTTACTCTCATTATTTTTCCCTAACGCGCCAAAAGAAGTATAACTTCAAAAATTCGTTGGTATATGCCAAGGCACGAACCTGCATACATGGAAGTGATATTCAACCGGACAACCCACTCGACCATCACGATTTTGTTTTAGTCGGTGACGCATTTTTTTTACACGATCGAAGGATACGAAGGATTATTTAAAACTGATGAGATTTCAGGTAGCGGTTTCCATTGTGATAAGAGCATAGTATCACTAAATATTATAGAATAAAGTCCTCTAATACGTCTGTCTGTTCGCGATAAACTCAAAAATTACGGAACGGATTTTCATCCTGTTTTCACCAGTAGATAAAGTGATTTATCAGGAAGATTTAGGTATATAATTTGTAAAGTTTTGTTTTATTAGAAGGACGCGGGTGGGACAACGTCCGCGGGGCCCGCTAGTATTAATAAAATTTGACGCAGTGATGAGGACTGCCGACAGAAGTGATCAAGTGAAAACTCAAGACAATGAAACAACTGTGTTCTCTTTTGAATCTTTAATGCCCGGTTTCTGAGACACTTTAATTGTAGTTTATCTGTTCAATAGCGTTATCGGTTCGACAACTTGTCAAATTGCGTTTCCGAACACACAATCATACGATAAATGTCAGTAAAACTCAACGGGCCATTTGACAGTCTATCTTTGTTGATTCAATAACTATTGGTAGTTTAACCGAGTGTCTCAGAAACCGGGCATAAATCAATTATAGTAGGAGTTTTTTAACTTTCATAATTTGTGACATTGAATTAATTGAATTATTACCCTTAGGCTGGTTTTGACATCTATTGGCATACCGAATAATACTTATATACACTCTGTGGATTAATCAAACATGATAGACTGCACAATATCAATACAACATAAATATTATATGTACACCGGCCGCTATACTACAGATCGCTAGTCTGACCCAAGCCGCAATCGCAATACGTTCGGTCACGCATACTAGCATGTCATGACGCGAGAATATAAATTTATCTCATGCCAAAAATACTACACAACGCACCTAAAGAAGTATTCACTTCAAAAATGTATGACATCTATTTGTGGCCATGTGACTAGCCACCAAACAGACAAGCTAGAAATCTATGCACAAATTGAAATTTTGTTTTCAAAGTCCTAATATGCAACTATAGTAACGTCGTGTATTAGAACATTTATTGGTTTAATTAAAGCAGAAAACAACTTGATACAAAACAAACAACACCAACCATGAAGAAGAAATGACAACAAAAACCTTTAACTGCTTTCTCACCTGCTTAGCGAAACGAAGATCGGTAAAGTTGCCATTATTCAAATTTTATCTGTAAACAAAAAACTATGTATTATTATTTTTACGTGAACAAAATAATATACAGACTTAAATTATAACGCAGTCACTGCGGCCTATAGTTATATATCTTGCGAGGCTTCTATCGACCGCTACATTTTTAAAGCAAAGTAAAAATACAAATTTTTTGTTCGACAAATTTGCAACACAAGCGAACCCACAAGCAAAATCTTCTTCTAAATATGTTTTCGACTTTGATTACAATAAGAGTTGTTGTGCTTTTTAATTTGGCAACTATTTCGTGGACAGGACGCGGGTTTTACGGCCGGCACATAGACAATAGAACGTAATAGAGCGATTCGATAAGCGCGTTGACTTTCGTTCCAATCGAGATAACACAATAGATATTTTTTTCGCATTTTCTACCGACCCAAAATATATAGTTGATTGGACTCCAACGTATTTTTGTTTATCACATTGTACAGTCCTGTAATCACTTACCAGATAGTGATATCTAGAAAATAACAAATATTAAATATCGTTGTTTGAACTTTATAAAAAACTCTAATTTTTGTGTACATAATATTTTGTTCGTGTTTAAAAGAAGTCAGCTACTTTACAGTTTACAGTTTACACACTTTACAGTTTTGGTCTATAAAAAAATCACTCGCACTATCTCACTGTATATAATCTATTATAAAAATGACTATGTACTCTGTAATTTGTGTACCGTGCATCTTCCATTTGTATGAGTACTAAGCATTATTTCTTTCATTTCAGATATGCTTATAGTAAATACACAAATATTCACATATCTTGCGTAACACAAATCGTAACGACGTGTTTTTTTTCTATGAAGTGGAGTCTAAAAAATTTTTCTAAAAATCTATTACTAGCACCTCTAGCGGTGATGTGATGCAACCAAACTTGATAGTCCAGAAAACGATACGTTCTATTATATTAACATCATTTAAAAGAATTATAACCTGGTCATAGAATTTTTGACGGAATCTTGGAATGTCATGTAGGGGATTTTATATTGTTTATTTTTTTTTTATTGTAGCTCGGCAAAGTGACTGCACTGTGCCTGATGGTAAGCACAGTACAATCCAAAAACAATGGCGACCACCGAAAGACATACTATCCATCGCCGGTCGCCGCTGTCATGCCGGCCTGAAAGCGACCCAGTCAGGGACAGCCCCCCCCCCGGTTGCTGGATATACACCGGCTGATCCCGGAACGCGACACGCCCAACCGTCCACTATAGCGGGTGTTCCACCTGGTTGTACGGTGGTCGCGATCCAGTCGGGTACAGACACCCTACCACCCCGCATTGTTCATGTATTCATAAGTTTGTGTTATTTGCCGCTATATTTTGTAATATTGGTGCTTTTTACGTAATATAATTTGGTTATTGTGTATAAGTGAAATGGATGGCAAATGATACCACGAAGCATGCATTCTAACTTACTACAAAAAATCGCTGGAATGATCTAACAAGACGGCCACCATGTTGTTAGTTCATTAAAATGATCACAAGAAACTTGTAATCTCATTATCTACTCGAGAAAGGCAGTAATAATGTACTAGAAGACTGGCTGCCAAAAAAATATTACAATAAAACCGGCGCATGAATACTTTTTACAGTCATTGTCTTTGAAAATATTTTCCATTATTAAACATTTCTAGACCACTCCCGGTTGCTCTAACCATTACATAACCAGACCTTTATTTCTCTAAGGGGTGATACTATAAACCAGTGTTGAACAGTAACGTAACAAAGAGCTTAATTTGTCGGGGACCCAAATTGCTTTTTTTATTGTATTATGCTAAGTTACATAATCGAACTTTCCTGGTGGTAGAAAGTTGTAATTTTTATTCGACCTACACATTGAATTTTGAAGATACACCCTTGTACCTGTCTGAGCTAACCTAAACTAAGCTAACTATTCATACATATATGAGTTGTTGAAACATATACCTATGTGTACCAAGCATACATACCTCAACAACTCTTATATATATTTCGTATCGGATAATTTGCTAAACTATTTCAGTTTGATAAGGGAAAAAATAAAACCCTTCCACTTGCATGTGTAAGCGTGTATGCGTGCACGTGTGTGGAGGTGATATGTGTAATGTTGTTGCAGTGATGTAAGATTTTGTGTCAGTGTACGGCGCGAGCAGCACACTCAAGGGCTCCACGCCGAGGGAACGGACCTAGGCTTGAGCCGCTGCCGAGGGGGGCCTAGTCTGGTAAACACATCACGCCCACAAGATGGATAAAGAAAACATACGTATAGTTGATTAGAAATGTCCAATAACAGCATCCCCATTCAGCTATATGCTGCAGTACAACTGAGTTATATTACAGCGCTGATTTTTAATGGGGGATCATAGCAATGTACGGATGTGCAATCGGTAGCTTACCAAAAATATTACAAAATTCATAAAATATAAAACAATAAGTAATAAAAACATTAAATTAAATATACAACAACGCAATAACATAATACAAGTGTACAACAAACGAAACAAAAATACTACAAAGGTAAAGTGATGTAAAAATTGACTTACTACACTATTTACCGATTTTAAGTTATCTCTATTTAATTTTACAGTCATTCTTTCTTAAGACCAGTGGAAAAACATAATGTTAGGACCCAGACAAATATTCTACCTGCCTCTACAGGCAATCTAATCTGGTGAAAATGGCTCAGCCGTTTCAGAAATTACCTCGGACACACAACAACGCTTCAATTTTATTTAATCTACAGATTACTCCCTACACTCAAGGGGCCGTAGTCCCTACTATACTCAGGCAGTTACGGCACTTGCTTCGAAGGGTGGAGAAATCGATATAAATTGCGAACAGAGTGTCAGGGATATTGGAAATCCGAGGGGTGATTTATTTCATTAGACCCAACCCCTGGGATGAGTCATTCGCATTACACCGTCCGGGTTGATAAAAGAAATAACTTTGCGAAAAGATTTTTTTGCCTTCTGCCGTTATGTGAATAACGAAGCCTAGATAATCTTAAGTCAATACAAATCTATAATTAATATTTTAAAACTGAAGACTGCGTTTACTTGAACGCGCTAATCTCAGGAACTACTGGTCACCACCACCACCAGCCACCCGTATATAATCTCTGTGTAAATGTTTTGCGTATATATTACATTATTATGGATTAAAAAACTTTCTTCAGGGTAATCATTAATGTAACCACATTTTTATGTTACAAAAAATCTAAAACATATGTATAAAATGTGTACGCACCTCTATCAGATTTATTTCTAGATTATCCTTACATTGAACAAATTAGGACACACTCACATTTTTATAATGACAGACAAACAAATTGTATGTTTATGTAAACTGAAATCTTGAAATTCTTTGCAATTTCTATATACACACATATAAAAGACAATTGACGCTGTCCATAAAATTATAATTAGAGTTAAAAAAAAAACACTAAACATGTAAACACAAAATGTCAAAGCCGAAAACAGTTCGAAATTCAAAAACAAGCGGGAACTCCTTGTATACGTCACGCGGGCGCGCGTTCCGTCACTTATTTGTCTATGAACGAAAATGGCGTACGAGCAGTCGGTCTATTTTTAATGAAACTCTTTGCATGGGGTTGCTGCTATATAATTTCGGTTAACAAGTGGCTGAAAATTATCGAATCCGCGCATGCGTGGTGGTCGCGCTTCGTAAGTACGCAAATAAGCGGTATTTTATATCTAGTAATAGCTATATCGCGTGGGGTGGTAATTTGAAAGTATGAATGAAAAGTGGCTGATATTAATTGAGCGATCCTATTTACCTACATAATTAATAAGTTTTACACCAGTTTATATTTATAATGTCACTTTTTTCGCTTTCTTTTTTTTTATTAAGATGTGAAAAACACAAATTTAATAAATGTCGAGACAGTCACAAGGACTACCGACAGAAGCGAAAACTCAAAACAATGAAATAACTGTGTTCTCTTTTGAAATTTTAAATTAATTACAGTGTGAATGACAATATTTAAAGTTTAGAATTAGTTTATTGAAATTATTAACATTAGTGTAGTTTTCATATCTACTGGCACACAGAGCAATATTTATATTCATTTTTATAAAGTCTATTATATATTATATGAGCTGCAAAATATCAATATTACATATACACAGGCCCGTATACTACGCGTCACTAGTCAGACATAGCAAGCGCAATACGGCCGGTCACGCTTACTAGCATGCCATGACGCGAAATTATAAATTTATATCCTGCCAAAAATACCGTTCAATGCGCCTAAAGAAGTTGTGACTTCAAAAATTTATTATTTACTATGACTTCGAATTTGAGAAAATTTCTATAATATGCTTAAATATCCATTAATATAGCGAAAGTTATAATTAATTCACTTTGGTATCAATAATTTCAAATACATATAATACATGCGTACATTTTTATTCTATTTAACTCTTGCAATATTTTAGGCCTTTGTGTTAGAAATATTACGTAATTTGAGACGTTAGATAAGGCTTCTATGATTGTTTTTATGAAAAATAAAACATTTATGTTTCTCGGCATATATCGCGCCATTTCAAACGAATCAGTCACAACGCAGCTTCACCCAGGGTCGAACTGGGCCGGAAGGGTCCGGGCGGCTGACCACAAGCTCAGGGCCCGAGACTAGATGATGTTAGATGGGATACTATCGGAACACACTGAGATACACAAATTAAGATAAACAAGATATTAAAAAAAATTGAATTTCTCTATTTCATATTTCTCTAATCGTATGAACGAACCATATCTGATCTAGTTTTACATTTAGGTCGCAACAGCTGGGGCCTGCGCGGGCTTCCTATCCTACGGTTGCCGCAAGCCAGTCCCGTGGGGGGCCCGCGCTGACTGGGGCCAGGCTGGAAAATGCCACCTCGACTGTATGGCCAGTCCGACGCTGGCTTTACCCAAAGTACGTCAGAACAATTATCCTATTCCCTAGATACAAATCATATAATATCAAATGTAACAACGTAGAGAGTTAGTAAAAATGAGTTTAATATATCAACTCACATTTTAAATGCTTTCTTATTACTGTTGTCGAATTTTAATGGATTATATTCACGCTGTAATATGAAATGACTCGCATAATTATTTATAGAATTAAAATTTATTAGTTTTAATTTTAATTAAAGTATAGGTTACACTTAATTTGCCGGTTTTTTTATATAAAACGACTCATATTATATATACTTTATTGATTAAGTGCTCCGTGATAATTAATATAGACATTTATTTTAAATTGTTACAACTGAAACATGCACACATAAGTTAAGTAACTGGAATACATTAAAACAAATGAGGATAACGACACAATTTATAAAAAATAACCTCAAAAATCAGTGCGTGTATCAGTGTGCCCAATCAAATACCGTGTACTGAAAAATACGTCATTCCCATAAAACAAATATTCAACCCGACCACGTAGATATAGAATACTAGAAACGCTAACCACATTAATTATCAAGCTGGAACAAAAACCGTGCGTACTTATTTATAACCTCTTTGTTAGAGCGAAGAAAAACAACCGCAGAAGAAATCACGACAGTCATTCGATCATTCGCATAATCTGTACTTCAACGAACACTTATAAGGCGAATAATTTCATATAATAACGAGAAATAGCTTCTTTTTTTATAAGAATACATTGTGCGGCTTGCGGCAGGTCGGGAGGAAACGCGCTTCGTTGAGCGTGTCGAGCCTTATGGGACCCCTGGCCTATGCTTTAATAATTACTATTCGAACGTTTATTGCGGTCGATGCTACAGAACCACTGTACCGCTGTCTTAATATGATTGTTTTTAAGTTCTTTTTATACTTTAGCACAATTTCATCTAACGTTGAATGGTAATGTGGTCTCAGTTGCCGGAACATATTTGTATATGCTTGGGGATGGATTTTTAACTTAAGATTTTTAGATAGGCGTGATTTAGAACAAACCTTATCACAAGCTAGGGATTCCTCGCATGTTTGTCTGTATCGAATGTTCCAGTAAATTGTTGCATTCAACCATACGTCAATCGGCACAGTGTCCGAATATTCTAACACTGAACAATAAGGTATCCGTTATTTATCGAGTTGACTTTTTTGACTTATCGTTAAATTTTTACGGTAAATTGTTGACGTCCATATCAATATTTCTCCACCCTAAGGGTGATCATAGTAGACGGAGAATTAATTATATTTGGTAAGTTATTCAATAAAACAGGCAAGATTAAAATTCATTTCTAAAAAGTGAAAAAAACCCCATGTGAATGGGGAAAATATCGTCAATTAGGCACGGTTCTTAGGTCTTGGCACGGTATAGGGTCTTGATAAACGTAAACAACAATTCACAAAATATTATCCAGAACCTCAAATTCTTGAATTATTAAGTCCTGGTGATTCTCTGCTCACATATCGTAGATAGCATCGTATAACTCAACATTAAGAAACTCCCCTTTAAATTCCAGAAATTTTGACACCAGGCTCCTTTAATAACAACTACACTACTGATAATAAACCAAAATTGCTTGACAACTATATACGATTTTGCAAACACCCATGTTAAACATAACATATCTTAGTAAACAGTACTTTACACTTGACTGGAAAGATAAAAATATTATATAGCGAAGACCCAATGGCTTGGGCACGAGCCGTATAAAAAGTAACCCTACAGAATTAGCAACGAGAAGTGTTACTAGTCTCTTATTAAAATTCAAACATCATGCCAAGCGTAAAGCATGTTAATATAGAGTTACCTTAGAAACATACAAAAAATGCATTTCGCTAAATTCTTTGTGAATATTAAACCGCTACAGATTTTTATTCTAATACTAGTCGGCTCAGCGGACGTTGTCCTGTCTTGATAATGAAAAAAATCCTAAAATTCAACTACCGGATCCAATTGTGAATCTAAACCATTCTTGAAACACTCACAAAAAATTCCATCAAAATCTGTTCAGCCGTTTAGTTATATATATAACTAGATGTGCCCATGACTTCGTCCGCGGGGAACTTAATGTAAAAAACAGTGACTAATAAAATCATCTGGATATAGTAAGTCCAATTAGCTATCTACTTTTCGCTCGTATTTAAGTCGCGTCGTCATTAAAATTACAATAACTTTTGATAGAGTGAACCGACTTTAATGAAACATAAACTAAATGTTCCTTGAGGATATACTTTATGATTTTCTTTGTGAGGTTTTACCGTGAACTCAGTACTTTAGCAGTGATGCATGTGCATACAAACAAACAGAGAGACATTTTAAAAAATGATTGAAATGAATTACTTATTCCGAGACACCTGCAATTTTTGTTTTCACATAAATCTAAAAAGTACAGACACCTTAGATTTACATTCTTATTATATGTATAGATAAGAAGATACAAAATCAAAATTTATTAAAATAAACCAATCAAAAATTCCATTATAACACATAAAACAAAATCTCATAATTTCCGCGACGGTCAATAGCATCACTGTCTGCACAACTGGAGTTGGCCTTTGCACTGTTCTTGCGTACAAACACAATAATTATCACCTTCTTTATTCCTCAATACGTATAGGGCAGGATCTGAAATCATAATAGACTCACATAAAGTGTTTAATAGATAACTTTCAGCGACATCGGATCGACCTTGAAATAAATCTAGAACATTTATCAATCCTTGTTTGATTAACCAACGTTTTTACAAGAAAACGAATTGTTAAAAACTTAACGGTGTTACGAAACTGCAATTGTAAGCTAGTCCTTCTATTTAATTGGAATAGGTGGTAGAGCTATGCTGAAGCTATTACTGGTTTCTGCATGAATGGGTCGGCTCGCTCGGGGTACTAACACCTGCTTATAGAAAACCGACGTGAAGTAACAGTGCTTGCATTGATGCGTTTCGTTCGGTCAGTGAGTGCGTCGGAGGCCCATCTCCTTTCTCCCCCCTCCTCCCTCCCTCTCCTCCTCCTCCCCCCTCCCCTAAACCCAAGCTGGCAACGCACTTGCGACTCCCTTGGTGTTGCTTAGTGCCTATGGACGGTGGTGATTGATCACTTAATATCAGGTGAACCACCTGTTCGTTTGCATCCAATAATATAAAAAAATATATATATATATATATTATCTGCAGTGAACATTTAACCTCAGAATGATTACATGTCAATTAAATATTTTAGTTACAAAGCGTCGCAACGATTGCAGAAAATTAAGCACTGCTATTTGTTAAAAACTTTATAAGCTAAAAAACTTATAAATTAAAATATTTTCTTCATGACCAGGTTTAATGAAATAATGATTATATGTTCCCATAAACTATAGTCAAGTTACTTGCGGAAACTTTATGTAAATTCATCCAATATTAAACAGACAGATATTTTTTAAATAGTCTTTTTGTATTATATTTACACTTCATATGTTAACCGCAATCAATTTGTTACAAATATTTTTAACACACAAACACAAAAATAATCTGAATTTGTCATTTGGAAGCCAATATTTATCCATCTTCGCTATCGCAATGCTATTGCGTAATACGTAATTGATTTAAATAAAACATTTACCCTCTGTCAAATCATCATTATAGTATAATAGAATCGCCGGTATAAATACGTTTTCAGGTAGAGCGAGCTCATTGAACAAGTCCCTTTCATCTGGTATACCGTTTTCAGCCAAAGTTTTGTCATAGCAAAGCTCACGGTCTATATAACGCCAAGTGTAGGACATCATATGACAGTTGTGTGGCAAGTACCGCATCATGATCTGGTATATTGTTTCCTCAGAGCACACTTCGAGTGTAACTGCGAAGCCTGACGAGAAAACCAATAGTATTACGAATTCAGTATTATAAAGGAGATAGTTTGTGATGGATGTTTGTTACTCTTTTACACAAAAACTACAGAACGGATTTTGATAAAACTTTAACAGTAATATAATTTATCCATCCATCTTTGTTTTTTTTTTTTACGGTGTTTTTTTTTTTTTTATTAATAATATATTTTTTTTTATTTTTTTTGTTTTTTTTTTATTTTTTTTATTAGTAAGTAATAATTTTTTTTTTTTAATTTTCTCCTCAAAAATATAAAATTTTATTTTTTTTTTTATATATAAATTTTTGCTTAATTTTTATTTTTTTTATATTTTTTTTTTTTTTTTTTTTTTTTTTTTTTTTTTTTTTTTTTATTTTTTTTTTTTTTTTTTTTTTTTTTTTTTTTTTTTTGTTTTTTTTTATAGTTATTTATATAAATTTTATTAAAATTAAAAAAATTAATTATTATAAAATATTTAATATTTATAATTCCCAAATAAAATTAAAAAAGGTTTTTTGTTTTTAAATAAAACATGATATTGATTTTTTTTTTTTTTTTTTTTTAACTTTATTTTTTTTATTTCCTTATTAATTTTAAAATATTTTTTTTTTTTAAAATACAAAAATAAAAAAAAAAATTATTATTAATTTTCCTTTAAAATATAAAAAAATAAAAAAAAAAAAAAAAAAAAAAATTTACTTAATTATTTTTTTTTTCAAAATTTTCCAAACATACAACTATCCACCACACTTCTTCTCACTAAAAAAAAAATTAAAATTAAACATAATCATCATTACATAGTATAAAACAAAGTCCCCTACCGCGTCTGTCTGTCTGTCTGTTCGCGATAAACTCAAAAACTACTGAACGGATTTTGAAGCGGTTTTCACCAGTGGATAAAGTCATTCATGAGGAACGTTTTGGTATATAATTTGTCAACGGCCCCCCCCTTTCCCCCCCCTTTCCCCCCCCCCCCCCTTGGTATTTTCAAATTCCTTTTTACTCCTCTCTCAAAAGGTATATTCCTACCATATTTCAAGTCGCTACGCCTTATGGTTCCAGAGATATCGTGATGAGTCAATATATAGGTGGGAATCTCTTATATATATATAGATTGAAGACTGACCAGTTAACGAATTAGTTATCCGAATGGGCCTTGTTCTTGCAGTCAACTTGCCTACGACAAGGGTCTCGTCCAACCACCACGGGTTGGAAAACGGCCTCCATTTGGTTGAGGGTACGACCGGTTGTCGCGGACCAGCACCGTGTGGCAGATAAGGCACATTAGATCCAACAATTGGGTGTATATATTGGATCCACTCGTCGCCTTTGAACCAATGGCTTACATCTTTACCAGCGTACGCGAGGATCGTCTTTGCCAGCTGGAATAATATACTACAATTTACATAATGCCACTCCTACAGAACAACACTACATGACAAAAAAAAATTATAACAACTTTCAATAACAAAAATAAGCGAGTCTAAAATATAATCAAATTTCTTCTTTTTCGTTATACTTTAGCAACCAATCGTCTAGATTATTGCAAATGTCTTACGATAATTTCAATGTTCTAAGAAGTTGGTCGCCCCCTTGTTAAATATTACAGGGAATTATTTTGGCATGTCAAGACTCATGCTCCGTGGTATTATTCTCCATCCAGTTCACTTGTGCACAAGAACCGTACTACTATATTACGTAAATCGCATTACAAACTATAGAGTCAAATAACACAAGATTATGAATAGAATATAAAAACCACTACTTACCAGACTCCCGCCAAAATTCCCTTCAAAATACTATCTATACAGATAAATAAAATTGAAATGTCTGTTTGTATATCAAAATAACTGCTTTTTACTAAATGGATATGAAATTGTATACGATAATTCTAAAAAAAAACCATTTCTAAAATTTCTCTGTCTGTTTGTTTGTTACGACTAATCTCCGAAAATGTTGTACAAATTTTGACGGGACTTTCAGTGGTCGATAAGTGATGTTATAAGGAGTAATTAAAAAAAATTAAAAAGCGCATTTATTCCAAAAACCAAGAGAAAATACATTAATTAATATAAAAAATTTAACCAAGTAATATTATTAAGCTAAGTTATAAAATAAGTAAATGTAAACTATTTTGGTTTGGATCCCTCTCGCGTAAAGGCCTCCTCCAGCTCCTTGTTTACTTTAGAGAAATAAAAAGGTTCCGCGCAAATACAATGTTTTATAAAGATACAAACACAGACGAAGTCGGGAGCGGCTGCTAGCTATGCAATATTTTTCTAAACCTTGTATTTAACGTAGGGCTCGAAGAGCTGTGTACTAAAAAGATGAAAATTCCCTGCTAGTGTTCTAACGTAAAATACTTAAGACGAAAACGAATGAGACCTTACCCTCTTCGCATCACAATACAAGAAGCCCCTTTTAAAACAAGGGCAGGTCTCAATACATGCATCATCGCAGTACCAATTCTTGATCTCACACGTACAACTTTTGATACATTTGCAGATTCTGAACTGCTGTTCAAGCCAGGAAGTCAGGTTCCGCACCTTCCCGTTAAGCGAAACCCAACAGTCTGTTGGTTTATTATGAATTGCGACCTCAGCTGGAGTATACCATTCCTGTTTCGTGTAAATCATTTTTAGGTTATGTATTATGATATTTTAATTTTAAACATTTTTTATGCATAAAATACGTCAATAATATTCGCAAGAAGGTTCTATTATTTTTAATAAAATGTTCGATGGTTAGGAATTGGAAATTTAATAAAGTATCATTGTTGATTTAATTCACATGCTTATAAGTATTACATACTGAAAATCATTTAGCATTTAGACCTATGATATCTCCAAGTTAGGACGGAGTGTTTTGAAGAACTATCAAAATTCAAAAATCGATTTAGAGCCTTTTATGTGTGTATTGATAATGCAAGCTGAAAAATAAATTAAACCAAAGAAACGTTTTGACGACAACTCAAAGACGTCTCAAATGACAATGTATATGAGGCATCACTGTTCACATGAAGTGCTCGCTGAAGATCTACCGAAAAAAACCCTTATTCTGCCATTAGACTAACCATCGCTATGAAGTATGATAACAACACAGTACGTCCTAAGTTTATGGTGCAAAAGGAATCATTAACTAAGTAATCTCAATCGATATACCGCCGAGTTACTATCAATTCAATCAAACCTATTACCTACTTTACAACAATGAGAAAATTCCCAGATATTATTATAGAAGTCTGTACAACATAATTATTAGTATTATTATGGATATGGAATATAATGGAAGCAGTTTTAGAGAAATAATTAGCCACATCATGTATATATAGGTACTATGCAGTATTTTTAAAAACTCGTAATATTTTTGAAGTGAAAACGTTTTTAGGCGCGTTGAGCTGTATTTTTGGCAGAAGATAAATTTATAATTTCACGTCGTGACATGCTACGTAAGCATGATCGGCCGTATTGCGCTTAGACGGCTTGCGTCAGACTAGCGACATGTAGTATAGGAGTCTGTGTACATGTAATATAGAGCTCCGACACAAAATACATATAAGAGTTGTTGAGGTATGTATGCTTGGTACACATATATGTTTCAATAACTCATATAAGTATGAATATATAGCTTAGCTTAGGTTAGTTCAGATAGGTCGCAAATTGCATGAGTCAGGCAACAGCCCAAAGCCGTGGTGTGCCGTGCACCCTTGAGCTAGTTGTCAAATAAAATCGGCTGATTGCCTTAAGCGCTCGCCTTAGTAGTCCGCTGAAGTTGTTGAGACCTTGCGAGGTCAATAGCGTACTCAGTAGTGCGTGGAGTGCGTGAGTGTAGTGGAGTGCGTGAGTGTAGTGGAGTGGAGAGAAAAATAGTGCGTGGAGTCCCTCCGCGTGGAAGAAGTGAAACTTCGTAATGTGGAAATGAAAATAGGAAGGGGTAGAAATTGATTTTTAGTGAAATCATATTGTTTCTTTAAGACAAACTTTATTAACATTGCTTACAATTCACAATTGATCGCATCTTTTAATTATCATTTTCGAGTGGAGAAAGATCCAAATCTATAACATTTACAATGGGATTATGATAACTAAAGTAAGATACGAAATGTTTGATTATTTTTCTCGCTCCGTCTCTTTCTATTCCCCTTCCCCAGGAGCGTTGAACGTTTAACGCAACAGTGCTTTCACTCCCCTCCATGGTAACGTTAAACGTTTTACGCAACCTTGTTGGAAGTCGCATTAGAAGTTTCACTTCAAAATTGTAATATATATATCTTATATTTTCCATTGTTTTGAGTTTGCATTTAGGGCGGCAGTCCTTATGACTGCCGCGACTTTTCTTTACTTTGTAACTAAACTAGCGGGCACGGCAGACGTTGTCCCGCCCTGATTATAAATAAATCCTGGACAAATTATATACCAAAACGTTCCTCGTGAATCAGTTTATCCACTGGTGAATACCGCATAAAGATCCGTTCTGTAGTTTTTGAGTTTATCGCTAACAGACAGACAGGCAGACGCGCTAGGGGAGTTTGTTTTATACTATGTAATTATGATAATGATAACTGTAAATTATAGCACTTGACCACAATCTCACCTAATGTTAAATGATGAGCGGTCTAAAATGGTAAACACGCTGAACCTAGAGGGGGCTGGCTCTCAAGTGCACTCCCGAAACACACCTATGGATATTGGCGACACATCTTCAGCTTGCAGGAGGTAAATAACCAAGCGAGCTTAAAAAACTTCAATCACGCTAATAATCTGATCACTATGTTTTCCTGCACCAAAAGTCATCATAGCATGTTTGCCTATATTAATAAATTAGTAGCAGTCTGTACAATTATTTTCTTTCAACTTTTTCTGATAGATGTCTACTATGACCGAGAATGATCACAAATATGACATTTTTTACAGCTAGTATATCCAAGATTAAATCAATAACTGTTGACCATTTTTATAAAATTTTCACAATTGATAGGGTATATATAGAATTATTAGAAATACTTTTAGAAATAATAATAAAAAAACGAAATAATTATTTATTATAATTATATTAAATATAATATTTTATACGCCGAAAGAATATACTATTAAAAAAATGGTACTGTATAATACTACCAATATTAATTTTAGATTTTGTAAAAAGAATTACTAACAATTTAAAACGTATTTATTTCTCAAATGATTTAAATATAATCAATTTTGATGAAATTCTGTACACAGGAACTTTTTCATTTATAAATCATAAAATACACTAATATTTTAACAGTATGAAATAAAATAAGTTGAAAATAATTACTGCTTAAAGAATGCGTGCGGAGCCGTAAGCAAGAGTTAGTCATGCTATAAATTGTAGTTTTCTATATCTTACTTAATATAGTTTATTACGCAAAATAAAGCAAGCCCGTAATATTAAAAAGATATATTTCAAATTCCCAATTATTAATTTCCGTGCATTTAAAACAATGACACCGGCAAAAGCTTCTCCAACACTAATTGAATACAATAAAAACTTATTCAAACATAGTTCCGACATACTTTATATAAAAACACTTTGATGACGTAATGATATTTTAAACAGAGCCTATTATAATTACAAGAATGCATTAACTACATAAAATATATATCATTATAACAATAATTTATTTGAAATCGATACAATACATATACAATCTAAAGCGTAGATGTTATTATCGTTACATTCTTAATATGCCTAGAAGTGTCATGATGGCGTCGCCTGATGTGGAACTTGTGAGAGATGTTTGACAATATCCACCCAGTCCCAGCCCCGCGGCTTCTCTCCTCCCCGACCGAGCTCCGCCTTGTCCCACGCGCGACGTTTCTGCGCTTTCGTTAGCTGTTCCTTCTTCTCCGGTTTCTTCGTCGACTCACTCTGAGAATTACATATCCATAGAATACATGAGCGTAGTAACGTCATTTGGCATCATTATTTAACAAACTAAGCAAAAGTTATTGACAACGCCATCTATTGTCAGTTTAAATAATGAGGCAATGCCATCTATTAGAATTATGACACAACCTCCAAATACGAAGTTGTGTTAACTTCTTTTTATATATATATAATTCTTCTGTCCATGCGTATGTGACTAAACTTCTCCTAAACGGCTTGACAGATTTTAATGATTTTTTTGAGTGTATTCAAGTAGATTCAAGAATGGTTTAGATTCACAATTGAAGCTCACAGGTGTGCTGCAGTTGACTTTTAGGATTTTTTTTATCATCAAAGCAGGACAACCACCACAGGGACTGCTAGTTTTTCTATATATTTTTATTATCTCATAAATTAAAATGTAATTTACGGAATTTATGAACATTAATTAATTATATTATTATTTGTACATAATATTTTTTATGTACAACGGTTCTGCGCGTTTTTTTGGTTTCGATAGGTTCCTTTCTGGTAATTTTGATCTCAACAAAGACGACTGAAGACAATTGTCGTTATCAATGAATCGAAAGGCATAATGACAACAGATTCATCTCAAAATATGTTGCTATTAGAAACAACCTTCAACATGACTTACAAAACATTCCCTATTAATTTATGACAAACACGATAGATAAAAAGGCTCGGAAAATTGTTACCCTATGAACAAATGAACTGAACTGCAAGGAAATCCCGTCAAAGATTGCTTAACTTATTGAATAGCCACACAATTGAGACAAATCACTTGTAATCTAAAATGGAATAGTAATCGGAAACATTCATCGCACTGATTGAACAGAAGAGAGGAGCCTAAGCATGTCTTAAAGTCGTTATCATCCTTAGTGGAAAGACTGCAAACTAAAATTGGTAATACAAAAATATGATGGGATAAACAATTATAGAAACTAGAATTATCAAAGACATACATAGTAGTTCTGGTTGAAGTGAGTTGTATAACAATATGAAAATACCCAGTGTAATATTTTTTCCCTTCCGGTCCATACCTGATCTTCAATAGTAATTTTCTCTACTCTCGCCACTACAACCTCCTCAGACTGTTCTGATAGTATCTCTGGTACATGTTCCTTGAGACATTCAAACAGTGTATACGTCATTGCACATCCCAACCACTGATCGGCCTCTGTATTCACTATTTTCAGTATCTTTTCTTTTACTGATTGTATTCTGTAAAAAGTAATAGGTATATCTAAGAGTTATGATTATCATTAATACATAACGTCTGCTTAGACTCACTTTTGTACCCATCATGTTAATATTAATTTACTATGCCATCAATTACAAATTTTAATATTAGGTTATATATAAAAATTTAACAAATTGTTTTTGACACTGTTATCCTTTAGTTTATATAGAAAAGATATTGTTTAGAATTTCATTCTTGGTAAAGTTCTTTCGTAAATGTTATGTATGAAAATGTGTTCTGTCCTTGATTTTAAGCCCCACCAGAGTATTTTTTCTTTAAATTATTTAATGTACAAATTTTGTCCTGTTACTCTTTTATTATATGTATAGATATGTATCCTACATGGCCTTCCATGGTGCTATCAACCCCAAAACAAATATTATTCTAATAAAAGTTGGTACCTCACTGTTGGCAATACTTGATTATTAAAAGCACATATTTTCATAACTGATCTTTGATCTGACTAATTGTTTGCTATTATTATTATTTTTTTTACCATATTGTTGAAAGTTAAATAATAAGACAAGTACCACTAGTATAAATAAATAAATATAAAAACTTACTCCAACATTTAAAATTAAATAATGATACATATACTGTTAACAAAATGAGTGGAAGTCCATTTAAAATTAGAAATTACAATCAAATTTGATTATGTCTAGCCTCAAAATTCTGCTTAAAGTGTGTAACAATGACTGCTTAAAAGTAATTTTAATTAATCAATAATTACAATTTAATACTTACAAATTTTGATTATAGAATATGTCTAAATTGAATGTAGGTTTTTCTGTTGGATATGTGGGTCCCCATGAGATGTCTAATATAAATGATTTCTCACCATCCACATACTGAAACAATTAATTTTACCATTTACAAAAATGTATCAAATTGCACACAAAAAAAAAATCAAATTCAGAGGATGTGTTTTGTCAAAGAATATAATATCAATATCAGGAACGTGGGTGTTCATCACGGTATTCTGGCAGAATTGACATCAGACTGTTCCAAAAAACTGTGATTGTTTATTTAAGTTTAGTAATTAGTCAATTTATGTTTTTAGATTTAAGAGTTTTAGTTATATGTCAATATAAGGCGAAATGGGACTGACATATCAGAGATGATAAAAGTCCCTAAAAAAAAAAGAGAAAAAAAAGACAATGTCATAAATTAAAGTGTAACAGTATACAAAAATCAATGCAGATTGCTTTGACAGGCATGACTCATAATTTTGGATTGCATCCTACATGCCATCATATAGAGTACTGTCTTTTTATTGACCTACATAAAGAAATAGACAGGAATATGATTTGAACAGTTTATAATTTTGTCTTATTACTCCATTTCTTGTACTTGATACTAGTACAGGTTATGCAGAATAGATAATAATCAGATCATCAAAATCTCCAAGTCTTTGTCAACCGCAGCCTTTAACAAATCTTGAGAATCATCTAGCCAGATATAATCAGCAATGCAGGATTTTGGAAAACGTGTCAAGAAGGCAGACAGACAACAGCCACACTCCTAAGCAGCCATTGGGCTGGAATATCCAGGGTTGGTGGAAACATTGTCGACTTAAACAGGTCTGGCAAAGATTTGTAGTAGACTGAAGATCGGGCTTACTTAGAGTGAGGTGAAATGTCAATCCACCATCAGAACAAGACGGAAAGCATTGTGTCTGCCCTCTACCCCTATAATTCGAGGACATGGGATTTCGAGTCGGCAAGACAGAGGGAATAATCGAAGCATACCTTGTATTGATAGGTTTGACTGTCCACTTGCTTGAAATTTTCATCACCTTCATAAATTGATTTTAAAACTTCTATTTCTTCAGCCTGTTGCTCTGCATCATCTGACATTATGGTTGCTGGAAACTGTAAATTATTTTCATAGCTTTTCTAAAAATATTAATCACTATACAATAGTATAAAACGCGATAATCTTGAAATATTAAGTAGTTAATTTTAAATTTGAGGTAAAACATTGTATTTATAAATAATCAAAACAATACAATATATACAAAACGTTTAGCTCTCAGTTAAATGATTATTAGTATTTTACACACTATTGCATGTAATATAACTTAAAGTTTTAAATTATAACTAGTTGTATCGTATATATTTGAGAAATGTACTAAACCATACACAATTAAAGTAAACCAATATTGTAAAGCTAGTACGACGAACTGATGTAAATCTGTATAAAAAACAATGCTTTAATCCTGAATTAATAAAAAAACAGAGTAACACATACTATTTAAAACCAAAGAAAATCACCCACAAATCTCAACCACGTATGATTTTGACAGTTTTCAGTATTGACAGTAAGTACTGGCTGTCAGAACGATCTGTCCAGTAATTTTTTTCCATGATTTCCAGTATACTATTCTTATCTATGACTGAGTGCATATTTTTAAGCAGTAATAATTTTCGACTTGTTGGTTAGAACCAAGGAATTTATAAATAATTGTTTATTATAAATTCCTTGGTTCTAACACACAAATTGATAATTTTTATAGATTATCCGAATTTGAATGGCACACTTACTTTCAGTGGATATTTTAAGAATATTATTGACAACCGTATTGAGTAATAGGTACAATAACACAAATTGCAATATTAACTATATAAGGAAATATTTCAATTTAAAGATATATATAGCAATCTTCTATATTTTTATTTTTCAGAGTAAAAACATACGTTTTTATTACTCTCCTTATTTTATAATTGTATTATAGTACTATATTGTAACTGTATAGATTGTTAATGATACACGTAAGACTTTAAAAAGTTATTTATGAAAAAATTACATATTAAAAATTATTAACATTAAAAAATATCATACTAAAAATAATAACAACTATAACACATCAAATCTCACAAAATAATAATGAAACTCGGGATTTTTAGACATTTTGTCGAACATCACATCACGAACAGGAAGATCCTACTCGCTGAGGTCATCGGAGATGTCATCGGTTGGGATTTCGGCGGGGACTCTACGGATGACAACCCGGAGATGTCGTTCTTCCTCGAGCGAATACGTGAAAAAACCGAACTTATTATCCCGAAGGAAACGAGTCAAGTTGCAATGGACGGTGGAATTCGCGACCTTTATCTGAATACCTACAGCGGTACTCACAGCAGAGGTGCTGCTTCCAACAGACTTGAAATATCAACTCAGGATGCCTTATCCTGGATCGTAACGGATGGCGGTGGGCGTCGCTTTTTGTCCGAAGCTACGTAACCCGCAGCCTCTGGTGAAGCCGGACTGTCGGGTAGGGGTGCCTTAGAGGCCTTTTTTGGAGCACTAGCGCCATCTACGATAGGACGTTTTGAAGGCAGAGGGCCTTCACTATCGGAGAAGTTATTTGCGGGAGAATGCTTATGGCGGCGCACAACGGTAATGAAGTCGCCATTCACGGAGGGAGCAGAGTCTAGCTAGCTAGTCTAGCTCCATATTAGAGCCTTTCTCGAGATCGGGTCGGGAAGCGGCAGCGTCTAGCTCTACTAAAGAGTTCGATGTGAGGATCGTGGGAGCAGGAATCGCGTCCGATGCGTTCGTGCGTAGTCTACGGGTAAAACTATCGTAGTTGGCAAGCAACCGAGGGGACACGTCGGAAATAAATCCGCAGAATCGAAGAAGCTCGCCTTCTAAGAGGCGAACCTCGCTATTTGAGGCCATACCGAGGCCTGAGGAGGGGGCGGGGCGGGGAATGACTTTAAAACCCTCCCTGCCGGAGGGGCAGAGTGGCGCGCTTTTTTGAATTGAACGGACTATCTCGAGTCCGCGTCAAGAGAGCTGTGGTCGATGTGCCTCACCTCACAGGCCATGTTTCTCACAGGGGACCTAGGGGAAAGATCTAACACTTCTGTCTAGCTCGATGCGACAACCCGAAACACTAACCATGTGGGCGACGCACGACGTACGCAGGAACGACGCACTGGATACCTGGGACGCGAAGCGGCGAAATGCAGAGCACGGTGGGCGCAGGACGCACTGAAAAGTGCGGTTTGAATCGTACTGAAATGTACAGTTTACTTCGTTCTGGAAAGAACGACTCACGAAAGACGATGTGATAAAAACAGGAGATCGCGAAAAACCGAGACTCTCAATGCGAGAACACAGGCACGTAACCACGCCGTGAATTGTATACGAATATTGAAACGATCTGATCCCCACGGCATGGCAGCGCAGTCAGATCTCGAAACACAAACGTTTAAACTTAACATTATGAATAAAACCAGAATATAAATTACTAGCCGACCCGTGCCCACTTCGTTGGGCGGTAATAGGCATTATCAAGCTACAACTTTTCTCTAGAACTCAATCATATTATATATCTCACTAGCGGGCCCGGCAGACCTTGTCCCGCCCTGATTATGAAAACCTCCTTGACAAATTATATACTAAAACGTTCCTCATCAATCACTCGATCCACCGGTGAAAACCGCATGAAAATCCGTTCGGTAGTTTTTGAGTTTATCGTGAACAGACAGACAGACGCGGTAGACGACTTTGTTTTATACTATGTAATGATAATTAAGGCAGCCTTCGTAAGAAACGTTTTCGTTCGACCATTTTTCTCCGACTCCCCAGATATTACCCCCTACAACCTCACAAACTTTACCTCTTTATAATATTAGTATAGATTATAGATAATATAATTAGTTAATAGCTTCTGCCCGCGACTTCGTACGCGTGGAATAGTTATTTTGGGCTAAGACGCAGCGGAAGCTCTCAAAAGGAAAAAAAGCCCCGATTTTAAAACATTTTTCATTGTTGCTCCGCTCCGTGATGATATATAGCCTATAACCATTCTCGATGAATGAGCTATATAACACTGAAAGAATTATTCAAATCATATTCAATTATTTTGGTAGATGGTAGAGCCATGTTGAAGCTATTACTGGTTTCAGCATGAATGGGTCGGCTCTCCCGGGGTAGTACCACCCTCTCATAGAAAACCGACGTGAAGTAACAGTGCTTGCATTGTTGCGTTTCGTTCGGTCAGTGAGAGCGCCGGAGACCCACCTCCACTCCCTTTCCACTTTCCCCTTCCCCTTCCATTCCTCCCCCCTCCCCCACACAGGCTGGCAACGCACTTGTGACTCCCCTGGTGTTGCAAGTGTCTATGGACGGTGGTGATCACTTACATCAGGTGACCCACCTGTTCGTTTGCCTCCTATGATATAAAAAAAAAAAAAAAAAGACCAGTAATTCCTGAGATTACCCCTTACAACACCACAACGTCACAACGTCACTCACAAACTCACAACGTCACAAACTTTACCTCTTTATAATATTATATTTAGTTTGTAAGAGAAACAGGATTTGAAACCAATAAAAGTTCATTTAAAAATTGTTCCGATACCATCGGTTTTATAGATAAACTAAAACGAACCTTAAAATTTTATTGTTTTCCCTAAGTTTTCGTGTTTAATAGTTGCTTCGAAAACATTGATAAATATTTATAGGTACCTATTGATTCTATAATAATCTCTACTAATTTTTATTTGTCTTTGATCTCAACTATTTCAAGTATGTCTGTGGTCGACAACTTATGAATTGGCAGTGTGGATAATCTTTTGCATAGATCTTTTGCCTATTCTATTGGACATTACTACTACTGTCTGTGGTCGAGCGTAAAATACGTTATTTCTGAGTGCTCTGTGCAATATTCAAATTTCAAAATTACTCCACAAAGAGCAGACTGTTTTTGTGAATATTATTGTATAGGTACTTAATTCTAGAGACAATGAATATACCAAAATGTGGATGTAAAGAAAATCGTCCACCTATCCCTGGGCGTTCAGCATGTGGCTGCAACACGAACTTACAAAAAATATCACCTGACAGTTTCAAAATACCAGCTGTACCTTCAAACCGACCTTTGTGTACGAAATCGAACGTGAATGAAAACAAAGAGCCGTCATCTTCGTCGATAAAGAATGATATGAAAAAGGATGAAAAAAAGAAAACTTGGTCACTCTCGGACTTTGATTTAGGTCGGGCCCTTGGCAAAGGTAAATTTGGTAACGTTTATTTGGCCCGTGAAAAAGAATCTCACTATGTCGTCGCTCTGAAAGTTCTATTCAAAAGTCAGATTTTATACTCTGAAATAGAGCACCAGGTTCGTCGAGAGGTGGAGATCCAGTGTCGGCTACGTCACCCGAATATCCTAAGAATGTATGGTTACTTCCACGATGAGAAACGAGTTTATTTGATATTAGAATACGCGAAACATGGCGCTCTCTATAAATTATTGAAGGAGCATGGACGTTTCGATGAGAAAACTGCCGCAATCTATATAAGAGATTTAACAAAAGCTTTAGTCTATTGTCATTCAAAGAAAGTTATTCACCGTGATATAAAACCAGAGAATTTGCTAATCGGACACAACTGGGAACTCAAGATAGCTGATTTTGGATGGTCTGTACACTCACCGTCTTCAAGAAGAATGACTTTATGTGGTACATTAGATTATTTATCACCAGAAATGATTGAAGGTAAACCACACAGCTACGAAGTTGATATATGGAGTCTCGGAGTTCTGTGTTATGAGTTACTTGTTGGCTTGCCTCCGTTTGAAGCCAATGACTCGCATCTTACATACAAGAAAATACGATATGTCATAATAAAATATCCTGAATATATATCAGAGAAAGCCAAAGATTTAATGGGTAAATTATTAGTTATCAATCCAGAACAAAGATTGTCATTAGCTAATGTTTTAAAACATCCATGGATACTAGAAAATGCACCTGAAGGTGTTTCGACACCTTCATTTAATGTTGAAGCGACATGTTTAGCATCTAATTAAGTTTTTCTACTTCGTGTGGAGATTAATGAAGTGTATAAACATCTCGCTGTGTAGGAGCTAGCCAAATGTATAATAATAAATTATATGTACATGTGAACAATTTTAACAGATTGATTTTTACAGTATCTTACAAAATGACATACTTTGAGGATTATAATCAAGGATCATGTATTAATGTGGGAATTAATTTAAGCATTTAAACCTCACACATTGTAATTTTTGGAGTTTTCTAGTTTTTAAATTAAACATTGATTTTTTTTTTAAATAATAATTTTATTATATAGGCTATAATAATGACTTAATATTTCATAAAACTAGAGATTTGACTGAACAAGTATAGTATAATTTAGTATAATGTGTTAATGTCATAAAATAAAATATAATTTATAGATATATTATCTTTTGTTTTTATTCCTATAATACTCGTATATAGCGTATTTGTCAAAACTTGGATCCTTCATGACAATGAGATGCCAATGAATTAGTTCTGCAGCTAAACATATCCCACTGAAAAAGTATCCAATCCCCAAAGCGACGAACGCTCCATAGAGCTTCTTCAGATTCATTAACGCTTTGATTTCCTCTTCATTTCTATCCAGAGATCTTATACTGTTCATTACGTCATTCAGCCATTTCTGCACTAGACCAACTTCCACAACTCTCCTTATGTAAATATCAGCTAAAGGTTTCAGTGGAGAGTTTTTATGAAGGCCAATAGAAATTGGGATTTTAAGGACACAATCTGACATAACATGCAAGTTTCTTTCTGTATCATCGGCTATTACTACATCAGTGTTGTTTGCTGTGTTGTCTACATTCTCTAATATTAATCCATTCTTTTTTTTCACACTTAAATACTTCAGAAAGTATTCATTATCATAATAAGCGTATACCCCTTTAGCCACTTTATTAGCAGCCTCATCAGGATCGTTTATGATTTCAAATTTTTCACCAATTTTCCTGATGACATCGTCTAATGAATCGTCAAAAAATTTCTTAGTTTCAGTTCCCCATCCTCCGCAGGTAACTTTACTATTAACTAGTTCACTCAAAGTATCTATAGTGACTCTGGGTGCTGGATTGGCAAGAATGGCCGTCATACTAGCTCTGTATGATACAACTAATAAAACGCAATACAGCCAATACCATCCTGTGAGTAACCTGATAGACCAACCGGTCGGTAGTTTAGGCAGTGATACGACAAGCAACATTCCGTAGGTATAAAGGATGCTGTTTATTATTTCTCCAAACAAATACAGTCCAACTGGTTTTGCATCTGTAAAATAAATATTGAGCTCAGTGAATCACTCGTAGGAATTTCTTATGTTAATTTGCAAATACCTAACTTTGTAACATTTCACTTAGGTGATATAATTTCCTATTTTATTCGTGAAAGAATATTTCTAATAATAAATATTACTTGTAGGCTGCGGCTTCGGATGCGTTTTTTATACAGCAATTATTTTTAGAATTGTATACTTAAATCTATTATTTTGGGTGCTAAATTACATTAAAGTCATGTGAGACATGAATAACAGTTCAACCTTTTATTATTAATTCTAAAAATATTATTGACAACTCTTATGATCTATCAATTGCGAAATAACTGATCTTGTTATTTATAAAGTAACAGGAAAATTACGAGATTTTAATTTTTGTATGATTATTAATTTGTTATGATAATTAAATAAAAAAAATAATAATCGCATTAGCTTCCCGTGTACATTTTGTTTAAAGGGTCCAGACGTTTTTGCTTTAAATTCGGTCTTTATACAAAATATTCATCACACAATTTGGAAAAAAAATATTCAATGTACATAGCTACAAATTATTAATGTTTATATAGGTACCCACCATCTTCAACTTTTTTTTCTGCTGTACTTTTAAATTTGCCAGTGTCAGTATGTTCGCTTCTATATTCTTGAAGATTGATATAATATCTTGCCAATCCATGGAATATAGATCCCGTAATCAGTAAAACCAGTATAACAGTAATCCACAAGTATAGCCTAGTATGCATTTACAAAAGCTACTCTACATAGTGTGATATAACTTTAAAATAATATATGGTAAGTTAGCTGCTAACAAATTTTATTTATCCTATTCGTCGTGTCAATATGTTTTCACTTCATCATATCACTTTGGATGTGGGGTGCTAAGGGTTTATTAATTGATCTATGGATCGAAAACTATAAGTCACTAGATTTTGCACGCGGCTTTATTCGTGTATATATACTTCTGACAACGAGTAAGTCAAAATTTCATATCCATCGGTAGAGTACCTAAGGCGTGAAAATATAACAAACAAACAAACTTTAATAATTAATATGATTAGTTAGGGCAAACTGATACTTGTGACGTCGTCTGTGTCATCTTAACAAAATAATTTATGTACCGAATAAAATACATAAGCGCCACACCTCTTGTCCCACTTCTCCACGACAAAACAACAGACAACACTGACGCATTGATCTTAGAAAAATTTAGGTTTCCATAACTCTACTAGCAGGACCGGCGGACTAAAAGTCAACTGCAGTGCCACCTACCTGGTCAAACTGTGAATCTAAACCATTCTCGAATCCACTAGAATACGCATACAAAATTTCATTAAAATCGCTTCAGCCGTTTAGGAGGAGTTCAGTGACATACACACGTACAGAAGAAATTTATATATAAAGATATTAAAATAAACTATCGTGTAGTTTTTTCGTCATATGAGCTCAACCGCAGACTATATTTATTTAGGTAAATTTAGCCATGTACGATGTGTTCACATTACGAGTTAGGGATTTAAAGAGGCGTTAGATTACTTATCACCAGAAATGATTGAAGGTAGCAAGTAACAGTTTGGTTTATAGAAAATAATTCTTGTTTTATTATGGATATCAAAGGGTAGCGGCCATTCAAGTATTACGTAAGCAATCATGGAGTGAAATTCCTTGATTTGTTTATTTTTGATAACATAGGAGAGTCTGGGTGGTGATTACGTCAGCATTATTTATTTATGTAATCAGAACAGACTTAATACATAATACTCGAACGGCCCCAATACTCACTTAAAAGGCAAGATTAATGTCATCCAGGAGTTATCAGTTAATGCTTCCGGAGTAACGAAGGTCCAACATTGTGTCGTGTACGGGACACTTAGATCCGACAGTTCGAGGTAATAAGGAGTGTATTGTAAGTTAGCCAAAGCGACATCACCTTTCCCATTCACCATTTCGCCCAAAAGACCCGATAATGAGCCATTCGATTGCTTCTGACCCCATTTGTGAAGGTCAACGTTCATCGGTTGGTATAATTTGGTTTTAAAGTTCATTTTATCAGACAATGTCTTTAGGATCTGTCGATTGAATAATAGATGTGTATATTAGCTATGTAGTTTTTGCATCAAAGAGTAACAAATATCTAATCATCCTCACAAACTCTCTCGTTTACAATTATATTTTTACAGCGTATTAACTATGGAAATACATACTATATTTGTCGTACTCAAAATTTGCAAAAGTATTCGAGCCGTACTTTGAATAAAATTCAGAATATACCTACCATTTTTTTAAGGTTATATTATTGATCAAATTCCTATAAAAAAGATATTTAAAAATTACAAATGCAACCCCTGTCATATTTTTGGTTAGTCTGGTTTCATTAGGGGGAAAACGTACAGACGGGTCACCTGTTGGTAAGTGATCATCGCCGTCCATAGACACTAGCAACACCAGGGGAGTCGCAAGTGCATTGCCGGCCTATGTTTGGGAAAAGGTGCTCTCAATGACCGAACGAAACGCAACAATGCCAGCACTGTTACTTCACGCCCGTGTGTCTGTGGGTCGGGTGGTAGGAGCCCGGGAGAGTCGACTCATTCATGCTAAAACCAGTAATAGCTTAGCGTGGCTCTATCACCTACTTAAATGACCTATACTTAGCTACATAAGTACTACATGTACTAGTGTATGCATACACTACCTGGAAGTTCGGGCTTGCACGAAATATAGACAACGAGTTGAATACAAAACGAAATTAAAAAAATATTATACGAATTTAAAATTGACACCTATTAATCCTTAAATTATCTGGATGTTAAAATATTATCCGTTTTATACCTAAAATTGTGTTTTGAACTATATTCAGAGCAGTTGAAATGTTTTCTTCTCTCGAACTGACTACGCTCTTGGCCTAGCAAAGCCCTAACAGTTTCACCGGACTGAAATGCTTGGCAAGGTCGGTACATACGTAACTGCAAAATCTATACTATAATAAAACTGTAGCAAGGTCAAATCTGTACATTAAATATTTTTTGAAAATATTGACCGGGGTAGACATAGTTATCGATATAGAAGCCAAAAATAATCTTTTTACAATTTTTGTCTGTCTGTCTGTCTGTCTGTCTGTCTGTCTTTCTGTCCCTGTGAACACGCATCACGCTGAAAGTACTGAACCGATTTTAACGAAACTTGACACAATAATAACTAATATTCCAAGGTTACATTTAGGATACTTTTTGTCCCATAAAACGCAAAGGGTTCTCCAGGATAACGAAAGATAAAAAATTGTAGTTAATGTAACTAGACTTTTTTGCGACACCTTAGTACAAGAGCCAGCAATGTTGGAAGAACGAGAATTTTAGAAAAGCTGGTTCTTCAAAATGAAGATATATTATGCCCTTCCAAACAGAATTCAGGATACCTGGTAGCCGGTTAACATTGTGTTTTTTAATGCGCATCACACCTTTACAGGTTAAAATTTTGGGTTATAAATAATTTAACGAACATTTTTTTTCAGTAACTTTTTAAGGCTATTAAAAACATGAATTTATTACTGCCAGACAATTTTGTTATTGATAATAATGTGCCCGATGATATTCTTTATAAATAAAATAATTCATTTCAAACCATTTTATTTTTTTCATTGCAAAGAACATATTTCATTTTATTAACCATTATGATATTGAGATTTCACCGTAAATACCGTAATCGAAAAACAACGATAAACGTAGACTTATGACTTGAGACTGACGTCATCTTAAATACATGCGTCTATAACAGGCGCTTCCACAATTATCGCTATCTTTATCATACATAAAATGGGGTAAACATAATCAATGCAGTTGCAGATCTAGCTCTAAGTTTCTAAACGTTTTCAAAGCATTAGCCGATTTTAATTGGGGTGTTCATCCATAACATTTAGTTCGTTTATACTTCAATATTACACGCAGTCGAATTGACTATGCCAGCTTTCTTTATGATAGTAGTGCTCAGGTTAACCTCTATAAACTTGAAAAAGTCCAAAACCAGGCCATGAGAATTATCGGGGGTTTCATTAAAAGTACTCCAATCCATGTTATGGAAAGCGAATTGAGCATATGTCCGTTACATCTTAGGAGACAATATTAAGCTGGCAAAATTCTATTTAAATTTAAGTCATTCGAAAAGAACGAACTAACTAATGTATCAGAAGAACTGTCCATCTCTTTCCAATCACTCTATTGGCGTAAAAGAAAAAGACCACTATTTTTTGTCAATATAAAAATACTCCAAGTCAAACAAGTATAAAACATGAAATGTTCACTTTACACACCTGGGTCGATAACATTGATTTGCACAATATAATTAAAATAAATGGAGATGGTATTTAGAAGCCAAAGTGTCAATATGATATTCTTAAAATTAAAGATATTTGTCTTCAATATATAAATAAATATTATCAAAATTTCGTTAAAATATACAATGACGGATCTAAAGCTGGTAATTATTTAGGAGCCGCATTTTTTGAGTCAAATTCCAAAACTTTTATGAAGTTTGAAATTGATGAAAATATTTCAATTATGCACACTGAATTAATAGCAATTGCAGAGGCCTTATCATTTGCACAATCAACTGAGTCCATTAAGATTGTTATTTTATCCGATTCAAAAAATGTTCTTCAACGCGTAGCGCGATGCACCTCGAGTTTTCGAGGAATACCGATAGCCTACATACACTATTTTGAAGCAATTACTAGATTTCAAAGCAAAGAACAAAGTAATTGTTTTACTATGGATCCCTTCTCATATAGGTATAACTGGGAATGAAAGAGCTGATCTTTTAGCTAGAGAAGGATCCTCCGAAGGTGCTCTTATTAATATTTTACCAACTTACTTGGATGTATGCTCAGTATTTAAAAATAGCTGTTACTCGCATTGGAAGGAATACTTTGATGAGCGTTCTAAAACAAAACGAATATGGTATAGAACGATTCAGCCACGCCCCTTAAGGTCACCATGGATTGATGACAGTACGATTTGCCGTCGGGAAGCAATCACAGGAATAAGATTACGCTCAGAACACATCCCATGTAAAAAGTTCGCCTACCTGATGCGTAATGTACTATCACCACTCTGCCAGAGTTGTGAGCTCATCGATGATGTGCACCACATCCTGGCAGAATGTGGTCGAAACGAAGATATTAGATCTCGGCTTAATGCTTCTGGTTCGTTCCACACTGGTTTGTACAATTCGTTATTGTCTGATCCCACTTCGAAAGATGCTAAAGAATTGTACAAAATTAATATAAGCTATTGTTAAGTTTATTGTCATTCTTATTGTTATATAGTTGTATGTCACTTAGGCGTTATAGCCGAGAGGGCGACTAAGCCTTCATTAAAAAATAAATAAAAATAATATTAAAATTACAGCTATCTTAACATGGTTTGGACATACTTTATTTTATTTACAAAAAAATAGCATCGGGCACATTATTGTTAATAACAAAAATGTCTGGCAATGATAATTTCATGCTTTAGTAGCGTTTCTAAATTAGTAAAAAACAAAACATTCAAAAACTATATAAAAATCAATAATTTTGCCTGTAAAGGTGCGATATGCACTAATAAACGTAACGTTTACCGGCAGCCAGGTAGCCCGCACTCTGTTCGGAAGAACATAAAGATATATAAAAACTGGCTTATTTTCTTTTTCGAAACCGTTGCTAGCTCTTAGACAAATAGTTACAGGCAAGTGACATTTGACGCGTCGTGCTCATATCTTTTTAATATTTATATTTTTCTTCAATACAATGGAGTGTGAAAAAGTTTTAATACAAGTTAAAAATAGTTATGATATTATTCAGTGTTTCATTTATCATTATTTTATTTTATGAATACATTCTATCGTTTAATTTATATTTTAACTCTATCAACTTGATATTTTATAATGTAAACTCTACTGACAGTATAGTAAACGTCTACAAAAAAGGCAAAGGAACTTCGTTAGAAACTGGGGGGTCCATAGACCTTTAAAGCTTTTTTTCACATTACCACCAAAATATATGTTGGTTGCTACGAACGGGTTGTAGGCTTATTTTAAAAGATTTCTTACATACCATCTGGGTATATGTTTTATTGAGTCCCTTGATAGTTTGGATTCACAATTGGAAACCGATGGTGTGACTGCAATAAGGTTTTAGTTACCTATATTAAAATTTTTCGCGTTTAAAAATACAATTGGCACCTGTGATAACCGATTTGGTGCAGACGAAGTTGCACGGGTCAGCTAGTTATTAATAAGTACTTAGATTTTTTGATTGTCATTTTTTTATGGGAACAAGGTTACGCTTTTAATTCAATTAACTCCTACCTTGACCTCTTAACCGCTAATATTATTGCTATGACGGCTTTGAAGGATTTGATTATAACAATATAGAAATACTAACTTCAATCTCAACGCCTCCAATTTGATTTGTTTCGCCGTCTTGTGTTACGACTACAGACGGCACGTGGTCCAAGTATAATACATTCAGTACAACACCGTTCAAGTTACTGGTTTTATCAAAGAACAAACGTCGATTGTAATGAAGTTTCCCATTCCTCCAGACATTTACCCTTCGAGGAACCAATATTCCCTTCAAGCTTAAAATATTTAAAAGCGTCACAACTGACAAAAAAATTAACATAAAATAATCAAAAATGTCCTTTACCTCTATTGAATTGGGAAATGGAACAGTTGACAAATCGAACCAAGTCTTACTTCTTGGAATTCCATTTATTTTCCTATGATACCTAATGAATATAATGTTTATTATACGTTTCCAGAGATAGTGTAGATCGCTGTGAAAGAGCCTAATATCGTGAAGCATAACGTATTTTGCCCTTGTGTCCAATATTCGATGGCTGTGGGAAAGACGTGGTTAGAGATAAGGCTGTGTCTGCGTAGAGTACAATGGGTATCGTGCAACCGACCACTGATTCTTAGGGGATACCGCAAGGCTTCCAAAACGAATGACCTTCGATCAAAGATTAACCCCCGGACTGGCCAAAACCATAATGGTTTAAGCTCCATACAAACGAATGTAGACATTATGATACACTGGCCAACAGACTGTTGGCAGCATGAGTTTTCAAAAAAATACCGTATTTATTACAAAATTTGAACAGTATCTCAAATTGTGTAATATACAATTATACTATTAAAAGATTGCTTAGATATTTAAAACATTATTCGCCTTTTTTTATCTTAAAAAATCACCCGAGAGGTTAATGAAATAAACGCGACTCTTGCAGCTCTTAAGGTAGTTCTGTGAAGCTGTAAAGGCCTTATAAGGCGAATAGCGTAGTCAGTTCGAAAAAAAAGCAGCTCTTAAGTTTCGAATGATGATGGAATAAATGAACCAGTGAAGAAAAGTAACAATGTACAAGATTTTCCATTTGGGGAATTTCACACTAATTGCATGTACTTGTCTGCTTTAAGTACGACAATACTTCTGTTTTCTGTTAATCTCACATTATATTGGGATGTGGAGCCAGAGTAATACTTGTCACCCAAGTGCTAAATGGGCTAGTTATATAGTTTTTTATAAAAAACATGAAATACCTGTCTCCAAACCTCAGTAACCTTGATGCTTGTAGACCGTTAGCTAATAGAATGATGTAAACATTGCAACCGTCTTTTTTGGCTGCTCTCAAAGACTCGAGCGTGTAAAAGTCAGGGCATAGTAAATCATCGTATTCCTCTACTACGACCTAGAACGTAGATATTCAAAATTAAAGAAAAAATGCGATTCTAAAAATCTTTCTTTTGGTTTTTTTTCAGTAGCACGGGAGATCATCGCTATTATGCTGTATTGTGTAGGCTCTCAACTGCTGGATATACATTGGTTAAGCGAACCGTAAAGCGAAAGGCCTATTATACTAGATTACATATTGCTTAGTTCTGCGGCCTGGAAAGGTGCTAGAACTTTCGCCAAGCACGTAGAGTTACAAGAGATATCATGATTTATGATTAGATTAGATGTATGGAGTAACAGCGAGATAAACGGCTCCTTATTAATCGGTAGGTAATTAACTTTACGAATTTCTTCACTGCCATCTATCGCCAAGAAAAATGCTTTGAAAGGAAACTTGAGAGATTGAAAATACGTCAACTAGAACAGTTTTCCTCCTTCATCTGTTTCATTAATATTGCATCATAGTAGCCTACATACATCTGTAGTTTTCCAATTATAGCACTAGAGCGCATTATGCGGCATAATGCTTAACGTTGAATGTTTCAACTCCAGCAACGCTTCGCACAATCGAGCACTCTCAAAAGTAGTGCTTTCGCTTGATGCGTGCAATGGATACCGACTCAGCGACAGAAAATTAACGTGTTTTTTCTTTAAGTTGACATTGATCGAAATATTTAATTTATATTATCTTTAGTAATGTTATTTATTGTTGAAAAAATTCCTAAAGCTTTCATTTCTTTGTAGTTTTTTAGAAATAATCAAAGTTAATTCAACCTGTGTTAAAAAAATGATGTTATGATTTTTTTTTCAACACTGAACTTAGCGCACTCTACCGGTGCATTTGAAAACTAATTCACGTTCCAATTAAGCTTCAGCATAATTTGGCATTGTGCGTCACTGAGTCGCACTATGCTCTGTAATTGGAAAACTACCACATCGTTTGCTTTGTGCTTTAAAAATAAGAGTGCGTATGAGCACTATTATTTTTTCTTTTCTTTCGATTTTGAATATTCTCATACAGATAGTGATACAGACCTAAAATAAACGTATTCTCCTAAATGGCTTCCAAATAGCAAACACTTTAAATCAATGACTAATAACTACAAAGCTGCAGATACACTGTAGATACGCTTCGACAATGCCTTGCTTAAACTTGGCTAGCTAGCTTATTTTTGACGGCTGTCCCGTCAATCCGGCCGAATTACATAACATATAACTATTTCTTTTCCACCACCGGTATTGAGAATATGACATCTTACTTCCACATTTTATCTAAGACAGTGTAGCGTTACAATATTACTTTACGCATGTCTGTGTTATCGTGCCGTTTGTTTTGTCAAAATATCATGTAGGTAACATATCTACAGCTTTTATTATAATAGCATTGGTTTAAATCTCATAAGTTTCTGTAGTTGCTATGATTATGGTTGCAATTATAACAGACGAAACAATACAATCTACTAATAATATACTCGATAACAATCTCGAGAAAACTGACGACAATTTTCATAACCTTTCTAAGTTTTTTGGGGGATAGATTGCAGAGTTTCTGTATTTAACTTAATCGCGGTTAAAAGAGAGCGGATTGACCCTCCTCCTGACTCGTAATCAATGCATTTTCATTAAACCAAGCTCAAAATTTGAATCTATAATCTGCCCATAAAAAATTCCCAACCTCCACGATTTCACCCTTGGAACATGGGTTATATGGAAATCCAATTAAAATTTTATTTAGAATAAGTGTTCTGAAACAGGTAAAATGACCTATATTGACCCTTCCCTAACGAAATCCTAATTTCGTCATCCGCTTCTAATTTCACCGCTAAATAAATATCCAATTTCTAACAATGAAATCTTTGATATAGATCTCTTTCACACGGGGTCTCTCAAACTCACGAAAGTTATCACCAGTATTTTTTGTAGGTAATTCTACCAACTTATTTGTAATTATATAATTTTATATCTGTGTTAACTTTTAAATGACCTTATTTACATTATTATTAACATATTTGTTCTTTTACTATGTGTAAGATCACCTTTTACTCTAAAATAATTTTAATGAATTAGTTAAATACCATAACAAAAGGAACCAAAAATGTGTTCTTAAACAGCCCCTCGTCGAACGCATTCAAATAGACGGAATCACAGATTATAGTCACACAAGTGATTTCGTGTCCTTGTCCCATTCCATTCAGAATATCCGTAAGCACATTCCCCAAATCTGTTAGGTCCTGAGCATCTTGTAATATGATATCACCACTAGCTCTAAAAATGAAATAAGTTAAAATATCTGACTTATAACATAATTTAGTTACAGATAATTAATAACTCTTCTTACGTTGATATGAAAAGTACTAAAACAAACAGTTTTATTGTGATGTACATTATTTCATTTTTTTGTTTTTTTCTTACGGTATATTACTCCTTTTTTAACAAAATCTTTGATCCTCGAAAAGATGTACATTCAACGATTAAATTCACTAGATTGAATCCAGTCTGTGAAGTAAATTCAAAAAGATTTGATTTGATCGAGTGATCGACAGATCTCATTGAATATGCAAGAATCAATCACACGAGTTAGCTTCCAAAGTGGATCATTAAATATTCAAGATAACTCGATTTAAATAGGTTGTTAGCACCACTATCGGACCCCGTGCCAAAGGACGCGAGCTCAAATGTTACAAGCATTAACTAAATAATAAGAAAGGCTGAAGTAAAGAAAACTATTTAATATGGGAGACATCTCGAAAAAGTGTCCAGCTCTAAGCACTAAATAATAGCTCCAAACCTCCAAAATGGCGCTAGCGTAAGCAACTGTTATTGGTAGTCCTATATAATCTTGCAAACAAACCTAAAATATCTGCTATAAGAAAACGTGGAGTGTGACAGATTTTTTTTTAACAAACAGAAATTTTAATAATACATTTCGTAATTTTTGTATGTTTACTTTTTATAAAACTTATTGAAACAATAATGAACTCCGTCACCTTAATTTAACGCATTTTTACGGACAATTTTTCATACACAGAGATGGTTCTCCTTACCTTTACACTCCATACTTCATAACGGTAAATTCAAATGAACCTAGTAACCCAATCTCACCTGCGCCTGGTACATCCTGCTGAATAACAAACGAGGCAATGGCGAAAGCGGGTGGTAGGGTTTTACATCCCGACTGGGTCGCAACCACCATGTATATGGCGAAAAAGCCCGTCATAGTGATTCGCTTCTGCGTGTCGCGTTTCGGTATCAACCTGTGATTATCCAGCTTTTCGCAGGCCGGCATGACAGCGGCGACCGGTGATGGATAGTGTGTCATTCAATGGTCGCAATTGTTTTTGGATTGTACTGTGCTTACCATCAGACATAGTGCAGTCATTGTGCCGTGCTACAATAAAAATAAAAAAGAAACATTTGTACACGCAATTTTCAAAATCTTTCTACGAGCAAAATTATAGAGAAATGATTATGTTAGTTCATATTTCGGACTATCCATAAATTACTTTTTTTATACATTATAGTTTTTAGCGTTAGACCAAAATGTCACTTGGTGTTAAACGACGATATAGTCTAAGATGGTAAACACGGTAAACTTAAAGACTAGCTCTGCAGTGCGTGTGCCGAAACACATCAACATAGTGCATGGCGTCATATTTTCAACCTGAGGGTAGTATTAACTCGCCAGGCTGGTTTAAAAGAACCCCATGCTATGGTATCATCACGATGTTTTTTTTGTTCCTTCACCGAAAGCTCCATCTCAGTTGCAAGGACCCCAACCTAAGTCGATCGCCTCAGTGTCAAAGCACCAAGACTTTAGAAATTCCTGTGACCATTTGTGTGACTTCAATCATTTAGTTTGAAATCACTTACTTTCATTTTTACATTTAGAAGTAATCAAATTAAAATAGTACTACCAAAATGAAATAACTCTTTTTTTATGTACAATATTTTTTGTCACAGTTGTCGTTTAGAGTTTTACTACTTTAAACAAATACAAGTGACGTCACAAAACATACGACTCCCCATTTGTTGATTACCTCTCAACTTCTTAATGCATGACGTAATTTATGGATGATCCTGTATAGTTGGTAGATAGTCTTACTTTGACATCTTGAATAGTAAATATTTAGTCAGTTATCGCTTTTCTCTATTCATCTTCTAATACATTTAAGGCACCTTATACTTATTAGACAAAAGTTAGTTAATATCATGCAGACAAAGATAAGAATAAAATAGAGAGAAAAGAAAAACGATACAATACTCGAAAGTTTTTATTAAAAAAATATATTGATTATAACAATGTAAAACAATCACCTAAAGTCAATCTTGTATAGTCTGTTACATAATTTCTTAATAAATATCAATAACCCAAAAAAAAATACTTAACAATATAATGTCCGATCAAAAAATAAATTATATCACTGTTATTTATATTCATCCTAAGCGATATTAATTACCTGTAAAAAAGGTACTTATTTAATCTTTGAAGTGAAACTTGTTTCAAAGTAACCATATCAATTGTATTCTTACGTTTCAACGCAACGTTATTGACGCAAAAGAGATGGAAAATAGGTACTTGCCTAAAGAGAGAAAAAGAAAGACCTATGCTAAAACCGAAACAGATGGATGGATCAAACAATAGAGAGGCGTAAAGTATTACAAAGAGACAAGTATATTATTGTTTTTATATACTAACCAGCTATTTTAGAATGAAAAAGATTTTTATTAATTCAAAATAAAGTTACACATGAAAAGAAGTTTAATTTCTGTCAGGTGTTAAGTATATAAGTAACATGCGTTGTTTTTTTTTTTAATGTGATATATGTATAGCGGCGGGTCAAACAGACTGTTCGTGTGGCAACGTGTCGCCAAAAATTGCGTCGCGACGCTAAACGATAAAAAAAAATTGTATTTAATTAATATAAATATTTATTGGATAAAAAGTCATCCTATTCTTAAAAAAATAATTAATTATGCCATATTTATTTCCTGGCGTAAACTATCGTTTTGTGCGTATTACCAGTACAAAATAATTTCGATTTTTCATATTTGCCAGGCGCCAGATTTTTTTGAGTATATATTTTTTTAAACATAAATCATGTTTTAACTAAATATTATAATATCCCCCTATTAAAAAATATTCTTCCCAATTATAAATCACTTAATTACTAAAAATACATAAACACCTCTAAAATTAATATGCTGTTATATATAGCATATTACTTGAGTTATTTCGATATTTAATCAATATTTCGAGTTTTCACCGTCAACTTATACAGTACCTAAATATTCTAACTCAATAGTTTGGACCCAGTTTTGATGAAAAACATCTATCTCCTCTTATATCTATGAAATAACTGATATTATTTATTTACTCCTGCCAGTAGCTGCTGAAATTTATATCTGGCAATACATAATTATATAGATTGGCAACATAACAGCGATGCTCCTGGTGTTGCAGTTGACCATAGACGACGATAACTATTTAACATCAGATGGGCCGTCTGCCTGTTTGCTGCCTTTTGTCATAAAGAAAACATATATACAACGAAAAACCATGCACAGTTATTTTATATATATATACACAGGGCTCCTTTTGTGGGGGCAAGCAGTGCCCTTAAAGGGACATTCGAAAATACCGAAAAATTAACATAAGTTGCTTTCGTTCTGAAAATTTCAGAACAGATCTTACTATTATATGCCGCAAGTACACAAAATAACAAGGTGTAAATTTTTGAACTTTTTGATACAAAAAAAAATTTGAAAATTAGCGTGCCTCCAAAAAGAAAGTGATAAAAAACACCCGTATATACATATAACAATCCTCAAGAATAACAACCTATTAATTATTAATATTTTAAGTACAATAATTAGGCACGTAACATTTCACATATCACTGCTATTTTTCACATGTAACGAAAAATATTTTTTCATAAGAAAATATTTTTTATATCTCGGTTAAAACATTTCATTGTAAAACGCGGAATTTATGCATATTTTATTTATTAGACAGAAGAGCTTCATAATTTTAACAGCATAAAATTAATACTACAACAGTGTGAAATGTAGCAGATTTCATTAATCACCTGTGAAATAGCAATCCGTGATAAAATTTCACTGTTACATGATAATTTTAAAATAGCTATCAACTCCATGACTAACTATGATCTTGATTAACTTCGTTTATAGATATTCGAGCAAAGTTTGTTTTCAATCAATGTGAGAAAATAATAGTTTTTTCTTCTTCTAGAGCTTCGATGGAGCATAGGAGGTCCAGTGGACCACGTCTCGCCACCAATGAGGACGTGTCAATGCTCCAGGGTATGTCATCACATTATTCTGTATATGCTTGTAGGCCTAAAAGATATTATAGCCAATAAAGTCCGAGTAGAGACATGTGCATAGTCCTATTGCTATTGCTTCCAAAGACTTACCGTCATAATAACTGTACAATAAGACTGTGTAAGCAATTTAATAAAAGTTTTATTTTATTTCATACTACAGCTTCTTCACTTTAATATAAATGAGGGGCCATTGAAATACCTATACGTAAGCAGGATTTTGTAATTGAAGTGAAACTTCTTTATCGGCGTTGGAAAAAATTTACCGTCACATTTTTCCGTTACGCGCCATCTTTTTTGTATTCATGTCTATGATAATAAAATCCTTTTGTTTAAACTTTATCTAATTTAACTTTATTTTTTAATATATTAATAAATGTTTCCATAAAGAAAGAAAGGGTTTTTTTTTTTTTAACCAATTTCTGGAAATTGCATATAACATTTTCGAAAAAAAGCCAAACAATTTCACTTCTTACGTGTGTACACTAGTACACGCACACATTTTTTTTTTTGATCACCCCCTCCTACGGGCCAGCAAAAGTTAGCAATAATCTTACCGCTCCCATGCTTACGTAATCACCACCCAGACCCTATATCCTTTATGTCATCAAAAATAAGCAAATTAAGGACTCCCCCCCCCATTAATGCTTACGTAGTACTTGAATGACCCCATATTGACGAACAAATCGAATTATTCGAATATATTTAATAAGGAATTATCATAGAACTAATTGTTATAGGAACATACATAACATTTCTAATTTTTTTTTTTGCATAAAAACTTTTACAATTAAATAATTTTATAAAATAAAAAATGAAGTTCTTATTTATTATAATACAATTTTTTAAACAACTTTAATTAAAATTCCTGTTACTGACAGACGAATCTATTGAACTAATTTTGCATATAAATAATTATTATTCAGTATCTGATAAATATATAACTACTTAAATTCATTAAAACAGTTAAAATTATTCACGTAATTGCAATTGTTCGAATGATCCTGGTTGCTAGCTGCTGGATGGTTAGTAGGAGCCTATGTTATTAAGCTCGCCATTGTATAAAGTCAAAAGTGCAATAAAGTATCCATTCGTTCATTCAAAATTTGTTTATTAAATTCGCACGTAAAAATATTAAATCGATACTAACTTCTCCATCGGCTCTCCCCAACACAGATTTTAGACAGAAATCAGGCGGCGCCAGCGTGTCCACCAGCGCGACCGACTCCGGGACTATACACGAGCACAGCTCCAGGATGCCCTCGCGGAGGAGCAGACCCTCACCACCCAACAGGTAACCACCCTAGAACATCACCACAACACGAAAATACAAATATTTTAACAAGAATTACCATATACTTCTGTATTTTAAAATTTCCTTCAAGTATTTCTGGGTTCAAACCCTCTACCATAAAGTGAATTTTGTGGCACGTTTTAAAGGCCAATGTGTCTGTAGCTATTCTTACATAGTTTTATTATTAATTAATGATTAATCTATGGTCACTAATGCCACGGAGCATGAATCTTGAGCACATAAACTCCAAGAACTCCAAGAACATTGAAATTATCAAAAGACACTCCAATATTGGCAATTATGAAATAACGTCTGACTTGGCTGCATGGACTATCATACTTTGCCTTAGATTGAAAAAATCAGAAACAAAAAAGAATCTATTATCATAAGATATCTATAAAAAATTATATCACTAAGATAAAAATCGTTACCTTAAATCTAGCATTACAAGATAGTCTTAAGACAACAATTAAATAAACTTAGAATTAAATTATTATTATGATTAATAAATATAAAGAAATAACTCCTGTAGGAATAAATACATCAAAGTATTACCACAGACCTTTATCTAATATTTTTTTTTTCGCTACAAGAATGTACTGTGGCCTTACGGGTCGGGTGATATCCAAAAGTTGAAAAACAATTATTTCCGTGTTAGACATATGAGAAAAGGAAAATTGCGATCAGGCACCTTTTTATATTAAAATTAAGAGCTACAGTTTTAACATGGTCATTTGGCGGTATCCAAAGCAATATGTTCAGGGTATATAAAGGTAAAAAAATTGACGATTTTTTTTATACAGCCCAATGTATACCTATTATATATAACTATGGGATCTTAATGTTTTATACGCTTTTCCTTAAAAGTATGAATGATCCCAACAAAAGTATACCTTAGCTAACGTTAGTCGATGAGAACCAAAATCATAAATTAAAAAAAAAAATATTCTAATTGATTTTACAAGTAAAAGAGAAATTCTACGAACTTACGATTATAGATGGCGCTAAAAACATATTTACTGATAATCTGTAGTACAAAGGTTGTGCGATAGATGGCGTCAAAATGAATCACGTATAATCGATTCTGCCCGCAATTGTATCAATAAATGAGTCACTTTAAAAAGAAATGTACAATACATGTACACATTTTTTTCTACTTACAATGTACAGTGTTGCCAGGTGTTTCTCTAGTAAAAATGCACCGTAGAGCGACACTAACTTCAACAGCACTTTCCTACACGCGGCGTCTTCAAACTCAACCGCAGTCTTGTAGAAATGATTCAGTACGTAGTTCTGTAAGACATTTAATAATATATAACTGGACATTAGAGTAATGTATATCGGTCACAGAACTTGAAGTGTCATGGTTTAACGACATTCGGGTTTGATTTAACCTCGAGACAGTTTAAAACCACAAAGAATGTAGACTTCACGGGGCACAGGACAATAAACTGTTGGCAGTATAAGCTTAAAAAAACCCGATTTATTACGAAACTTTGAAAATATATGATGTATTGTAAAAATACAATTTTAATGTAAAATGTATTTTCAAATTATTTATTCATTTGTACGAACTTTTTTCTATTAAACCAAGGGACCGCAAGCTTTTCTTACACTCAAAAGGGCTATAAATATTATGAAGATATTGGTGCGGGCAACATTTCGTCTAATAAACACTTTTTTTTTGATAAAACTAATTCTAATAAACTTATTTTAATATTGTAAGTACAAAATTAAGTAAGCATTGTATTTCTATAAATGTGTTGATTAATGCCTGCAGTGCGGCCTCGTGCTTGCGCGGGCCGCACCGTAGTGGCATGCGATATGTAATGAATTTTATATTTTATTCATAATCTTGTGTTATTTGACTCTATATTTTGTAATATTGGTAGTGTTTTACATAAGAGTCCATTAAAGTATTATGTAAGCACTGATGGAGGGTGGGGGGTCTTTGATTTGCTTATTTTTGATGACATAGGGGATGGGGGGTCCGGATAGTGATTACGTCAGCAATATTCTTCTATTACACTGGAACAGATTTAGATAAATGTTTACGTGAGGGGGAGAGGGTGTAAGAGTATTGCTTACTTTTGCTGACCAGGGGGAGGGGGCGGTCAGAAATTACAAAAATTCTGCTTACGTAATACTTGAACGGCCATTAATATATTTCGGCTATTGTATACAAGAGAGGTGGATGGGAAGTAATACCACGGAGCATGAATTCTGTGAAACAACAAAAACACCCTGTAAACGTTCTAACGAGAGAGCCACCATCTTGTCAGAACATTGAAAATATCGCAAGACACTTGTATATTATTAGCCACTCGACAATGGCTGTAATAATCTGGAAGAAACGTTGCCAAAAATAAATTAAAAAAAAAACATTTACATGTCATTTGATTCTAGAATGTTCAAAACGAATTAATTTATTCTAACACCTTGAAAATTGGCAGACCTATGTAATTTTATATAGAAAAGATTTCTATTATGCCGATTTCACTATACATTATTACTAGATGGCGCTACAGCACATCAACTTTTGTACTATCCAATCGAATTTTATGACAATTCATATAGGTACTTTGAAAACTACGAACATTTTTCAATATCAATTTCGTAATAATTCATCTATTTACTAAAACAAATTGTAATTACAAGTAAGAGATGCGTGCGTGGTACAAATATATAAAAGGAAATGCATACCTCTCCATAAATAATTAGTACAAATATATAAAAGGAAATGCATACCTCTCCATAAATAATTAGTACAAATATATAAAAGGAAATGCATACCTCTCCATAAATAATTAGTACAAATATATAAAAGGAAATGCATACCTCTCCATAAATAATTAGTACAAATATATAAAAGGAAATGCATACCTCTCCATAAATAATTAGTACAAATATATAAAAGGAAATGCATACCTCTCCATAAATAATTAGTACAAATATATAAAAGGAAATGCATACCTCTCCATAAATAATTAGTACAAATATATAAAAGGAAATGCATACCTCTCCATAAATAATTAGTACAAATATATAAAAGGAAATGCATACCTCTCCATAAATAATTGATAGTGACACTGCATTATAAGACTGGGAGTCGTTTTTCGCTTGGAAATTGTCTTTACCAGCAGACTTCAACTTGGATACCTTCTCGTAAGTCATCTTGAGTGTATAAGCAGTCAACCATTTATACATGTGAATTAAATCTGAAAGAAAGTACACTCCTGTCGTATTTTTCGGTCTATTATCCAGACATTTCCAATATGGTTAAAAAAAAACACTTTTTTAAAACTTGAATCACTTAAAAGAAATTCTAATTCAATTATCGACCAGCGTGTATGGGATCTAGAACCGGACTAACTGTGAAGGGATGGGTGTGTCTGAGCGACAAACAACGGAAAAGCTGACAGGGTGAAATAGTGGAAAGGTAAGGAAAGTGCTAAATAATAGGAGGGCTAAATGTGTGGCTAGTGCTAAATAACTGTTTATTCTATAATCCGGTTGCAGAATTAGCCCGTTCAAGTACATGCAAAAAACCTTTTTTTAACATACATTTATGAATAGGAGAATATATATACACCAGGGTGCCTATCAAAATATAGCTGTTAGAAAATTTTAATCAAATAATGATTAGTTTCTTATGAAAAAAAAATGAATTCACTTGTCCTTTTAATTAAAATATCATCTACTTCACAACAATATAATATTAAAGAGATAAAAAAAAGTGGTTGCCGCTGGGCACTTTGCCGCACCTCTTCACAGCCAGGTGAAAACAGATATATTATTAATTATTTATACATCAAATTAAGGCTATTTAATTTTAGCCGAAAATAATGGTTGCTGGCTATTAAAGATGCTAAATATTAAAGATAGGGTGAAGAGAGTTAGCGCGCAAAATCACTAGTCAGACAAAGATAGCGATTGTCAGAATATTTCTGATTTTATAGTTTTTTTTTACTAACTGATACCCGCGACATGGTCTGAGTTTATTGTCCTTAATTATATTATCATTTACCTACTTTTCTCTCGTACCCAACTCGCGCCGTAATTTAAATTTCAATAATAGAATGGACCGATTTTAATGAAATAAAGAGTAAATGTTACTCGAGCATATGATTAATGATTTTCTTGGTGATGTTTTATTGTGAAATCAGTTTTTTTTAATATATCATAGGTGGCAAACGTACAGTTAAGTGATCACCACAGTCCAAAGACACAAGCAACACCAGGCTAGTCGCGAGTGCGTTGCCAGCCTGTGTTTGGGTGATGAGGTGAAGAGGGAGGGGAGGGGAAAGGGAAGGAGGGGAGGTGGGCCTCCGGAGCTCTCACTGACGCAAGCACTGTCACTTTACGACGGTTTTCTGTGAGTGTTTCAGTACTTTAGCGTATTCATACAAATAGACAGACATTTCTAAAAATAATTAAAATGTATTTTATTAAATATTCCTAGTTACCTATACCATTTTTTTTACAAAAATCTAAAAAGTACAGACATTTTACATTTACATTCTTATTATATTATAAAAAATATAGATACACCAGCAATAATATCGTTTGTTCGGGTCACAAATACGAAATCATGTGGACCCTTTACGTTAGATGTGTAGTCATCGGCCGGAAACTGACTGACCTATTGGTTAATTTTGTTCCCTACCGCATACTAATAGAAAAGTTGCATTTTAATTGGTCCGTTTACGATCGTGTCAATATTTCAAGACGGCATTCGATAGTAAACTTAATGATTTTTTTTAAATACTTTTTACAATCCAATGTGATCTTAAATGATAATGTGGTCCTATATGGTAAGCAGGCTAAGCCTAGAGGGGTACTAGCTCACTGAAATAAACCTAAAGGTGCTTGGCGATAGATGGTCAACTTAAGGGTAGCTCCCCCAACGAACTTAGGAAACGATCTACAACGATGCTATGGTTTCATCACTGTTTTCCTCCACCGAAAACTTCCGACTCAGTTGCCCACGTCTATCGATACAATCTTCGAAAACCCTATCATCCAAAACCAAAATGAAAAATATTTAATTTTAGCCCTAATAAGGTGCTTATGAACGTCAAAACTATCACTGGTTCGGACAAACAACCCAATCACCTAGATCGTTTCTTTTTTTATTTTCTACGGGCCCGGCAGACGTTATCCCGCCTTGATTATAAAAAAAATACTTGACAAATTATATACTAAAACCTTCCCCGTGAATCACTTTATCGACTGGCGAAAACAGAATGAAAATCCGTTCAGTAGTTTTTGAGTTTATCGGAACCGGCAAAAAACTAGATCGGGTTTATGTTTTTAACATACAGTATATGTTTTTAGTTTATAAACAGAGAGGAGTCAATTCCAGATATCACCATTATTAACACATTGATTCACTCTATAATAACCTTTTGACACCAAAACCCGCGGGACATGGCCATTAAACTCACAATCCATTAAATCGGAAATATGCTTTGGGACTTTGTTGTAAAACACTATTATCCAAAAATCTATTACTGGTTTTAATTAGTCTGAAATATGGGACGACCAATGTGCCACAACTGAACCATCACCGCTTTAAAATCTTGACCTGTTAGAAGAAAATCATGAATTATAACTTACTTTAAGGAAATCGAACTTACTAGAAGGTTGAATAATATCAGCGACAGTCTTCCACTGGCATTTCTCTTGCAATAGTTCGTCAGCGTTGTCCAGGAAACGTAGAGTTCCTAAAGGACTATCGCGCACAGCTTCATGTCTCTTGGGCCAAATATTGAGGAGCCAGTTGCTGGTCTGCTGGAGGAGCAGGCTGTTCTCCCCTTCATACGTGCAGTTTGCATCGTTGTCATTGCGAAGATCTCCCAGGCAAGCAGCTACAGTTGAATACATTAAAATATCAAATACAACATCCCGATGCTATTACCGTAAAGTTGATATAAGGTCATTCTAATTGAATTTGTAAGAAGAAACTGTTGCTGCACTATTTTAGACTTTGCTTACTGTCATTTTTATTTACTTAACAATTATGTCGTTACAGTTCAAAATGAGCTAAATCCAATTTTAAGCGTTCATATAACATGTTTTTTTGGTTAAGATTTCCAGATTTTATACACCGCGAATGAAGTTTAAATTTTGCTGTCCATAAGGTTTTTAGTATAAAATATTAGGTACCGTTAAAATTGGATTTAGCTCATGTTAACATGTAACGGCTCAATCCTAAAAATAAAAATCAATTTTTTTCTTCATTCACACCATTTCTATCTCATTCAAAATAATGCAACTAAAAGATTTATGTTATACGTAAATATATGAACAATCGGACAGTTCGTTTATATTCAATTCAATATTCAAGAGTATATTGAAATATATCGATTTATTCGAATTTTATATCGAGTACCATTTTATTCCATTCGATTCAAACATTGTTCTCACACACTCAATTTATTTACGTGTTTTAAATATTATTTATAAAACGAATATTTAAGATATCTACATACTTGCAGCGGTGGGGATTTTATAAAAATATATGATTTAACTGACTTTTGTGATTTAATGATTCTAGCGCCTGGTCTATTAAATGTAAGTCGTAATAACCTTGAGCCATTAATCAAATGCCATATACTTTAAGCTGTTATTTTTAAACCTTGTTAACCACAATTTTACATGCGTAATATTTAGGCAACCTTATAAAAATTTTGAAATATTTTATCTCACATACGTACGAGATATTGATATTGTTTTGTTTCGCACCAATATTGGTGCCTGACCTAACTTTTTTTAAATCTGTTACAAAAATCTGCAGTAATCAGGCTACCGGAATGTACAGCATTAAAATAACACTTAATTTAGAAAGAAAAATGTATGTATTGATGTATAGATAGAAGGGAATGGTTTTTAAAGTATGCACCTTTCAAATATCCATGTCCCCCGCAAGCCTCTCTGCAGTTCTGGATGCCATCCCGAGACATCCAGCCAAAGAGTGGTTTGACAGATGAGGATAGCGCGTGCAGCTCTATACCCCGGCTGGCTGCGTGCTCATCATTTACTCCTTGGGATATATGCAATGTATATATATGGGTATTCCATGACAAAACAAACTTTTTGAAAAAATAAATATTTTGTCATATGTTTTAATACCACTCAGAATGACCCTCCTGATAAATTGCCATTTTTTTATTACTCCTTCCAACGAACGCTTTTTTTTTAGTTTTTGAAAATAACTTTCTTAAAAATTGTCAAAATTTTTTGATCTTTTCTTTTTGAATTTATTGTTTTTACATAGCCTGTATGGAATATCCAAAAAAATAATAAAAGTGTCTTTTCAACGATTAATATAAAAAATCTCAAATTTTATTAGGCCTAGTTTGAGAGGTATTAAAACATATCACTAAATTCAAGAAATAAAAAAAAAATCAAACCATCCGATTTTAGCGTGGAATACCCCAAATATATTTTAATTATATATAATACTTTTGTAGTTTACAGGCATTTGATTACGATCACACGTGGTGGTTACATTACGATATCACATGACAATACACTAAACCTAAATAAAAACTACAGATCAAGTGCAGAACACATATATAGGTACTTTCTAACTTGAGGAATGTAGGTAGTCAAGTGGGTTTTAGAAGAAGCGCTATTACCATGATATGGTTTCCTTCGCCAAAAGCTTAGGACTCATTGTACAATTCAAACGTATATTGCTAGACACAGAGTTCCTATCCTTGATTTTTTATGTTATTTCCTTCGATCAACAATAACTAGATATCGGGTCGGCGCGAAAAATACGTCTCGGTAAATAACAGCTCACTTGAGCTTTTATTTTGTTTAGTTTGTTTGAAACACAGCCAATGTAAGCACGTTTCACATGCCGCAGTGTATTCAAAAGATGCAAAAATAATACCCGAAAAAGCAATTTAACAGCCGGAGTATCTTACTTTCGCTAAATACATGTTGAATAAGTTATATTTTAAGCTTTAAATGAACAAATAATATCAAATTTTGAACAAAATTACCGATTTTAAACCTGTGGTACAAATGTTTGGCCAAGGCTCGCCAGCCACGCACAATAACGGGAAAAAGCACTTTATTCATTGCGTGTTAAGGTTGAATTCACACTAAATGTTGTTTATGTTGTCTTTTCATTTGCAAGGGACGGGAGTAATTTATTGTTTTGCTCGTTTTATCATAAGTATTAGATAATATTTTGAATATTTGTGACTTTATTACTAGGTGTCATTGATGTAAATATAAATATGTAAATAGGTTTATAAAAATGTAAATAGGTTGAACTTAAAACTGTTTTAAAACTTTTTTTCTCCATTTCTTAGTAAACAAATAACTACATAACTATATATTTACGCGGACAGCAGTTAACTTCGATTTTGTACGTGACCCTTTATCTAGTTATTGTTGATCGAAGGTTATTTCCATTAAAAAAACGATAAAATGTGACTACAAGTCAGGTATCAAATGTTCTGTTTAAGTAAGCAATATGTTTGCATTGCATATTTTGCAAAACATAAAAATATCTTCATTCGTTCGAGGTACTAAGTGCAAGTTAGATTCTCGTTGGACCGGTTTTTTATCTGTTCACTTATCTCAGACTTTGTGGTATATATTGACACTTAGACGAATGTATGTATTATTATTTTTACGATAGAGCTAAACAGAAAAATACATTTCTTATATGGAAGGTCTGTTATTATTTCAGTTTTTTAATATTGTTATTATTACTTTTTATATCATAGGAGGCAAACGAACAGGCCGGTCACCTTATGTTAAGTGATCACCACCGTCCATAGACACTAGCAACACCAGGGGAGTCGCAAGTGCGTTGCCAGCCTGTGTTTGGGCGGAGGGGGGAGGGAGAGAGGAAGAGGGGAGGGGGAAGGGAATGACAGGGGTGGCTCCAGCGCTCTCACTGACCGAACGAAAACCAACAATGGAAGCACTATTACTTCACGTGTGTTTTGTGTGAGAGGGTGGTAGTACCCCGGACGAGCCGACCCATTCATGCTGAAGCCAGTAATAGCTTCGGCGTGGCTCTACCACCTACAAAATTGATTTTAATTATTTAATTATATTATTTTTATTATTATCACTCGTTTGATAAAAACAAATTAACTCAAAATGTACGTTATCACAAAAATGTTAAAGTTGCGAGAAGAATACGTCAAATTCAACAACCACTTCAATACGATCAAAACTACTAAAATACATTATTGTTGTTTTCTCCTTGATTTAAACGTGTGAAAAACGTTGTCTTAGAAGATAATTAATACAGTGAAGTAAAATGAAATAAGTCGATGATTCAATATAAAATAATTATCTTATTTACTTTAATATATTAGTAACAATGCTTATCACTTCAGTATATGTCTTTTTATTTTAAAAATATTACGTAATCTTTTCCCTAACATTCAGACTTCATTCGGCTTTATGCTAATTATCGTATTGTATTATGCGGTTACTTCGTCTGAAATTACCTTATAATGTTTTATAAAAAAATTAATTCACCATGAACATTTTTTAAAATGCTTATTTAAACAACTTTATGCCGCAAATTGTGATATTTTCTACAACGACCAAATAGCAATATAATTTACACTACTTTTTGAACTGATTTAAATCGCTTCTATTTACTCTTCAGATAATTTTTAAGTCGAACGTATAAACATGGTCAAACATTAAACACATTTTTCCATAAAATTGTTTTTTTGAGTTACTCCTTTTCTATTAAAGATGGCATATATTCCGTAAATATTTAAATTACCTATTTATTACTGTTCAAAAGAAATACATCTTTACATATTGGGTACACGTATACAGCGCTACTGGTTAGTCGCCAGCAATATTTTTATGGAATAATCATTAGTCGATTCTCGTTCTAAACCAATTTAAAAAGTAGGTGCTTAAGATTTGACCTAATTATCGCGAGAAACGCAAAACTGACTGACTGACTAGGCTCAACATAAAGTGATTTACGCAAAAACGAACTGGTGTAATAAATACGGAAACGAATGAATAACGCCCTGCCTCCCAGTCTCGCACCTCGACCTGCGCTCTGCTTCCCTTTGTTCGACCGTGCGGCGTTCCCACGATAAGCAGATACGTAATGAATAACCTTGAAAAGCCCCCTTTTAAAATTGTTCATTGGATCTAGGCGTGATTTTTTTTACGTTTAAAAGTATCGTTCCCAAATTTTTAAATGCATTAGAACAAACTTTAACTAAGGTTTTCTTTGTTGTCTATTAGTATTTGTTTTGATATTATTATTTTATATGTTATTTGTGACTATGAACTATCACACGATAGAAGGGTGTTAAACTATAAACATTCACCAGGTATCGTCTGGTAACTGAATCAAATACAGCAGAGGTGAACTTACCCAAAATGTTATTAACACTCATTGTGACGTGGAGATTGCACAGCCATGTATAGAATATCTTCATCGCGTAAGTGGCCGCCAGGTATGGCAACAGTCTAATTTGCTGCAAAGGGTAGTAGTTACAGTACTCGGCGTTTGATTTGGCACGTCGGGGAAAAGAGTGAGACGATCGGCTAAGATCGGCTTACTTCGTTTTGTAATGTGTTGTCTTTATCTTATTATATAACTTTATACTTATCATATAAGAACTAGGTAGACACGTTTAAATTCAAATTTTATGCCGTTTATCGTTGATATTGCGATCAAGTTAAACATAATTACAATATCATGAGAAAGCAAACATGTCATTGAAAAGGCAATTATTATTATAAAATATTCAAATATTATGCCGGTCATAGGTGCACCTATATAGACAGACCTTTCCGATAAACCGTGGCGTATATAATCGGCTTACAATCATATTTTGAAGCTATTGGCTAAAATGGCGGTTACAAAGCTATCTACAAAATTACAATTGTACAAGAAAGCGTTATTAAAACTTAGCAATTTTGCAATTAGTTTAGCAATTATATCATTATAATAAATAATACCTGTTGTTGGTATTCCAAGACTGGCATCTCCTCATCAGCATTTTCGGGTCCGAACTGCTTCCTCACCGCAGAATAACGTATAGCAATCACTATAGCCTTTAGGAGGTAGTGCGTCGATATACCAGTTATATGGACCCGTCCACCTAAAGACACAGGCACGCGTTCAATTTAAATTAACCATCTACATACAACTGCTACATTGACAAAACTCTGATTTTTTTTTTTTGCCGGTCGGCATGGTAACGATGGCTGCCTTTGCTATTTAACACTGACAATCATCGTTATTTACTTTGTACTTTCCATTAGTTACCGTGCAGTCATTTTGTCAAACCAGATTTTAAAAAATAAAAAATATTTACAAGTAAAGAAACAACGATATGACCAGATGCAAATAAGCTGAAGAAAGAATTACCTCGTTTACGTATACGACAGCAACGAGAGGGGTTTTTGTAGCACCAATATTGGTGGCTAGAGTTCGTATTTTTAAATATATTCATGTCTCTTACAAAGTACCTTACCGAGCAGACCACGAGTTTATATAGCTTCATAGATCATTCCAAATTTTTAATTCTTAGGTTTTTTTACGTTTTATAGCTTTTAGCGTTGGACTACAATCTCATCTTGATCTAAGAGGGGACCAGCTCTCAAATGCAGCTGCCGGAACACAACAACAGGTGCTTGGCGACAGAATTTCAACTTACTATACCTGCTTGCTATGCTTGCCCTATCACAATGCTATGGTTTCATCACTATATTTTCCTTCACCGAAAGCTCCGATTCAGTTGCTAGGATTCCAACTTACGTCCACTGATGAGTTGTCCAAGCATGCTATGAACTAAGCCATGATCGATTCAACATACTACATTTATCTCAAATAGCATACATAAGCTACTGCTATTTTTTTTTATATTGTAGGAGGCAAACGAACAGACCGGTCACCTTATGGTAAGTGATCACTCCCGTCCATAGACACTAGCAACACCAGGGGAGTTGCAAGTGCGTTGCCAGCCTGTGTTGGGGGGGGGGGGGGGGACTGGGGAAGGGGAAGGGGGAGGAGGAAATGGGCCTCCGGCGATGTCACTGACCGAACGAAACGCAACAATACTGTTACTTGACGTGGGTGTTTCTGTGGGTCGGGTGGTAGTACCGGGGGCGAGCCGACCCATTCATACTGAAACCAGTAATAGCTTCAGCGTGGCTCTACCACCATATAATGCACCATCTATACCCAGTTACTTTATGATTATTAAATATTGTAATAAGAGTGACAAAAAGCAATGCAAATTAAAACTTCTTAGACTAGGTATAATAAGTCATAACACGTTCACTCTGTGACATACTGATAGCGCGTATTACTAAATGGTCATTACATTTCTCAGGCAATAGAAAAATGTTTACGGTTTGATGAATAAAATGTAAGAAAATGATCACATAGTACTGACACTATTCTTTGATAACTGATTATTTAAAGTTATTCACCCTAATCATGAAGCATATCTTAGAACGACCTGACCTATCCCGACCTTAAAGAAAAAAAAAACAAATAAATGGCTAATTAATATGATAAACCAGATTTATTTTAAATCACCATTAAACTTGTAACATTTATTATGAAATTTATCACCTGAGAGAATCCCAAGAGCTGCTCCGAACCTTTTATTGGGGTCCCTGAAAGGGGTCTTGTAGTCGCCGTTATCGTCGACCCCACCGAATTTGTCTAAAGCCGCTTCTTTTTGTATATGATAGTTATTGAACATAACAAACCTGAAAGCAATATATATGGCGACTCATACAATCGCAAAACCAAAGAAATAAATTCGATCCTTCATTTGGTCAGCTTGACGCCAACTACATCGAATGGTTGAGTAAGCTTCAAACTTACTTCGAATAATACAGGATGAGTTTTGTAATAACAAAAGTTAAAACTAACGCAGCAGTCATAGATGGTAAACAGCTAATAATTAATAATAAATTACGCCGTTATTAAAGTGAAACTTTTATTACATCGTCTCAAACTTTTTCGTCTGTGTGTTGCGTGTCGCGTGATGGTCGGCCGCGGAGTAGGGATAAAGTGAAAGGCGCTCGTCAGAGCAGCCAGGGCCAATATGGCGGCGCCTATAGTTCGCAGCAGCTGACCGTGTAGTGTATAGACTATTATTAGTTAAATGTCTATAGTGTGAAAAAAAGTTTCACTTTTACCGTGGTTTCATAAAACCACACAATCCGTTTTTTTTTAATAACAATTCTCGTTATAAACTATGTTATAAATTATACTGCTGTTAGATAATTTCCTGTCGTGTATTAAAATCTAGTTTTTTTTTTAAATATCGTATATAGGTTTTAGGGTTTGACCACAATCTCATTTCTGACGGAACACACCAACAAGTGCTTGGCGACAGATTTTAAACTTGAGGGTGGTAGCTCGCCAGGTGGACCTAGAGAAAGTCCTATCACCATGCAAATAATATAATGCATACGTTTATCACAATAAGACATCAGTGAAATGAGTTTTCGCTGTTTCTACCGTGACTTTGTGAGTAAGCCCTATCCTTATCATACCTATTGGTTACTGCATAACGCTTGCTTGTTCACGCGTTGTGATAACCGCAAGAAACCGCCGTAAGGAAAAGGGATGCATCGTAACTAAAACACAAATTGGAAATGAGCCGAAAAGTCCTTAAACACGAGAACAGAAGCTCACAAGTAAAATCATGTATATTCACGTTTTCCCTGATTCCGAATCATTACATTATTATAAAACAAAATCCTCTGCCACGTCTGTCTGTTCGCGATAAAATTAGAAACTATTGAACAGGTTTTCATGCGGTTTTCACCAGTAGATAAAGTAATTCATGAGGAATGTTTAGATATATCATTTGTCATGGTTTCTTTTTATTATCAGGGCGGGACAACGTCCACCGGGCTCGCTAGTATATATAATAACACACAATATTGCCAAAACCGACAGATGACAGATTTAATCCCTTCCTCTCCTTTTCATACCCGAACCACGCGCGCTGGGCTTCGGAGCCATAGTTTTACGGTAAGATAGGTCTGGGCACGAACTAAAAAGTTCGCAACCTCTTATCTCTGCCGTACCGTGAAGCTATGGAACAATCTCCCGGCCAGTGTGTTCCCTCCTTCCTATAATATGGGGTCCTTCAAGCGTAACGTGAAGAGACATTTATGCAAGCCGGCATGACAGCGGCGACCGGTGAGGGATGAGGGATAGCGTGTCTCTCGGTAGTCGCCGTTGTTTTTGGATTATACTGTGCTCACCATCAGGCACAGTACAGTCACTTTGCTGAGCTACGATAAAAAAAAAAAAAAAGATGCCTTCATACTTTGGACATCAGAACGCATAGAATATAAAAGCATTCAGTAGTTTATTATCCTTTCTGTAGGAATATAGCTGCATGTTAATAATATTGTTGTAATGATGAGCATATCTTATAGTGATATAGTAACTGTAAAGGCAATGCACGAAGAGTTCCCAACCCAAACGGTGCTATTACAAAAAAGTTAAACACGTATTGAACCCTGGCTTTAAAAAGGTCTCATATTAAATGCACTGCGGTCGCTGAATGTTCGCCATCTTGCTCTTTTGTCTCGCTTTGGTTACGTTAGGTTAGACTTGTGAAAAAGGATAACGCGAACTTGCCTCGGGCGAGCGCTGTGCATTTATTAGGAACCTTTTTTAAACCATGTATTTAATACGTATTTAACTTTTTTGTAATAACACGGAAAGAGTTTCAGACACAAGAATATCCTGACATTTATTGTAATAAAACTTAGGAAATTGTACTTAATACTTGTGTAAAATTTAAGCAAAACATTTAACAAATTCTATGGGTCCAGAAAGCGTGTCCAAAACAACTATTTTCACCGTCGAATATTCCGTGACCTTAAATTTGAACTTCACATTGTCCTTAACATTTATAATAAATAGAGTCCGAAAAAATAAATTTTTATTAAAAATTTTGCTTACAATTAGAATTGTTATTTGCATTCAATGCGCTCTTTATATTAATATTGGTAGGTAATTAACCAAAAATGTATAAAACACTTTCGGCGAGGTTTGTAAGTGCTTCGCATAGTGGTTTATTCAAAGAGAATAACAATGTTGAATTTAATTGATTTTAGTGGGATCTCAGTCTGTCACGTAGTGGTTTTATATATATTTTTTTTTATGCCAAAAGGAGGCAAACGAACAGGTGGTTCACCTGATGTTAAGTGATCAACACCGTCCTTAGACACTAGCAACACCAGAGGAGTCGCAAGTGCGTTGCCAGCCTGTGTATGGGGGAGGAATAGGGCAAGGAGAAAGGGGAAGTGAAAGGGGAAAGGATGTGGGCCTCCGGCGCTCTCACTGACCGAACGAAACGCAACAATGCAAGCACTGTTACTTCACGTCGGTGTTCTGTGGGTCGGGTGGTACTACCCCGGGCGAGCCGACCCATTCATGCTGAAACTTGTAATAGCTACAGTGTGGCTCTACCACCTTCTACCACCTCTTTTATTCATAATCTTCTATTGACTCTTTATTTTGTGATATTGTTGTCATTTTACGTAAAATCGTTCAGTAATTTTGCATAAGTGAAGTGGCGGGAAAGTAATACCACGGAGCAGGAATTCTGAGATGCCACAAAAATATCCTGGAATTTCTAACAAAAGAACCGCCGTCTTCTTAAAACATTGAAATTATCGCAAAACACTTGTAATATAATTAATTACTCGACAGTAGTCTAAATAATCTAGTAGATTGGTTGCCAAATAAAAATAATATAAATGTTGAGCTTTTTCATATTATGCGAGAGGTTCATCCGATGAATAGCCACAGGGCTTAACGGCATATTTATGCCACTCTATTAATAGTTTTTATTATACATGAAGAAAGAGCGTCTGTACTTATGTACGCACGAGAGAAGTTATACGTCTTTTAAACAGAATCAAAAGTTCTAACAACGAAATTATATATTGTGAATAAAACTTTGAATAAAAACATACACAAATGATATAAAATATCATTTATATTTCAATTAAAAGAAATAGTTTATATATTATTGGAATAAAACGGCCTACGGTTAGAGGTAATTGATTGAAATCGTCACATAATGAAAAAGCGTTATACCCCTCCATGCTGCTTTCTCTCTGTGTGTCTAATTATATTGTATACGGGTGTGAAAGTATTGAAAGTTGAGCAGACAAGCATCGTGCCTTGCCAATTGTATACCATCAATACAATTCACTATTTTATATTAAATCGTCTATACATATAATAAGAATGGAAATTTAATTTGTCTGTACTTTTAAGATTATTGTAAAAAAAATGTTGCAGGTGTCTAGGAATAAGTAATAAAATACATTTCAATTATTTTTAGAAATATCTGTCTATTTGTCTCTATGATGAGGGTTCCCTGATTTTATAAAAAAATCTGTTTATCTATTTCATGCCGCGTTACATTTGGGATAACAACTTCCGCATTAAACAAAAAAAAAATCAACGATTACTCCTAACGGGACAAAAAGAAGTATTACATTAAAAAACCACCTCAATATAACTCCTCTAAGATATATAGATATAATATTAACTGGTCCTATTACATTATCTGATAATATCTGATAACTCACCCATTGTCGACCCCATTCAACCCGATTTTCTCCCCAATATCCCCAACGATAACTCCGGGATACGGGATCAAGGTTTTTGGATCCCTTAACGGTACTACAAACGTATGAAGCCCATGGTTCTTGCCTTTCGATATTAACATCGCGTAGATTATTGCGTGTGTTGCACATTTACCTAAAACAATATAATTTTATTAAGCCCAGCAATTTCATCACTGCTTCTAAAGGCCAAGTTAGGTGGACATATTTTACCATTATTTTGGCAGTAATTCTTCAATGAACCAGTTTTATTGGAAATCATAATTAGCACATTCGTGCGTTATTGTCGTTTTCTTCTTAGGTATAATTTTTGGGTAATAGGTATACCAGAATGTGAGTCGCGATGATGGAGAAAATTCTTCTTTTCCAAGGAAATTTATGGACATAATCACCACGTCAGACTACGACGTAGTGTCGTAAAAAATAACGTACCACGAAAAATCTACAATTCTATACTTTTCCCACATACAGTGGTGACGTTTCTTAGGTTTAGATATCCTCACGAACTTTTTAAATTTGAATAATTAAATGCACGCGAATTTCAAAGAATTCATTGGTGTACGACAGGGTTTGCACTTGCGTACATCAAATGGATATTTAATCGGATAAACCATTTTTTCATGGAAGTTTTTATGCTATCCATTTAGAACCGTTCAAGTTTTACATAAGTTAAACTTTTTGTACTCGCCTTGTCAGTGAAAGTAAGTAAACGGTTTATCAGCCCCCTCTTACGCTTATGTAAGTATCGGCATATGTATTAAAATTTATATAGAATCTCTTGTGACTTCTCTCTCTTCTTGATGAGTTTCTCAAAAGAGAAAAAGTAAGGAAGTAAATATTTCTGACGTAATCGCCTTTTACCGAATCCTCAGTCCCCCATATCCTTATAAATACGAAAAGTATAGACCCCAACCTCCTTTGGCGTTTACGTATTATATTACCCATCCCGCCATAATTCGTCACCGAATAACGCTCAACCGTATTTCTGGTCATTAGGTTTTATATAGTAATTTAACGCGGACGAAGTCGGGAACGGTTACTATCCTATATAAAATAAACTCACAGAGTCAAAGTCACAGATACTAATTTATGTCAACGTCATGTAAACGAAACATAATCATCATTACATAGTATAAAACAAAGTCCCCTACCGCGTCTGTCTGTCTGTCTGTTCGCGATAAACTCAAAAACTACCGAACGGATTTTCATGCGGTTTTCACCAATGGGTAGAGTGATTCATGAGGAACGTTTTAGTATATCATTTGTCAAGGATTTTTTCATAATCAGGGCGGGACAACGTCTGCCGGGCCCGCTAGTTAAAATATATAGAACATTCCATACAAATCGAACGGTTTGAAAAAAAAATCCGCAATTTTGTGATGTATTACTACCCCTCAAAATAGCCCTCCTGATAATAAACGATTTTTTTTTATTACTCGTACAAAAGAAAGTTTGATCGTAATGAAACCACAACATGGTGGTAGGGTTTTTTGTAAGTCCGCCTGACAAGCTAAAACTTACAGTAAAAAATAAGTAGTTCAAAACCAAACGAAAAATTCCGCATCAAACAGTTACATACCATACCAATATGTTAAGAGTTTTTACATGATTGAGCCTCAACATAATTATGTTCGTCGCATACTCGTATGTAATTTCTGCGTGTTTTAAACTTGAAATATCATTATAAATACCGACTTTATACTACGTATGAAACGGTTAATTAAATTTCTGCTAAGTAATGCCAGTAGCATTACGTTACATTATTTATTGAATACATGTTAATTCTTTCTATTTATCATTTCATTATACTTTGTGATTTTAATTATTTAATAATTCAAGCATCCAGGATGTAGAGTCACAATTAATGCATTAGAAACAAAAATAATAGTATACATTAACATTAAAAAAAAAGGGTTTGTTGGAATATTAACAGGTTGACGCTCAGTAAATGAGTTGTTGATTTGGTCTCATGTATTACCTTAGTACACCTGTGGGAAAGCCGGGGCGGGATGCTAGTATTTAACGATTTGAATCCAAACACAACTTACCCATACAACCGACCCAGAACTTCGCAGCCTCAAAGTCTTCAGTATGCAATACAAACTGATTCTTCTCAGGTAGATACGTAGCAGTCGTCCTCAAGCCCTTAGCGTTTGAACCGTGTGACACTTCCGTCAAGGCGAAGCACCCGCCGATCTTCCCTTTCATCACATCCTCAATAAGGGAGTAGTGGTGATCTCTACCTGAAGCCATGATCGTGTTACTGAACAAGCGGAAAGTGAGGGATATTTTGACCGACATTGACCCATCGAACATAAACATGGCTTCACTTTCGGCGCTAAGCCCATTAGGCTCTTCAACCACCTGAAACAATTTTTACTATTATTCTACAATCTAATACATAACTTTTTTTTAAATGGAAATCTTATGGTTTCGCATCAATGACATGGTAGTAAAGCGTGACCGACACCTTCGTGACGTATTGCGCTAGCGTGAGACTAGGCGACGCGTAGTATAGGGCCTGCTGTGTACATGTAATATTGATATTCTGTATTGATCTTGTTGATATGTTTGATTAATTAATAAACTCTATAAAAATGTATATATTTATTGCTCAGAATGCCAATAGACGTGAATACCACACTAATGTTAATAATTTCAATAAACAAATTCTGAAATTTAAATATTCTCATTCACACTATAATTAATATCAAAATTCAAAAGAGGACATATTCATTTCATTGTTATGAGTTTACACTTCTGTCGGCAGTCCTTTTGACTGCCTCGACTTTTTTATTATTAAACTAGTAAACACTGGTTTTTCACTCATAAAAAATATGGTCACATTAATATATTATATCTCAATCTACCAATATTTCAGCTAATTAAGATAAAGTGGTTACCCAATAAATCTATAACTTACTTTTTCCAAAGGCATAAACTGTTCATTAAACAGTGTATACATGCGCTTTGTTGTTATGTGCCTTTCTTCATCCAAACTTCGAGTTGATTCTGTATGTTGGAATAGTGGATGATTCTCCATAAAAGTCCAAATTTGATGCTATAAATGAAAAAAAAATTAATATAATTACTAGTGTACCTTCAGGAAGCAAATTTTATTTCTCAATTTTTATCTATAATATACACATGGTTATGTCTACAATAACTAGGTCATATAAGTCTGATATCGCCTCTGACCCTACAGAGAAGGGGGCACGAGATCAGAGGGCATTGTTCAGAACTTAGAAGACAGGAGTAATCTTAGGTGGTAGAGCCACGCTGAAGCTATTATTGGTTATATTATTAAATATTTTAATGTTCTCGGCCATTACAAAGAAGAATAAACATATTAGTGAAACTATCTGTGTTTATTAGGATTATTTTGGATGAGAAATTGTATTTTAGCTTTATTGTAATATCTCAATTATATTTTTAGCAGCACTAGAAGTAAAATTAATTTTAGACTGCATATATATATATATGCCCATTATGACACATTTCCCAAAACATTCATGTGGAAATTATGGATCTTAAATATCCTGTTTAAAATCATTTGTACCAGATGCTCCATTAGTATTAAAACTATACCAATGTCAATAAAAATTAAATCTGGGCGCAGTATTACAAAGCTAATAATTCTTTCAAATCTAGTTGTAAATGAAATTATAAGAAGTAATTATTATATATTATATTCAACAGTTTCCATATTGCATGAGTTATTCGTTTCTAAAACGAGTAATTCAAAATAAATTAAGATTACCTTTAATTTTATAGTATATAAAGTGTCATAAACTAGCTTCATACGACGCCAATCAAATGATGCTGCTTTCCTGTATTTATTCAAAGGCCCAAATGGTAAATCAGGAAAATATTCTATGAGCTGCTCATCTGCTACACTTTTACTTTCGTGGATTTTCATATTTGCAATATAAAACTTGTTCTTTGTCCGTCAAAATTACATGTAAGCAGTACGTCAATGATATCGTTAACCTTTGAATTATCTAAAGTTATTATCTTTACAACACAATAAAGATATTCAATTTAAAAACGCTTCATTAGACAAAACCAATACAGACAGACTCCAACGAAAATTATAATATGTTATCCATGTACACACGTACACTATTACGAGCGTTTTCACGAAGACTGCAGAGTGCAGACTCAATGTATGCTGTGATTCGAAATTTTTTACACACATTATGACCTTGTAAGTTCTATAATAAATTCATTGTGCAAATCAGGTAAATAACGTTTTGAATTTAGTTATAATATACATAGGATAGAAAATAGTTATAGTTTTATGATTTCTTATTGCTACAGACATCGGATTATATTAGGATTGCCTATTTGGAACTACAAAAATCGGAAATAAAAAAAAAAACAAAATCAAAACATAAAATATTCATAAACCTTATATGTTATTTACTACTTGTACGACTAATAGTCTGTGTTATTTACCAAATAAAAATTGACACTGGCAAAAGTAACTACTGAATGTTGCCATGGCTTCGTGGATATGAAAAAATATGTTGATCACACTGTGCCCTAGAGATAACTCAAATTAACTTCTTTGAGTTACACACACGGATCAAACTATAAATATATTCAATTCATATAATTATTTTATTGTATTGTGCAATATTCATTTTTTTTCCTTTTTCTGCAGACTTTCGGTCCGCACCATTTTTTGCTATTGCTTTTTAAGTGTAAGTTAAAAATCGTATCTGTGAGCATCTATTGGGTGTTTTTTTTAATATATTTATTTTTATTATTATTGTTATTTTTTATATATATTTATTTCTTTGTTTTTATGATTTCATTTAACTATTTTATGACGGTTTTTTTTAAAGACGTTATTGCCTTTATGGCTGTTTCGTTCCGGTCCTCTATCGCCATCTTTAGATTATAATCCACAATATGCCGCGCCGGAGCGTCCATGGCCCGACGGATGAACCCACTATTAATTTCTAATATTCATTTGCATAGCAACTAGTAGCACACATTCAAAATTCTGCCTAGTTAATATAACACCACATACTTAACTAATTATTTTGAATAAGATTGTAATACATATAATATTATAAATCCAATAATTATCATCACCAGTTTTTAGTTAGTGCCTAACTGATTTCGATCGATACAAATTGATGATTTCCTAAATTAAAAATAATTGATATATACATAGAGATAGTGACAATACCTAAAACATACGTTGTAGAACTATTGTTTATTCAATAACCATTATTAAAAAGGTTTGAATACAAATATATCTGTATGTACAGTTTTTTTCCAAATTTTGTTACAGACATATTTCATACACGCGACTGGGGACGAATATGAAGTTTTTGTTTGTCTGTATGTCGGAATTTAATATGAAAGCAGCCTAACCATTATTTATGGTGAAATTTTATATACGAAAAATTTATAATATCCTCCTTATAAAAAAATGAAAATATATAATGTTTTCTTACAACTGATTTTAATAACATTTTATTCACAGGAAGTATAAATAGTTCTTATGTATTATAAAGTAATAAAATTATCAATATTGCTTTTACATTTCGTAAAATAAAATACTGGAACTATAAATGAAGTAATCAATTTTAACTAATCTTAATAACATGTTGTACAGATAGGTAGTAAAAGTATTAGTCATTGCGAAATTGACAGGTTATGAAAATAATAAACAATTGCACTAGAAATTGTAAAAAACAATCTCATTAAATTTTTATACATTTTGTCCATAAGAAATATTCAAAATTATAAATTATCATGTTATAAGTTATGCATATATTTTGATAACTTGAAGTACCTATAAAAATAATTCAAAAATAATTATTATCAAAAAACCGTGTACGTAACCTCAGCTAGTTAGTACATAAATTATGATAACTCCGTTGGTCAAATTGAATGAATAAGTATATTTGCAACGTAAATTGTAAGCATCTCTACTCTATTTATATTAGAAGTGGATGTGTGTGTAAGTGAAACTTTATAAAAAAATCAAAACAAAACTTTTTATGTTCGCAAATATTTAAAGTTCTCTGTTTTCTATGGATTTTTGTTTGTTTATTTTGTTTAGTGTGCTTACATACTACATACGATGAATTTTGGTAAGTATATAAAAGTAATTGATATGTATATCGAATTTAGCAAATAATAATGGACTAGTTGTGGGTAGCGAGAATATTATGTTTTTAGTTGAAAGTTAATTTTTTATTTGCACGTAAAATATTATTCTACAATTTAAATTTAAAGTAAATGATAAAATGACTGCAAATTAGATTTCCTGTTTGATTTATATGACTTTTGTCTTTGGTAAAAAAGTTTATTAATTTCTCAAGATTTTCAATGCAATATACAAGGTGTCTTAACTGAGATCTAGAAGTAGCTCAGTCCAGAATCCACTTTTACAGATAAAAATGAATCGTCTTAAAATAAGAATGAATATATTATTATCATTAATGAGAAAAATGAATTATGAAGATTTCCTATACCTTAATTTAGCAGTATCGATCTTAAATAACGATGTGTATAAAGCAAGTTTTTTATTCTTAAATAAATGGTCCGGGCACTGCTTTCTTGGGGTGGAAATACGTAGCAATTCTGCTTCACCAAGTCTTGTTAAGTTTCTATCGCACTAAAAATGTTATAATAATGTTTGTTTTAAGATTTTAAATTTTTTGAAAGACTCTTTTAACTGAACATTTTCATGAGTGGTGTGTTTTTTTTTCTCTCCATTATAACCTACTAGCAAGCCCAACATAAGTTATCCCGCCCTGATAATAAAAAAAAATCTTGACAATTTATATACTTAAATTTTCCTCATGAATGACATGAAAATCCATTCAGCAATTTTAGAGTTTATGAGACAGACCTAGCAGAGGACTATGTTTTATAAAATATAGTGATTCTTATTAAATATTCTTTAGCCTACTTTTGGACATAGACCTATCTTAAAATTCACCACTGTGACTAGAGCAGACTTCATATAGTGTTAGTAGACTTACTACTGAATTGAAATATAGTGGACCTAATCTATTCATAGGATAAACTTTTGTGTAATACACTTTGTGGATTCATATTATCTGTTTATAAATTTACTAGTGGGCTAGGCAGACATTGTCCCGCCCTGATTATGAAATAATCCTTGACAAATTATATACTAAAACATTCCTCATCAATCACTCTATCCGCCGGTGTAAACTGCATGAAAATCCGTTTGGTAGTTTTTGAGTTTATTGCGAACAGACAGACAGATAGATGCGGTAGGGGACTTTGTTTTATACTATGTAATGATTTTTACTATAATATATTTTTTTTAGTCCATTGCACCTGTTTTACTCTGTGTTATGTTCTGGATAGTGTATCATAAGGTTAATCCTTAATTTCACTTGGAATTAATTAATGTATCATTATTCTACATAAATTTCATATATTAAAATCATTCGAGAATTAAGTACTGTTTTAATTATAATATTACTAATTATTTTTTATGAGAAGTAGAATGATATAGTTTGACAATTTTTATACCATATAATTTTTTTATGAGACATTTTAGGATAACAGATATTATCTAAATAATGAATGTATCTCATTGTAATAGAGAATGGTTGTTGTATTATATAAAGTGTATCAATGTTTGGCTTTTAAATCTAAGTCCGGTGACGCTGTAAAGGCCTGACAGACCAACAGTGTCGAGTTTTTAGTTAAACTAATAAAAGTTAACTAACTTCAGTGTTATAGGAAGTATTTTGTTATAGAAAATGTTGTAAAGAGTTTACACCGTACTCTATTTCTGTGGCATTATACATTATAAGTAACTAGCCCCTGCCCGCGACTTCGTCCGCGTTGAATAGTTATTTTGGGTTAACGTTAACATGCAGCGGAAGCTCTCAAGAGGAAAAAAAATCCCGATTTTGAAACATTCTTTATTGGTGCTCCACTCCTATGGGTCTTAGCGTGATGATAACCTAACCTAACCCAACCTTTCTCGGTAAGTGAACTACATAACACTGAAATAATTTTTCAAATTGGACCAGTAGTTCCTGAGATTACCCCCTACAATGTCACACACTCACAAACTTTACCTCTTTATAGTATTAGTATAGATTAAATATAAGGACACACTCACACATACGGTCACTTAATTCCATGAATATAACTATATGAATTTAACACCCACACAGAGAGTTGACTATTGTACTCATCACACGTATATATGATGATTAATGTGATAGTTAATTTTCAATACAATCTGGTAGACAAGGTGTCCTGACTGAGTATTCAGAAATAAAAGTTAATGATAGCTCAGTCCAGAGCTTCATGAGTGATTCACGTGGATTGAACCCGTATCATCATGGTGTAATAGTAGCATGATGTAACAGTAGGATTAACTACTACTGTGCCATGACATCTGTCTATTGTGAAAATACTGCGTATTTTACTTGACATAGTCTCTACTGGTATCTAGGTATTGTCGAATGGTGCATTTTTTTGCTCTGCATACCTATGAAGTAATGTTTTAAAGGCTAAAATTATATTCTTATATTTCATCACGAATTCTCTTTCATAATTTTTCACTATTAGGATTGAATAAATGGATAGATATCATTTATAAAATAAAGAAGCTTAGAAAGACCTAATTTCTTTTAGTTTTATTTCTGGCAACCAATCTTTTAGTAGATTATGACAGTCATTGTCGAGTAGATAATGATATTACAAGTTTTTTGCGATCATTTCAATGTTCTAACAAGACGGTGGCGGTCTTGTTAGAACTTTCCAGGGAGTTTTTGTGGCAAGTTAGAAACCATGCTCCGTGGTATTATTTTCCATCCACTTCACTTGGGAGCTATAAACAAACTATATTACGTAAAACACCACCATTATTACAAAAGATAGAGCCAAATAACACAAGATTATGACTAAAATATAAAATCTACTATATGATATTCCAAGGTCCCTTCAAAAACTTAAAGACATAATTTTTACCATTTGTATTTAATCTCCTCAATTTATCTCAAATAATTCAAATTCAAATTCAAAACACTTTATTCAATTTAGGCCCTAAGAAGGCACTCATGAACGTCAAAACTACCACCGGTTCGGAAAACAACCAAGTCATCGAGAAGAACCGGCAAGAAACTCGATCTGGTTCATCTTTTTAACAAATATATATAATATTTAGAATAATAATATATTCTATATAATAGTAAATTTCACAAACGTTTTTAATGGATGCACAGAGATGAGTCAATTCCAGACATCACCATCGTTCACATATTGATCCACTCTATAATAGCCTTTTGACACCAAAACCCGCTTGACATGGCGCTTAAATTCACAATCCGGCAAATCGGTAATATCCTTTGGGACTTTGTTGTAAAATCTAACACTATTTCCCAAAAAACTGTTACTGGTTTTACTAAGTCTAAAACGTGGGACAACCAGTTTGTCACAGTTTCTAGTATTTAGATTGTGCCGGTATTTTACGAAATCTAGCTTTTCTAGGTTCTTACGGACATACATTAAATTGTCATAGATGTTGAGTAACGTCTTGAACTTTCTATACTTTTTTTATTTCGAACAGACTACGCTATTAACCTAGTAAAATAGGCATGAAATATTTCATGTGACGCTGCTATTTTTGATATGAAATTTGAAAAAATAAACCATATAATAACTGTAGAGCTTTTTTCATATAGTAAGTATTATTATGTTATATATTGTAGATGAGGGAAATAGACAAGGTTGATCGGCCAAGTGATTTCTTTTTTATCATATGTGAAATAACGCTATTAAAAATAACTTCACTGCTATACCTACGATTACATTAAAATAGCTAAAATTTCTCTACACATATTAAATGCGATTATCCTAATAATGATATAAGACATTTCTGCCATTTTACGATGCAGATAATAAATATGTTTTTGTTGTATGATTACTTGATATTCGAGGAATAACATATATTTAGCCTATCAGGGCTTATTTTATTTCCGAAATGAAATTATATAAATTCCGACCCGGTCACGCGTTGTTGTGGCTTAGTAATTAAAAGTTGAATTAAAATGATGATAAAGTATTTGTGTGGCGCCATTTATGAGGTATCTATAACAACCTGTCCTACAGTTTTCTGTCAACAAACTAATTTAAAGCGCCATCTTTTCGAGACTGATGAGACTTACAATAATCAACATTAACAATCATTTGATTTGTAATTATAAAATATTGAGGCCATTAATCGAAATATAAATCCTATCTCTTAAGTTGAACCACATTGTACAGAAATTCAAACTTTCATGAAGATCGGTTGAGTAGTTTCCGAGTTCACCGAGGACAAATATGATGACACTGGATTTTTATATATATAGATAGAATTAAAACTTATGAGATAAAATAGAATACAGTGGGAATTTTAAGAGCTAATTCCGAGATTGCATCCAATGCAGTATGCACGTAGGCCATTATTACCTCGGGCTAATAATATACTGCGTTTTATGCGCTCTGCAACGTTCAGCCTTATTAAAGTTTTCTACCAAATTACACTATATATATTATTAACGGAGAAAAGTTGTGGAAATGGATGAATGTTTATTACCGTTTTATCCAAAATCTACTTAACGCATTTTTATACGTTTCACAGTAATACAACTTACTGGCCTTTTATTTGCGTTAATTTAGATTTAAACTATCTCGCGAGAATAATATAATTTCTCAGGATGATACGTTGGGTATTTCACGTAAAGCGGGCAACGAAAAAAAGGTGAGGTTCTGAAATTCGTTTATATCGAGCCTAATTGGACTTCTAGTAGATATGAATGTGAATACACAATTTCTTTTTTTATCATGCTTACTTGTTAAGTTTTAGGCTTCTAAAGAACATTCACATTAGAAATTCGGATTTCTTGGAAGTGGTTTTTCGAACTGAACAAATATACAATGAAATATTAAACGTAGCGATTTACATAGGAAAAGAGCTGCTCTTATTGAAAATAAAACGAAACTTGAAAAAAAAAATGTAATGTACAAAACCGGATGTAAAATTTTCAAAACAAAATTTAGTAACCTGAGCGATCTTTTTTTAAAACAAACATAAAATATGCTACAACTTTTAAAATCGGCACTGAATTAGTTAAGGAGGTGAACCGATTAATGTTTATACTTATCGCACTGCGCTGAGGTCTGGCGCTTGCTTAAGTAGGCTTAGTTGTCAGATATCAAATTAAAATGCCTCAATATCAACACTTGTTGTCCTGTTTAAGCGTATGTAAGTTACACTTATGATTTACGGTAAGTATTATTGAAATAAATCATTACATAGTATAAAACAAAGTCCCCTACCGCGTTTGTCTGTCTGTCTGCGATAAATTAAAAAACTACTGAATGGATTTTCATGCGGTTTTCACCAGTCTATAAGGTGATTCATGTTGGAAGGTTTTGGTTATTTGTCAAGGATTTTTTTATAATCAGGAAGGGACAACGTCTGCCGGCCCCTCTAGTCTATACTAATATTATAAAGAGGTAAAGTTTGTGACGTTGTGGCGTTGTAAGGGGTAATCTCAGGAACTACTGGCCCGATTTGAATAATTCTTTCAGTGTTATATAGCTCATTCATCGAGAATGGTTATATGCTATATATCATCACGCTAAGGCCAATAGGTGCGGAGCACAGATGAAAAATGTTTCAAAATGGAGATGCTTTTTTCTTTTTGAGAGCTTCTGCTGTGTGTCAGCGTTAGCCCAGAATAGTAACTATTATTACGCGGACGAAGTCGCGGGCAGGGGCCATAATCTATATACTAATATTATAAAGAGGTAAAGTTTGTGAGTTTGTGACGTTGTAGGGGATAATCTCAGGAACTACTAAACCGATTTAAAAATTTTTTTTACCAATATAAAGCCACGTTATTTGTGAGTGTCATAGGCTACATATCATCACGCTAATGACAATAGGAGCGGAGCAACAATGAAAAATGTTTTAAAATCGGGGTATTTTTTCCTTTTGAGAGCTTCCGCTGCGTCTTAGCCCAAAATAACTATTCCACGCGTGTGATGTCGCGGGCAGAAGCTATTAACTAATTATATTATCTATAATCTATACTAATATTATAAAGAGGTAAAGTTTGTGAGGTTGTACTGGGTAATATCTGGGGAGTCGGAGAAAAATGGTCGAACGAAAATGTTTCTCATGAACGCTGCCTTAATTATGAGATATATATGATTGAGTTCTAGAGAAAAGTTGTAGCTTGATAATGCCTATTACCGCCCAACGAAGTGGGCACGGGTCGGCTAGTATAATATAAATAAACTATATATAAATAACATCTGGATAGAAATATTAGTAGAAAGTAATAAACAAGGATTTTGTGACAGCGAAAGGAAACTAGTAGCACCATTATATAGTTGCGTGAAGATTTACTACTATATCAAATCAAATCAGAGTCATATACTAGAGAAAGATAGTCAGTATGGCGGTAAGAATTTCATATTTTTCATTATTCTTTAGTTATTCTTCCGATATCTCGGTGATATTGTGAACAGTACAGGACACTTACATGTATGTATATTAATGGCCGCTTGTATATCGATAGTTGTCTTTCATTATCACAAAAATTCTCCTTTTTTTCGTTGTACACTTCACGTGATATACCCCATCTGTGTACTTTTGTGTAGTCCTGACAATGTGTGAGAAAAATTTCTAATATTTCGCAGGTTTAGATTACATTAGAATAGCACACAGACTTTATAACTTTGTAATGATATTGTTTAAACTCACCAAAATATAACGGTAATTGACAAATTAGTTGAAATAATCTTGTCGTTCGAGATCTGTCTCGATATGTGCTGCGTAAAACACGAAAATAATATATGATGACATAAAATATAAATACAGACGAAGTCACGGGCGACCGCTAGTTTCATATAAGTACTATTAGAAACTTTATCATTTACAACTAATTGCTATAGGGAAGGTGGCTCAGTAGTATTGTGTTCGAACTCCGCATGGATAGACGTAGGTTTGAGCCCGAGAACGATCTTGAGCTTTACTAAATTAATTTATATTTTAAGTAGAAAATATTTCAACCATATACCTAGATACGTAACATCAATTTATATTACGTTGAAACACTATCAAAACATATGCCAAACTACTACGACCGTGAAAATTTGTATGAATATCTGTCATTTTTAGACTTATATCTTTAAAAAATGGTATTTAGCAATTGAGAAGCATGTATATGGGTCATTCCATGTCAAATCGACAAATTTTTTACCTGACCCCCTTTGATTTCGCTGAAAATTTTCTATCTTTTTCTACCCCCCGAAAGTTATTTTTCAGAATTTTTTCAAATTTTTTTTCCCGACTCAAAAAAGTTATGAATTTTTGAAAAAAACCGCTCTTTTATTTTTAAATTGCCAGAACTTTTTCAAAAATTGACCGTTTGAGAACTTTTTTTTTTCAAAATTTTTGTTTTTAAATATAGTTTTCGAAAAAAAATATGAAAAAATTTTCAGAGTCCCAGATATATGAAATATTTTAGTTTATTTGAAAAAACCGTAATTTTCTCAAAGTCCGACCGTTTTTTTTTTCTTTTTTTTTGCTCTAAAAATACTTCAACTAATTCTGCAATGATCCCCGTTAATCAAAAGATGTGACGACAGTCGCTTCTAATTTTTTTTCTTGATTATAAAAAAACTTTTGTTGAATTTTTGCTGATTTTATATAAGTTTGTTATGAAATTTTTTTTATTTCCTCTTTTTTTTTTATTTCCTCTTTTTTTATTCCATATTATTTAAATGAAATGTAGATGATATCTTTTTTACCGACAATCGATAGCTCTTAAATTATCACATTGTATCAACTGGAGGTAACTTTTAAACCCATTGTATTTTTGAAGTTGTCATATTTCAGTACCAAAAAAAAAACGTCCATAAGAGTAAAAAAATAACGTCAATGAGAGAAAAAAATTTTTTTTTTTTTTTTAAATAACAATTTCTTGGACGATAATCACTTGAAATTCTCCAATAAAATTTTATTTTTCAACTTTTGAGGTTTCACGAGGAAATAAAAAAAATTTCATAACAAAGTTATATAAAATCAGCAAAAATTCAACAAAAGTTTTTTTATAATCAAGAAAAAAAATTAGAAGCGACTGTCGTCACATCTTTTGATTAACGGGGATCATTGCAGAATTAGTTGAAGTATTTTTAGAGCAAAAAAAAAAGAAAAAAAAAACGGTCGGACTTTGAGAAAATTACGGTTTTTTCAAAAAAACTAAAATATTTCATATATCTGGGACTCTGAAAATTTTTTCATATTTTTTTTCGAAAACTACATTTAAAAACAAAAATTTTGAAAAAAAAAAGTTCCCAAACGGTCAATTTTTGAAAAAGTTCTGGCAATTTAAAAATAAAAGAGCGGTTTTTTTTCAAAAATTCATAACTTTTTTTGAGTCGGGAAAAAAAAATTGAAAAAATTCTGAAAAATAACTTTCGGGGGGTAGAAAAAGATAGAAAATTTTCAGCGAAATCAAAGGGGGTCAGGTAAAAAATTTGTCGATTTGACATGGAATGACCCATATGCTATCGGTATATCATTCTAAATTTGATAATTTATTAAATTTATGACTCTTACTATTAGGAACCATATAGGTATTTATATATTAAAATAAAGAGTCGAAAACAAATGCAGCATAAAGCTGAGGGCAGTTGCTAGTATAAAATAAAGGAATGCGGTTGGCAGCCCTAGCTAAAAGTTAAAGGGAAATGTTTAGCAACCCTGATATTACCTTCAAGTACTTCCCTGGCCGTGCTTCAAAACAGCAGCACTCAATTTTTCTCCCTAATTGAGAAGTGAGATTGTCAATTAGTGAAATATTTCGTTCCAAAAAAGGAAAAGCACATTTTTTAGCTCACAGATTTACAATGATTTTCTTTATTACGAGTCGAAACCTTTTTAATCTTCATTCTATGAGTTATTTATTTTATCCTAACTAATATATAAAATACGAAAGGGAGTTTGTTTGTTTATTACGCTTTCACGACTAAATTTCTGAAATTTTGCATATACGTTTTCAGAAGTAAAGCAAAGGTCGGTTCTTTTTCATCTAGAAAAACAGTATTGTCCCCAAAGTATAAGTTACATCTACATGAACACGGGCGAAGCCGTGGGCAATTGCTAGTATTAAATAATAGGGAGTAACATTGAATATCTCAAATATACCCAGTACTCTTGTTAACGTATCGTACTCATATATTAATATGGCCGCAAGTCTAGCTAACTCCAATTTGTATCCAAGGGACATACCACACCGTCAGGAAACGCAAATATTGGAAAAATCTTTTCAAAATACACACTATGTTGGGAGAGAACATAGAATATGGTGTTACAACTGGGAGTTATCGAATACCCTGTTGAATTAAAAGAAATTTATTGGCACCCTTTATGGCAAAAGCGAAACAAACTTTCTAACACAGAAAAAAAACTATCTATACAGAGGTACTCTGTGGATGTAGTCACTGATTCTCTCTTTTATGGCTCATTTATATTTACTTCATATCCGAACTAGAAATATTGTTTCCCGCGCCATAGTTCACTTATACATCTAATAAAAACGAGGGCTAGAAATCTCTAGAAAACAATTCCAATTTGGTATATAACACCACAATATTATTAGAACTTTTTATTTGTTTACAATACTCGGAGTGTTAAGGTTTTAATGCGTGCGTATTCCCGCGCATCGATGAGTCATCACGTGACCATATTTATTACTACGAGTTTGTCAGTGACGTCTGTAGAAAATTCTCGAATATTCCAGATCAAAGTTAAGAAAACAGTGTATGTTTGATACACAACTACGTGTTAATATTTAAAAGTACATTCATGTCTTACCTAAGATTTTGATACATGTCACGTCACAAAGTAATACTTTAACATTTTTTAAATAAATTATTGCGTTGTTTTGTTTACTGTTCAATTATTCACAAACAAGCTGTTATTGATGGCTTACATTATTGACAATACGATGAAAATAACCGCACAATATATTTACAAAACGGAGCACTTCAATTAGGTACGTCTGAACACCGCTTTTCAATGGTATTCAGAATTGAAAATCCCCGGTTTCAATGGAAATAAGGGTCCAATCAATGTGATTGGTTTCATACTTCCAATATAAATAGGTACATTGATTTATAGGGATTTGTTACGAGTGGCATTTAATTATTTTCTTGGAAGTTTATTAGTTTTGGGAAATGATTTCGTAATTTATTCCGATTCAAGTTTCTGGAAATATGAAATGAAATGTATTATATACCACATTGGACATTTGTTAGAGCAATGACAAGGTTTTAGAATCGTCGACACAATCTTTCTTATATATCGATATTTTTTGGAATCGATCACTTGAATTTTATGACAATTGAAAGATGTCGACTGGGTTATAGAAACCCTTATTAAGTATTGAGTACAGAAAACCCCATACAACTGTGATGTAGAAATCTGAACGTGTAAACAAGCATCAGTAAGGTCATTAATTTGGCGTTCCTTTTGACACTGCAATATAGATGCACCAAGATATATTACAGAGCCATCTATTGGTGCATAAGCGACTTAACAATATGTCACGTTATTTATTATCTTGGTGTTCGCGACTTCGGCTTTAATATACTATTAAAATTTACTGTTACTGCTTATCTCGTTTGGATCTAACCTAGATATTGTTCTGGAAAGATTTTATATACATTTTTAAACCTCGTTATAATCACGTTTATTTATCTACGTAGATTATGCGCAAAGTTTCGCTACATTATCTTATCCGTTATTAAGTGATAAAGTTCTAAGATGGTTACCATAGTAAGTGATGGAGTTCTAATATGATTACCTCAGAAACGGAATGGGCTTTTGAATAACTCTCGGAATAGAAATCGGTGCTTAGAAACAGAATTTCAACTTGAAGGTAGCCGTAACTAGAATGAACACTGGAGGAATGTTATAAAGAAGTGTTGCGTTCTTCTAACAATATTTTCTAAAAAAAAAGTCTATGTAAATTTATATTGCCGCTGTAAGGAAGAGAAAGGCATCTTTTTATACACACGAACTAGCGGGCTCGGCGGACGTTTTCCCGCCCTGATAATATAAAACCGTAACAAATTATATACTTAAACCTTCCTCATGAACCGTTTTGTCTATTGATGAAAACCGCATGAAAATCAGTTCAGTTGTTGACTTTATCGCAAAACAAACATACGTGGCAGAGGACTTTGTTTTATAATATTTAGTGATAGTAAGTTTGGTCTTGTGCATGTTAGAGTTTAACACAAAGCCTTTAAAATTATAAAGATGCTTAAGTTGTTTCAATGTTATACATATACTAGCTGATCCGTGCAACTTCGTCTACATCAAATCCGTTATCACCGGTTTTAATTGTAAATCCAAACTATCAAGCGACTCACTCAAATATATATACCCAGATGGTATGTGAGAAATCTTTTAAAATAAGCCTAGAACCCGTTCGTAGCATCATCTACCGGGCTCAATTAAAATAAAAACTAACCTACATATATTGGCGGTAATGTAAAAAAGCTTGAGAGGTCTATGGACCCCCAGTTGGAACGAAGTTCCTTTCTTTTTTTTGTAGACGTTTACTATACAGTCAGTATAGTTTACATTATAAAATATCAAGTTGATAGAGTTACATTGTAAATTAAACGCTAAAATATAATATATTCATAAAATAAATAATGATAATTTAAACACTGAATGATATCATAACTATTTTCGACTTGTATTAAAACTTTTTCACACTCCATAGTATTGAAGAAAAATATAAATATTAAAAAGATATGAGCGAGACACGTCAACTGTCACTCGCCTGTAGCTATTCGTCTAAGAGCTAGCAACGGTTTCGACAGCGAATTGCAATAAGCCAGTTTTTTTATATATCTTTATGTTCTTCCGAACAGCGTGCGGGCTACCTGGCTGCCGGAAAACGTTGCGTTTATTAGTGCATATCGCACCTTTACAGGCAAAAACATTGATTTTTATATAATTTTAGAATGTTTTGTTTTTCACTAACTTTGAAACGCTACTAACACATGAAATTATTATTGCCAGACACTATTTTGTAGGTGGTAGAGCCACGCTGAAACTATTACTGGTTTCAGCATTAATGGGTCGGCTCGCCCGGGGTAGTACCACCCTCTCACAGAAAACCGACGTGAAGTAATAGTGCTTGCATTGTTGCGTTTCGTTCGGTCAGTGAGAGCGCCGGAGATCCACCTCCCTTCCCCTTCCACTTTCCTCTTCCCTTCCTCCCCTTCCCTACACAGGCTGGCAACGCACTTGTGACTCCCTTGGTATTGCAAGTGTCTATGAACGGTGGTGATCACTTACATCAGGTGACCCACCTGTTCGTTTGCCTCCTATGAAAAAAAAAAAAAAAAAAAGACATTTTTGTTATTAACAATAATATGCCCGATGCAATTTTTTGGAAATAAAAAAAGTATGTTTAAACCATGTTAAGATAGCTGTATTTTTAATATTATTTTATTTAGACATAAAGAGAGTAAATTAAAAATAATATGTATAGAATAATTTAGCTATAGCTATAGTTTAGCGCAACACTGGTTGTATGATAAAGATAGCGATAATTGTGGAAGCGCCTGTTATAGACGCATCTATTCTAGATGGTGTCAGTCCCAAGTCATATATCTACTTTTATCGTCGTTTTTCATTGTTTACGGTGGAATCTCAATATCATAATGTTTAATAAAATGAATTCTTTGCAATGGAAAAAATAAAATGGTTTGAAATTAATTATTTTATTTATAATTATATTGTAATTATATATATATTGTCATTAACAAAATCGTCTGGGAGTGATAAATTCATGTTTTAATAGCGTTTCAAAATTACTGAAAAAAAATTCCTAAAATTATTTATAAATCAAAATTTTGACCTGTAAAGGTTGTGATGCGCATTAGAAAACACAACGTTAACCGGCTACTAGGTATCGTGAATCCTGTTTGGAAGGGCATAATATATCTTCATATTAAAAATTTTTGTCTTTCGTTATCCTGGAGAACCCCTTGCGTTTTATGGGACAAAAAGATCCTAGATGTAACCTGTAATATTAGTTATCACTGTGTCAAGTTTCGTCAAAATGGGTTCAGTATTTTCAGAGTGATGCGTGTTCACAGGGACACAGACAGACAAAAATTGTAAAAGGATTATTTATATAACATTATTATTATTATTATAACAAAGTCTACCCCGATCAAAATTTTCAGAAATATTTAATGTACAGATTTGGCTTTGCTAAAGTTTTATTATAGTATCCATAGATTATAATACATATCTATACCTAAATTTGTGTTATGCGCATTTATGCGCCGAGCGGTCAAAAAGACTGGCCAAGATTGTATACACTTGTTATATAGAACGTACTCTGTGGTTAGGAGAGTTTCCAGCCAGTTCGTATTACTTCAGCGAGGGAGGTGTACGCCTTTCGCTACCGATTTCCCGCCAATATGTTCGTTCCTAGAGGTTGTGACACTTTTTTTTAATTATAAATTTTTTTTGTGCTTACATTTTTTAAAGTAAAATATATGTTATGTCGAATATTATTTTATATTGTTACAGATACAATATTGGTGCTTATTTTCACGTTATTATTAGACCATGTTTGCAGTTTTGGTGAGTAATGTTAATTTGATTTGTAACATTTATTTTTATGCATTTTTTTAACTTCTCGGCTTTTATGTTATGGGGTGTGTTACCTGATTTTTGTTTACTTCATGTAGGTATAATATATAGTTTTTTAAATTGTCCTTAGAACATCTCGTATATTTATATATTGTAAAAGGTGATATCTGTATGTCTAATAAATTGTTTATGACTCGTAAATCGTTGAACCGATTGATGCGGTTCTTTTTTAAATCATACATTCTTTTTTTGTTACATTTTGGTATATATTTTGTTGTCGCATGAAACAAGTGTTGAAGTTATAAATTAAGTTATAAATTATAAATTTATAAGTAAATTAAGTAGAAACAAAATCGTTGCTACATTTAATCGAAACGATATAAGACTTAACCAATATCACTAGAAGACAAATCTTTAGTACAAAATATTTCAAGCGAAAATACGCCCTTTTTTATATAATAGGAGGCAAACGAACAGGCGAGTCACCTGATGTTAAGTGATCACTACCGTCGATAGACACTTGCAACACCAGGGGAGTCGCAAGTGCGTTGCCAGCCTGTATGTGAGGAAGGGGGTATAGGGAAAGGGGAGTAGGGGAAGGGAGGTGGTCTTCCGGCACTCTCACTGACAGAACGAAACGCAAAAAAACAAACGCACTATTATTTCACGTCGGTTTTCTATGGGTCGGGTGGTAGTCCCTCGGGCGAACCGACCCATTCATGCGGAAACCAGTAATAGCTTCAGTGTGGCTCTACCACCTACAATACACAATCATGAAAGTTTAGACGGACAGTAGCTATCAAATGAAAGAACCTATTTATGCCTTTATATTATGAATACATATTATAAAACAAAGTCCTCTTCCACGTCTGTCAGTCGCTCTCTCTCTTTTTCTCTCAAACTTAAAAACTACTGAACGGATTTTCCATCAGCAGATAAAGTGATTCATGAGGAAGCTTTAGGTATAAAATTTAGGTTTTCTTTAATATCAGAGCGGGACAACATCCACCGGGCTTTTTACTTTAAGATGTAATAAAATGTGTTGCGTCACATGTTTCAAATATTAAAATTATTGTAATAATTATTAAAATTTAAAATGTTCTCGACAATCAATAATATACAAATACAAGATGTAAAAAATCTGTGTAGTGTTCACGAGATTTAGAGAAATTATATTATTATACTTTTCAGTTATTTTAAAAACCGGGTATATAATTTATTATGAGTATCTAGATTTTAGTATTGTATATGTGAAATTTTGCAATTAATTTCGAATTCTTTTAAATATAATCAAAGAAATGTGTTACAAATTTATCGATATATCGATAACTAAGAATATTTTTCTTTTTGACACATTTTTTTGCATTGTCATATACCTACATATACTGAACTCCTCCTAAACAGCTGGACCGATTTTGATGAAATTTTGTGTGCGTATTCCAGTGGAACCAAGAATGGTTTAGATTCACAACTGGACCCGGTAGGTGGTGCTGTGGTTGACTTTTAGGATTTCTTTTATTATCAAGGCAGGACTACGTCCTTGTGCCGATGTTTTAATACCTTTCTCACAAAAGTATGGCTCAGTCACTCCTTCATAGCTACCCCCATATATACCCCACCAAACGATCACTGAAGTCGGATAGTGCCCACGTTGCAATTTGTCGACTAATTGGGAAGCTTCCTTAGAGCCTTGAGCATAAATACGGTCACTTTGCTTGTTAAAATGTTGCTCAATTGTAAAAATTTTCTCATCCGTAAACAACATTTTTCTGTGACCTCCCTTTGCGTACCGCTTCAGTAGTTATTTCGATTTCACCACCCTATTCGTTTTTAAATTATCAGTTAAGAGATGACCAGTACGTCTCCTATAGGCTGCAAGTCCTAAGTCATCTTTTGAAATACACGACATGGTTTTAGGTGATATCGTCATCTCCCGAGATAAAATCTTTTGCTTTCGGACAGGATTTCTTCGAATTCTTTCCCTTACTGCTTTGACCACCTTTTTCGTACGAGCACTACGTGGACGGCCAGATCTTTTTCTGGCACTTTCTATCATTTTCTGTCTCATTGTACCTATTAATAGCCCGGTACACAAACGTTTTACTAATACCAAGCGTATGGAGAGTTTTAAATATTGCATTTGGCTCCATACCTACTTTGTGTAATGCAATCACAGCGATTCGGTTCTCTTTATCACCCCACTCCATTTTAATAACGCAAAATATTGTACAATGTATTGGCGCCAAAATGAGAAAATTCCAATGAATAATCATATAAAAATGACATATTCCAAATTCAAATGTAATATTTTGTTAATTTTTAACTGTAACAGTATTTATGGTCATTTAATTTATTATTTAATATATTAATATATTATTTAATGCCTTTGTTCACAAGGAAATTCGTTTAAAACTTATTACAAAAATCCACCCGACTAATGCAGAATCCGCATTAATAAAAAATATTTGAAAAATCTGCAATACGTATCAAAAATCTAGCATATACAATAAAATAAAATAAAATGAAATTGCATCAGGTATCATAAAAAATAAATATAGTTTTTTTTAATAAAACTACCCGTTCCGGCAGACGTTTTCTAGCTTTGAAAAAAAAAAAAAATCCTAGAATCAGATCACAACGCCCACTACCTGTTTTTTACATTAGGTTCCACGTGGACGGAGTCATGATTGTTTGTTATGTATTCCGTAGATCGAGTCGCAGATCGAAATTAAAATTTATAGTTGGACTAGCGGGCCCGGCAGACGATGTCCCGCCCTGATTATAAAAAAAATCCTTGAAAAATTATATACCAAAACGTTCCTCATGAATTACTTTATCCATTTGTGAAAACCGCTTGAAAATCCGTTCAGTAGTTTTTGAGTTTATCGCGAACAGACAGCCAGACAGACGCGGTAGGGGGACTTTGTTTTATACTATGTAATGGTATCTTGTCTACTATTGATTTCCCATTGTCATTCCTATTTTCCAGTTATTATTAATAAATTATTATGATTAAAAACGTGATTTAATTAACCAAAATCGAATAATTTTCCGAAAATTTTCTGTTAAATGCCTACGATCCGAAACTTTCACTTGCATTATGGTTTTATAAAAAACTATACAATGTTTTTTTGTTGATGTAGTCTAAGAGTGTAACAGGTTCAATCTAGAGGAGGGGTAGTTCTTAAATGCAGCTACCGGAACACCCCTATAAAGCTTGGCAACAGATTTTCGACTTGAGGGTGGTAGCTATCCAGGCAGACTTAGAAATAGCCCTATTATTATAGTTTCATCCAATTAGGCCCATTCACAAGGATTCGAACTTACGTCGCTCGACGCCGTGCCCGAACAGGCTAACCACTGAACCATCGTCGCTATTAAAATCGATATAAATCAAATGATAAAAGTCTACTATCGTCCGCGTATCCCTAAAAATTACTCTTTATATTTTGATCTTTTTTAATTCTCTTCTTAGACTTTTGTCCTTATGCAAAAAAAACACGCTACGACTTTTATAAACTGTAGGTAATAAATACTAAAAAAAATTGATGTATATTTTTGTATCCATTTTGTAATGTTTTTTATTTCTGTATATAAAATATATTGAGACCATAAAGAACGCAGACAAAGTCGCGGGCACAGATAGTAATATATATTAGTTTGTTGACAAGTATGTATGTATTGTATTAATAGTATAAAACAAAGTCCCCTACCGCATCTGTCTGTCTGTCTGTTCGCGATAAACTCAAAACCTACCGAACGGATTGTTATGCGGTTTTCACCAGTGGATAGAGTGATAGCGTTCCTCACGTTTTAGTATATAATTTGTCAAGGATTTTTTCATAATCAGGGCGGGACAACGTCTGCCGGGCCGGCTAGTGTATGCATAATTATAGTATTTCAACCCAATAGATAGGTGTATAAGACGATAGGTTAATTTAACATTGAAATAAAAAAATCTTTATATAAGAATCTATACATATAAAAAGAATGAAAATGTAACGTGTTTGTACTTTTAGATTTTTGTGAAAAAAATTGTTGCAGGTGTCTTGGAATAAGTAATAAAATACATTTCAATCAATTTTAGAAATATCTGTTTCTGTCAGTCTGTCTGTTTGTATGAACACGCACTAGTGCTAAAATACGACGTTCACGATAAAACGTCACAAAGAAAATCATGAAGCATATCTTCGAGTAACATTTAATCTTAGTTTCATTAAAATCTGTTCACACTATCAAAAGTTATCGTAATTGTAATGACGACGCGAATTAAGTACGAGAGAAAAGTACATAGTAATTAGACTTAATCCATTCAGATGACTTTATTAGTCACTGTTTTGTACATCAGGTTCCACGCGGCCGAAGAAGTTGCGGACACAACTAGTTGATAATATATATATTCAGAGAACAATTTAAAATGGTCTTTGCAATTTACTGTTGAACAAACCAGCGTGTTTCTCCTAGTAACGCGTGTAACTCTGAGATGCCTTTACGCGTCATATTTAACTTTGACCAGTCAGTCGTGGGATTTTACTTCCATCCGATTAATCCTGAAGATTCGTTCAGACGTCACGCTCGATTAAATCGCGTTTCGAAATTACGAGATTCGGTTTGTGTATTTTTATTTTTAACGAGGTATAGGTACATTGATATTCTAGACGTATCTCTAAGATGATTTATTCAAATAAATTACGATGGATAAATTACCCACTCCTTGGAGAGTCTACCATCTTGACCTCTCAGACCGCATTCGGGACCCCTTAGGATAAACCAACAACTGTCAGGGCAGCGGACGTAGTGCCGATTAAGCAGTCCCTGCTCCTCCAGCCAAAAGGTGTAAGAAAGTAACATGGGGTTTTAGTCCGTGCGAATCGGACATAACCCATTCTCAGTTGCCCGGCGGAATGGATACACGTTAGGGATCGTTAGGGATGTAAAAAAAGTCCTATTAAAAACTACAGCGTGGGAAAGAATGAAAATACTCTAAAAGTTGTTTCCGTGAAGTAAAAAAAAATGCTGTGGTTTATTAAAATTACCAGTTAGTTGAGGACTGTGGATAGCTTTGTAATGTGTCATTTACAGAATAGAATATTACGAGAATTCTCAGGCATGGTCAACTATGATTACGATTCAATTTGAATGTCCGTTCCTTTGTATTGGTAAAATTAATTTAATTGTCAGAACACAAACCGTCCCTTGTTAGTCGTGTAACGTCTGTACACACTGATTGAATTTTAATTAGTTTGTTGTACAGCGTTAGATTCAATTAAGCGTTAGTCGGTTCCGCCTCTATATTCCTATCTGTATTCGTCGTATAATTTTATGTTGTATTAAAACTTTTACCGAGAGTCAATTCAGCTAATCTATATTGTCTTACTCGTGATTCGAAGTTGATATAACATAAACGTCAACGTAATTTGGAAATCCTTTCTGTGAACGTATTGAAAAAGGTATCAGATAACTAATTTCTTGTACATTTGGCCACAGTATTACATATTATTAGGTAATAGTGTAAACAAGATAACTAAAGCTAGATTGATCCTTTAATTCAACTGTAGCTACAAATTGATAGGCAGGAAATATCTGTATTGCGGTGCTATGATCGAATCATTATTCTTTTGGTTCAGTATTGTATGTTCTCTCACGATGTTTCCCTTCACATACAGCCGACAGTGTTATCGATTTAAATTAGTAAATGTATTCGAATTCCGAAAAATTCGTTGGTACATGCCGAGGTTCGAACTTGCAGACATCCGATTAATATTTTACCGGTCAAACCGCTCGACCATCACGACTTATTATGACTTATTATGTGCATTTAATACTGGACGATCAGCCGTTTATAAATAAGTATACATTGAATGAAACTGCAAAAATCATTGGAATCTGAAATATTTTGTGTCGATTATTGTCTACTATAAGCAATATTTTTTTGTGTTCAAAACTCCTAATAGAAAACTGAAGATTTTATGTTTTCGACATTTGTTGCAATACTTTAATTTATGTATGTAATAAATCTTTTTCAGTATTGAAGTACTTGTACCATTTGTAATAACAATTTTTTTCTTCTTCCTAAATTATTTATCTCTCCTTTAATTACCTGATTTAGAGACATTTTTCGAGTTACTTAAGTATACTGTTCACATATACACACTTTTAAACGATTTATATTTTGTATTACCATAGTCAGTACGTTAGAAGAATACATGATAATATTGGAAAACAATATAATTAAGAATATAAGTAACATCACTGATAACTTATAAAAACTATAACAATTATCTCGAACTTAATTGCTTACCAAGTTACCAACTCTAACTTACATAAGCTGTCTGTACCACACGCGATCATATGGGCAACTTAGCGAGTTCTTTAGTTAGTTCCCCTATTGTTAAGGCTTCTCAACGTATAAGCTAGAAAGTATTGTTCTATTGTTGTTCTGAACTGGCCTTAAAGTAGCTATTGTTGGATGTGATCCTCACGTGTATTTTTATTGATTTGGTATATCTATATGTCTATGTATCTGTCTTTGAAGTAGGAATTAGATAGACAGTCCACTTGATTTAATTGGTCACTGTTGACAACGGCTATTTACAACGAATCTCAAAAAGGACCAAAGTTGTGACGTACGTTAATAATTGATTGTACACGAGAACTGAGTCGGACCATCTTGTCTAAGTACGCAATATGAACATTTTCTTTCAAACTGGGTGGCCCAAAAAAAACGAATATGTTTATTCCAAGTCTCTTACGAAAATATGTTAGTTTAATCATGTTTTGAGAGACCGCTCCAAAGCGCAGCTCAAAAATGAATTGAAGAGGTCGCTCAAAATTGTTTAAAGTATTTACAAAATAGTTGTACCTAAGAAATACACGGAAAAAATGATAAATATTGCTTAAATGTAATGATTGTATATCACATATAATAAGTATTGACATATAGAATACTTTTCATCCATCAAAACGTGTTCCCATAGAGTAAGGAGCGCAATAATTATATAATCGAAAAGGTGTAATTTTATTGACATTTGTTAGAAGTAACTTAAAAACCGAAGAATATGAAACACCTAATGCGTACTAAATAACATTTTGACTTGCTTACGAAGTTCAGACGAGTCGTTGTTCCATAAAAACATATCTATTCGATTCATATGTATAGGTTACCAATTATTTTGTATGTAAACGGAATGTTACTTAAATAATAGACCGGTTCGCGTAACAACGTCAAATTATTCAGTACAGAACAGTTTACAGTGTAAACTTATAATTTGGGTACATCAGGGAGCTATTTTCGGTCCCGTGTTACAATATTTTACGCTGCTTAAAGAAGTTTATAGGTTACAGTTAAATCTGTTTTTATTGTGTATATCAAATGTAGTTTCATGAAAAATATGAAACAAAGTTAAATTGTATTAAAATTGAATAAAGTAAATTTTGCATTATAATTTTCTAGTTATCAACAGAGTAACAATATTTACTCTACACATATTAGTGCTGTAGTTATCATTGCTTATGTTATGTTAAGTAGGACAATTTCAAGAGAACGTGAAAGGGATTAGGCAGCGTTTTCGATTTCGAAAGCTTTGAATTATTCCGATACTTCCAACAATTATTGTTATATTTCAACCAATTAACACAAAATTTTGACAACTTATACACACACATAAACCTTTCTCGTGAGTCACTGTATCAATTAACGAAAACCGCATGGATATCAGTTCAGTATTTTTTGAGTTTATCGCGAACATACAGACAGACAGACGCGGCGGAGGACTTTTATAATATGTACTGAAAAACAGGAACAACACTGAACGAACCCATAATTCAAACTAATCACACAAGTTTTATAACTAACTAATTACTGCTACACTTCTAAAATATGACCTTTTCATTTACACTTTCTCTCGTTTCGTCTCTGGTTACTAATATCACATATAACTTGTATTTGCATGAAATTGGGTATACAACGTGATGCAGTTAATAAAATAAATGGAATAATACAATAACACATTTGCTGCGGTCAGTCTGCCGCTAGACATACAAATATAATCATATCCATATGTTGTCTAACTCACAATTATATTTGGTTCGGACAGATCAACAGGAATTATTTATTCCGTCGCAGTTTCACCATTTATATGGGTAATAGGAAAATCTATATTAATGTTATGTCCGGGCTCAGGATTAGTGGAAAATATTATTATAACCATTTGCATTGCACATGTCATTAAGTATAAAACTGATTTATCATCTATATTTAAATAGGTAGATATAAAAAAAATAAGTTAGATGAGCTTAAAATGCTACTAGTAAAAATTTGGAAATAGTTTTTTTTTTCATACCACCAATGGCCTTGCAATGTTTGTTCAATATTCAATACAGTTTTACCGTTTAGAAAAAAAATACAGATTATAATATATATGTATCAATACGTAAAGAAACCGAACCGAACATCGTGTGACCAAATTTTTTTTGTAGTACATCGACTTTGTTAGTGGTCGCGACAAGTACGGCTATTGATCGTATTTCATCATTACTTGGCATAGATTTGTCACTGCATTTTCAGGGTCTAAACTGAGTGAATATATTTCTTCTTAGATTTTTGATTCGTTATCAGCTATGATGTTCAATGTGAAGGTATATTAATTATTTGTATTAAATTAGTTATTCCTATTTGTTACTTTTCCCCCGCGTCTGTGTTTACTAGATATAATAGGAGTATGTGAACAAATTCAAACAGACTGAACGGGATTTAGATACCGTTCGAAACTATAAACTTAAATCGGATAAAAGGCCACTTCGGTACTTGAACGACTTGAGATTGTGTTCAAATCTTTTGTAAATCTACTTTGTGTTTCGAATATAAAATCAGTGTGGGATACGACTTTTCTAGCGTTGTCTTATGCTGGTGCAGCAAAATTGCTCTAAAACATCATTGCACCATAACTTGTAAGAATTAAAAAGTAAATCATGATTTTTTACTACAATGCACTGTTATTTTCGCGTGTTAATATGAAAGTTACAAACCATACGCCGCAGAGAGACAGTTAATGTAACATATTTCAAATTAAGGGTTTGTCTTATTTTTGTCTTGTCTGTATCCTGGCGAGTGTTCCGAATAGTTGTTTAACCTCATCCCGTCTTCTCCTTTCCACTACAGAACTACGCGGGTGAGTACGCGTCTCCGCAGATTCACAGTAGCAACCATCACGGCAAGAACGAAGAAGTTCGAAAATTCTTATCCCTGTCGTACTGTGAAAATGTGGAATCGCCTCCCAGCCAGTGTGTTCCCTTCCTCTTACAATATCGAGCCCTTCAAACGAGGCGTGAAGAGGCGCTTTTGCAGTTCGGCATGGTGGTGACGACTGCCGTTGCTCTTTAATACTGACAGTCGCCGTGGTTTTTTGACTGTACCGTACTTTCTATTAAGAATTGCGCAGTCATTTTGACAAGCTAGTATAAAAAATGTACTCATAAGTACTACCGACAGAAGTGAAAACTCAAAACAATGGAATAACTGTGTTCTCCTTTGAATTTTCAGATTAATTATAGTCTGAATTATTTAAAACTAGCGGGCCCGGTGGATGTTGTCCCGCTCTGATAATAAAAAAATTTTTACACGTCAAACAATATAACTTATGGGAAGCGTTCGGTGACGATGACGCGAGTTCTATGATTTGTTCACCCAAAAAGTGCTCAATGCGCCTACACAAGTTACTTTAATCCTTTAGCCTATTGGGCCTAGTAAATAGTTTGGCTAGAGAGATTTGTTCACTAGAAACATTTATTAACTCTATCTGGCATGCATAAACATAACATGCATCTATTAACAATTTTTAGGTATAAGCGAGACAAGTATATAATTCCATCTTACTATAGACATGACGGTAAGCGATAAAACCTGTCCCCCAGACGAAGTGTTACGACGTTTAAATGCACTCTAAAATATATGGCCTGGGTGAATACGAACCGGCGACCGAAGCATCCAGAAATTCTAGACGGCAATCCCTCAGGGTGGCGCGTGAAATCCGTGCAATCTGACCGAGAATTATTGATGACTCGCCCTAACTTTGGATTCTGTTATACGAAATTCAGTTTCCTTAGAAGTATCACTTTCTTTAAATATATTCCCTTTTGATGTGAATGTTTCTGTTTCCACCTTGTTATGTAAATTTACTATTAGTTGCTCTCAGAGCGATGGAGTTTCTTAGAGTATTGGGTGTTTCATATTTCTTTGATATCTTTCCTTAGTGTTACATAATACACTATTTTTATAATGTAACAGTATTTTGACTTATGTTACACTTACCAGGAACTAAGTGTTTTTCATAGAATGAAGGTAAGTTTATTACTTTTTATTTAAGTGTAGGTTTTGTATAGGCTTTATATATAGTCCTTCTCAGATGTTATTCTATTTTAATCGAAAATTTCTGTTCCTATTGGCTTAATGGGTCTTCGAGTTTAATTATAATGTCAGTTAGTGCCCCCGACTTCGGTCATATGAAATGCATTTGCTATTTCATCATTTGCTATTTCATGGAGATCATGAGCTTTATTAACGACTGATTGTTGTTCGTCTTTTATTCTATTTTTAATTGTAACTTAGTCACAAAATTAAGGCTTGACTTCGTATAAATCTTTCACGGAATTTAATTTGCCTTTTCTTATTTTTATTATAATTTTCAACCTTATGTTAAAACGATACTATATGAAGCTTAGATAACACTAAAAACAGCTCCATCTGGCTATAAAGTCTTCAGTTCAAACGCACAACAATTTTATTTATTTTTATAAACGAGGTAAATATATTACGCAGAAAATTATATGAACTCTCTTTCAGACGAATTCAACAATAACGTAAATGAAAACATAATTGCTAAATGACCGCAGTTACCATATTCAATTACAACATTGTGCAGGGTACTGCACAGAACAACCGCATTCCATAAATTATATACTCCGTATATATTATAAATTATTACCATTACAATCAATTAAACCTCTAAATTAAACAATAACTAAACATATAATTTATTGTCCTTGGCTGGATAATTTTTGACGTGATCTTATGTAGTGTTATGTTATGTAGTGGATTTTATATTTTATTCATAATACTATTACTTAACTATATTTTGTAATGTTGGTGGTGTTTTACGTAATCTAACTAGGGTATTGTGCACAAGTGAATTGGGAAATGATACCACGGATTATGAGTTTTGAGACGCCACAAAAACTCTATCGAAAGTCCTAACAAGGGACTCACCATCTTGTTACAACATTGAAATTATCACAAGACACTGCAGAATTGGTAATTATTTGATGATTTCTGACTTGGCTGCATGGTCTAGATACCTTTGCCTTTTCCTTAGAATGGAGAAAACAGAAACCCAAAAAACAAGTGTCCATAGCTGGTCATGTCTCAAAACTTTTTTATTAATTTTGGGCGGAAATACAGCTTATTATTATTTTCATTAAATGCAGAATGTTGCTTTATTTAACCAAAAATAGGAAATTCCTTTAATATTAAGGAAACATAAACGCACACTACCTGATAGTCTGAATTTTAAGGTGATTGAAGATGAGAATAAATCATTCAATTGAAAGGGAACATGTTTTGACAGGGCTAGCAATTTTGGTAGATTAAATATTTGCATAATCGTTCTCTTGGAAGTCGTGCAATGAAAATGCATTCGTGAATTCAATAAATTACGTTGTGAGATTTTGAACAACTTTCACAGATTAACAGAAATATATTATAACAAAATATATCTCTTAAAATATTTGAAACATATAATAAATTCCTTAATTGTGGGCTACAAAATATACAAAACAAATCACTTCAACGTGTAACATCAGAAAAAATGTCCTTAATAAAAACACGTCAAAGGTTATACCGTCGTTACATTCAGACATGAAATAGAAATATTAAAGAGGGTCCATGAATACGTAACAAACAAATGGCCAGTAGAAAGGCCGTGTACAGCGGTAACCGATATTCAGTAAACGGGTACAGCCTGAAGTCCCAACGGGTTGCACTAGAGAGCTGGCCGTTTGACGTGATTCGCTGGCGAATTATTGATGAACTCAATCGCTATGTGCACTATGTGGTTGCCTGTCAAACGAATTCAAAAATAGTTCTAGAATGTACACAAATACATTGATTGAAACATTTGTAACAGATTTATACTTTCTGATAGTTCCAAATCTATAAATAGAATAAATTAAAAGTCGTTTTTGTCGTGTGCCTTTGTATTCTCTTAGTTCCGCCGAATCTCGCAACAGATTTTTATATAATTTTCATTACTGCGGAAGGTTTATGTCCCAATTCCCGCCCATTTGGTTGGCAATAAAAAATGGCAAATGGTCAATCGATAAAAAAAAGTAGCCTAGGACCATCTATGAATAATTCCGCATTGGATGGACATAGTCCTAGACCCATACATTCAGTAATTTTGACTTGATTAAGCCTCAAAGAATTGTACTATCATAACGTACATCACCATCACTACATATTATAAAAAAAGTCTTCTGTCACGTCTGTCTGTCTGTCAGTTCGCGAAAAATAATACTCATTTTATTTTTTTTTAATGGTATTAAAAAATAATAAGCAATAGTTTGCATGGTACCAGACTACTAAAATCTGGTCTAGCATCTTTTAGGTGTGGTCTGGTAGCTACACTTAAGATCCAATCCCTTTAAGTTTAGCTTGTATACCATCTTGAACCACATCATCTTTTAAAATCAGGCGAAACTGTGGTCAAAAGCTAAAACCTATTAAAAAAAATTCGACAATCTTGCGTCCAATATATAAATTCTTATCCAGTTCAATATGTTAGTTTATTGAATATAATATGTCAATCAGTTGTCTATTACAGCATATCATTTAAATAAATATCTTTGAACGTATCATAGATTGAAAATACAACAATGAACAGGATTTAAGCCAAAGGAAGTATTTCCAAAAAAATTACTTTTCCGACCTTTGTCCTTGCATATCTAAGAATGCTCACACGTTACCTTATGGGACAGCAATTAGAGTGCCGAAATAAAGTTTTCTAGAAATATTCAGCTTATTCCGTTTCCGAAAACTTTAAGTGCTTGGCATACGGCTCTCGTTATTTTATCTGACACTAGCTTATGCGCGCGACTTCGTCCGCGTGGAATAATTACTTTGGGCTAACGCTAACACACAGCGGAAGCTCTCAAAAGGAAAAAAAAACGATTTTGAAACATTCTTCATTGGTGATCCGCTCCTATTGCTCTTGGCGTGATGATATAGCCTATAGCCTTCCTCGATAAATGTCCTATCTAACACTGAAAGATTTTTTCAAATCGGAATAGTTCTAGACTAGAGGTTAAAGAAACAAACTCTTCAGCTTTATAATATTTTTAGTATAGATATTTTAAATCGTTGATTATTTGCTCTCTAGTAATCGTGCGCATAAATCTAAACTTGGCCCTTTGCGTGTCACTTGGAAAGTATCAATCAAATTGCAATAAAATATATTCGCAAGAATTTGCCCACTCCATACATTATCGCCGTTTAAATTTCTTCCATTCGCTCGGGAAACTCATAAAGCATCTGCGAAGTACCTGAATACGATTTTAATGTGTCGCGCTCGGGGTGATCTTCTTTGCATTATTCATGAGTTAGCTTCGATTCCCGTGCCACTCAGGTTTTGATTTGCAGATTTATTTGACTAGAGATTCGGGGTCCTCGTCTTCGGACTTTTACTAGATCTGATTTTAAGGTATTTTTTATTAGCATTACTTAATTTATGTAGCGATGTTTTAATGTGTCGACATTTTATACTTCTTTAGAAATAAAATTTATTGGCGTATTTAGAAGAGCCCCATTTGTTAAAATCTATAAGTAGGATAGTTGGACTATTGGAGATTAGTGGCAATTGCGCAAACGGCGGAAACAGATGCCTTTGCTTTAGGAAATTGTGAATAGATGAGGTAGATAAATTATAACCTACAACCATTCTGTTACAACACTCACTAATCAATAATGAAAGAAATGGAGAAACTTTACCAAGAGACTTTGCAACGTGTTGAAGTTTAAGTCGAAGATTGTAAAGATTGTAATGAACGAAATAGAAATATATACGTGCTGTATTAAAATATGGTGGTACCATATCACATTAATTACTGCTCGTCCGTTAATAAATATATTGAGAACATAATATAAAATGAAATATGATGCATGCGATAATTCTACCTTATTTATAGGTAAATAAATTGATTCCATATTCCGCATAATCCTTTTGCCTAGTATGTGATTATTGGATAACCATTATATCCTACTGTGTATCGTGTTCACATGATCAGACACGCTACGTCGGCTGCAAATGAAACTGCCACCAGGTGCCGGCTGATTGATGAGTTGCAGCGTCGTGGTAACCGCCATTATTCATAATTTGACGTTGATGCCGACACGAGGATATGGAGAAGGATAAATTGACGTGTCAACGATAATGACGTATTTGTGGTTTGAGCTATAAATTTGATGTCGCGCATTATGTTGGCACTAGAGCAATAAGCAATTCAACCTGTTCAAAACGCATGTATCAGATTTTGTTATGACGTGCCTAAATGGTTGCATGTATCGTCGATTACTAATGGTAAAAATATTATTAAATATGTGTTCAAGGAGATACTTACATTTAGCGTGTCTTACCCACACACATTATTCGCAGTAAAAAACCGGAATACCTGTATACTAAATTTGACTGGTATAGGAACATTCATAATATTAACACAAGATCTAAAATAAGAAACACTGTATAGGGTTCTAAACCTAAATCAGTAGACTATGAAGGTAGTTTCAAATATGCGGCGTCAAAAATTTGGAATAATATACCTCCTCCATTACAGGCGAAAAGCAAATTTATATTTAAAAAATTAATTAAACAAGAAATTCTTGAGCAACAAAGATTAGGGCATTTATAATTATAATTTCATTAAAAGATTTGAAGCATAATTCACAATATCATTAAAAATATTGCAACGTTTTTCTCTCTTATTAAAATTATTTTTGTTTGGGTCTCTTAATTTATTAATATGTATAGCAATAAATAGATATTTTAAGTTTATGTTTACGACTTGGGCGCGAAATAAGTAATGTTTACTTGTATTTCAGCCGGGAAATTTTGAGGCCTAGCTGAAAACCAGCGCCGTTTTGAAAGGCGGCAATACGCTGACGCCAGGTCTCTTTGTCATAGTTTAACTTTTTTATGGTTAAGGCTTCTTTGTACACTTATACAAAGGGCAATAAATATATTTCTTTCTTTAAGTTAAGATAATAATAAGTTAAGATTAAGTTAAAAGTAATTTAGTATTTCTAATAGAATCAAGTTAGCACTATGCATCTTAGCATTCTGCAAGATAGCGGCGATGTTTAATTAACGTTATTTATGAATGTATTTTGAGGTCAATTAAAAAAAAACAATACTTAACTACGTAGTATAAACTAACAGTTACAAGCATTGCGTACTTGTATGGGTTTTGGAACAATGTTCCTGTTCTGTTTCAATTTCGTTTGCGTAATAGGAATAATTTTAATCAAAATTTGTACATTGTGATATCCGAAAGATTTTTTTTAGTAAAGAGAAACATTGTTTATGTTTATTTTATTTATCGACGACGTGAAAGCTTTTTTGATTAAGATTCAATTTTTTTTTCTCATACAAACAAGGTATCGCGCGAAACGCTACCTACTAGTTTGTTATACAAAGTCCTTTTTTTTTTAAATTACGTTTTACTTCATAATTATGCTTCTAACAAAAATTTTGCCAAATAATTTAAAAGACATCGCCCTTTTAAGCATAAAATGGTTTAATTCATAAGTACGTTTTTTTTTCACCAAAAAGTAAATTAGCGTAACGAGAAGAACACGTCCAATTCAACAGTCACTTGAATGAAAACTACGAAAATAAAAAAGTATTGTTCATTTTATTATTTAAATGTGTGAAAAACTTGTCTCCGAAGATAGTTACTAAAGTGACGTAAAATGAAAAAAGGTCTATAATAAAAAGTAATTATCATATTTACTGTAATTTATTTAAAAAATGCATTATTTCAGTTATGTCTTTTTTTTTTTTTTTTTTTTTTTTATATCATAGGAGGCAAACGAACAGGTGGGTCACCTGGTGTAAGTGATCACCACCGTCCATAGACACTTGCAACACCAGGGGAGTCGCAAGTGCGTTGCCAGCCTGTGTAGGGAGGGGGGGGGGGAGGAAGGGAAGAGGAAAATGGAAGGGGAGGGGAGGTGGGTCTCCGGCGCTCTCACTGACCGAACGAAACGCAACAATGCAAGCACTGTTACTTCACGTCGGTTTTCTGTGAGCGGGTGGTACTACCCCGGGCGAGCCGACCCATTTATGCTGAAACCAGTAATAGTTTCAGCGTGGCTCTACCACCTACAAAATACCTTTCAATAAATGTACTTAGATTTTTCGGTAAATTGCGACTTAATTCAGTTTTATGCTAATTATTATTGCGCAGTATACTACGACTTCGTTTGCATTGAATTTATTTTATAACATACTAGCGGGCCGGGCGGACGTTGTTCTGCTTGATAATAAAAAAAATAATCTAAAATTCAACCGCAGCGCCACCTACCGAGTCCAATTGAATCTAAACCATTCTCGGATCCACTGGTACACGCACACAAAATTTCGTCAAAATCGGTCCAGCCGTTTAGGAGTTCAGTGACATACACACGTACAGAAGAAATATATAAAGATTTTATAAGGAAATGAATTAACTACGAACTTTTCTTTTAATGCTTATTGAGACGTCTTTATGTTACAAATGATATTTTTACTACAAACAACTAGCAATATAATTACACTACTTATCCCTACTCTTAGAATTGACTTAAAGCGCTTCCATTTAGTTTTAAGATGAATTTAACCCGAAAGTGTAACATGGTCAACCTTTAAACGCATGCTCCCACAAAATTGAATTTTTGTGTTACTTCTCTTTATGAGGTGCAATATGATGTGTTCACACTTATGTCAACGAAATTTGATAATTCGTGTAAATGGTAAAAAAGTTGAAACAGGCTCGAAGAATGTGGTATTCGTGATAGACAGCCAACCGGAACCTTACCATGTCAGTGTCGCGATGCAGCTCAAACAAAATATCGAACGACAAGTATGGAATATTGAAGCGGTAAGTGTTAAGTATGTCGAATTGTTGTGGTATGCTAGTGGTTTCACCGGAGGAATATCAATCTGTTATCCGCAGGTTCGAAACCCGACATGTACCAAGTAAGTTTTTGGAATTCGCGTACATTTACTAATTTAAATTGGTAACGCTCTCGGCTAACGGTGAACGAAAACATAGTGAGTATACCTGCTCCTGAGACATGCTTGTAGTATATTATATGTGAGAAAACATAAAACTGTGTAGTTCTCACAGTTTGAAATCGTCAATACGACGTGGGCTGGCGTGGTGATTATGGCTCATACCTTTCTTGGGGATGAGGTCTATGGCCCTAGAGAGGGTCTCATACAGGCTGATGATGATGATGAAGTGTTAATTATAATGGATTTGATCCTCTAGAGAGCAAATTTTGAATATTTTTCCTGATCCACAATACAACGCTTCTCTCTACAGTGAAATGCCTAATTGCCTAACACGCATTTGTCAGTCTCTACATGTTTCTTTAGCACTTCTCATCATCGAAATTAACCGGACATTCTGTGATTACTTATACTTAAAGTTTTACCTTCACTGTGATTGTTTGCATTGTATAGACAAAGAGAATAAGGTTATAAAGCGTCCTTGAGAAGGAGGTAGAAATCCCCAGTATACAATTTTCAACATTCTTGCAATTTTATTTAAATACGGATAACTATTAAATAACTATTTGTTAAGTGAAACTGAAAAATGTGCAAAAAATATTTAGAACATTCTTTACATCATGAGATTGTTTCTAAAAATATTTAAAATTTGTCTAAAATTAGCACAAAACTAAATATAATTGTGAATAATTATTTACGTCTCACATTATCGAAGTAATTTCTGTGACCAGATTGTCTTAAATTATTTTCAAAATAACATTTACGTTTTTTCCTTCGCAGCGACGTCCGAATGTCCACATGACACACGAAGATTTCCCGATAACGGGAGCATGGACCATAATACCATTACTGAAACCACTAGTCAGTATGTATAAAGGGAGTAGTAAGGTCAGATGGGTACTGTTTGTGGAAACACACACTGCTGTAAGATGTGAACAACTATTTGAAGCTCTTGGTGTAGCTGATAATCACAAGGTAAGTTAATCCGACGATGTTGTAGTGTAGTGTTATATTCATGGAATCGAAATTGTTTATAATAAAAATGATGAAAGTTTAGATTCCTTAAAAATTGACTTTAATTCTAAAGGGTTGATATGTTTCCTTCCGCAGGAAACTATGTGGATAGGATATCCATTAAATGACGTGGAACCTACAATAATACATCACTTTACTACTTACGAGGAATTAGAAGAAGAAGGTGGTTTTGTATATCCGAACTTCGCCAGCGGATTCGCAATGCGAATAGAATTAATTGAACAGTAAGGACGAGTTACTAAATTATAAATTAATTTTGTAATCCGTAAATTAGGTTGAGCTCTAAAGTTTCTAATTTCCAAATTTTTCAATACATTTTTAGATATCTTTTGAAATTCAATACGTTGGGCAGATGTAGGCATTCTTAAGTAGGCGTTATAAGTAGTGATTTCTCTTAAAGCTTGCTGAATCGCCTTTGCCTTTTAATCTTCGTATGAGAAAAAATAATAAAGAGTCCATGGCGAAAGAATATAAGTGAGCAAATATAATTTATAAAATTATAATTCTGTGCAGGCTCCTCCAAAAAATAGAGAGTGGGGAACGTAAATTAGATGCAGACTTCTCGATAGACCCAGCTTTCGAGCTGGCACAACTGGTCTATGGTAACGGTAACAATCCGGGACCGCTACTTACGCCAGACCTAAGCTTTTGCGTGGTTTCGGGTGAAAATTGTGCCACCTATCCTAGACAATTCGATATGTGTGTGAGTATTATAGAAACATACTTTACTTAGCCACATAAAAATAATGATTGGAACAAAAATATGGCTTTTTTTAGTAAAAATGGCATGTATTGTATTCGAAATTCTTTTCTGGTATTAGTGACGAGTCTTTTAAATTTAATTTGAAACCAGTGTTTTTCAAACTTTTTCTTACTACGGCCCCTTTAGTATGAAAAAATATTTCGCGACCCCCCTACCCGATGTTTTTCTGTTATGTATTTTATTTTGTGACAATTATTCAATTTAACGTATTTATTTATTTTATAATTAGGGTTCCGATAAATACATAAGAGTTCTCCTAAGTTTTTTATTTATTTAGCACAAATTATTATGTCCTTGAGTTAATATTTTTCTTAATAAATCTTTTAAAACTTTGTTTTTTTTTACTGCAGTAGCTTTCCCAACCTCTTGCAACTCTGCTATAGAGGCTTCGCGACCCCCCTAAAGAGACTTCGCGACCCCCTTGGGGGTCTCGACCCACACTTTGAAAAACACTGATCTAAACCATTGTCTCAAACATATGCGATAATTACTTGGCTAGGGGGAGTATTATACAATTATTCGTATTTAATTATAATTTACACAAAATTTACCTCAATTTAAATGAGGTTTTATACCATTGTCTTAGTATATTACAGCCATTGCACATATCGCACACTGTTCACTTTATCGTTATTATTGGGACTGCAGGCCTTTTGTCTTAGTACTGATACACTGGTTTTACGACGGTGAATTTCTATACATGTACAATTTCTCAAAAGTCACCGTTAGGATTGGATTGGACGACAGTAATTACCATAATGTTCAGTGAAGTTATTCTGTCGAGCTAGTACGAAAGTTTAGATCTTTTTGTATACTTTATAGCGTTTGATTACAATCTCATCTGATATTAAATTACGATATGGCTAAGACGGGAAAGACGATAGACCTACAGGAGTTTGGCTCTTAAGTGCAGCGACCGGGAAAACATCAACTAGTGATTGGCGAGAGATTTTCAAATTGAGGGTGGTAGTTAGCGGGTGGTGGACTTAGAGAAAGCCCTACCACCATGCTATAGTTTTATCACGATGTTTCCTTCACCGAAAGCTCCGACTCAGTTGCTATAGGACTCGAATCTAGGTTCATCGATCCGGTGTCAGAACACGCTATCAAGTAAGCCACCATCACTTCTATTATAAAGTCTAAGATCGATCTTAGATTTCATATATCACTGTAGGATATTTGAAACGATTTATTTTAAATTTGAAGTCGCGTTACCAGATTCCAAAGGTAGTTTTCATACATAAGATATACATTGTTAGTGAGTAGTCACACTTTTATATTAGAATAGCATTTACATGGAAATAAGCGATGAGAAGGTTAGATACTCTTGTTACGATATATTTCAATGAAGTAGAAAGCGAAAGACTAATAGTAACTTCACGTATTAGAAACAATAATGGGATTATGTAAGCTAAAGATAACGATATTTCATTATTTGGCTCTACATTCTGTAGTATTGATGACGTTTTACGTAATATAGTTTGGTTATTGTGCACAAGTGAAGGGAATAGAAAATAATACCACGGAGCCTGGATTCTGACTTGCCACGAAAACTCCCTGGAAAGTGCTACCAAGACGACCACCATCTTGTTAGTTCGTTGAAATGATGACAAGAAACTTGTAATATCACTCGACAATGGGAGTGATAATCTACTAAAAGATTGGTTGCTGAAAATAAAACAAAAAAGGCATTAAGCTATATAATTAATTGGTGCTGTTCGTGGTTAGGGTAGTGCGGTACCCGAGGACTCTATATACTTCGCGGTGAAGACATGGAACGGGTTCCACGGTACCAGGGTGAGAGTCGTGAAGAAGACTTGGGGGAAACACGTCACGAACTTGATGTTCTACAGCGATGCGAATGGTATGCATACTTTTTACATCTTTTACTATCCAATTATGACCACTTTTAACTTGAGTTTTTTACCACAGATTCCTCGCTCCCCGCGATTGATACCGGAGTACCGAATACCAAGACTGGTCATTGTACGAAAACGATGACGATCCTCCGGAAGGTTGTTCAGAAAGTAAAAGATATGCCTCACATCAAGTGGATATTCCTGGCTGATGACGACACAATATTAGGGTAAGTGTGTGTGTTTATTAGGGGGTGTCTGTTATTTACCAAGTTGGTTTTTTTGACTTGACTATGGTTCAAGTAGGCTAGAAGTAGGTTCTAGTTTATAGCCAAAAAAATATAAGAAAAAATTGAGCCGTCTCGGGACGCCTGGCAGATGTGACACATCCAAATTGTTTTGTATAAGTTATATTATGCCTAAAAGAACAGATTACGGCAGGAATCAGCTATGGCATAATGATTAGATAAAACATTACAAATTTGCTCCATAAAATAATGACTGTTTATTTATTTTATTACATAAATATCCATTTTTATTAAATATAATAATTCAATTAGGCGCAGGCGCGGTGTGTTTGGCGGCATTTATCTAAGGGCACTAGGTCGTAGGCGAGTGCCACGTAACACTATAGCACAAGTGGCCAGCATAATAGTTTGAATCTTATGGTTATACAGATACGGTTGCAAATGTTTGTGTTTTGCGTCGCCACGGGTCGCCAAGACAATAATCAGGTTTACCCGCGCCTATAGATGTTTCACATCAAAAGTAATGTTTTCCGATGGTGTTTAATGGTCGTCCCTGAATGGCAATACTTTTCTCATTTATTTATCATGGGAGTTTTTCACTTTTTATCAAAATAGGTTCCTATAAAAAAAACCAAAAAACTCCCCCTCCCCAATTTAATCTAACCATTCTCAATCTCCCAAAACAAAAAAATTTCATCAAAATCTCTTTTGAGGAGTCATACACACACAAAAAATATATATATTAAGATATAAATTAAATTTTTGGTGCCCATATTAAAATTGAGGGATTCAAGGGATCATAGTAGATGGAGAATTACATTTTAAATAATTTGCAAAAAGTAAAAAAATTAAAAGTAAATGAATAGGAAAAGTATCGTCATTTAGACAAGGTTAAACGGCATCGGATTTTTTTATGAAATGTTTTAGATTTTTAGTTTATAACACTAACGATTCGAACGATACTCGAGCAAAAAAATGCCGATTTGGTAAATAACGGACACTAGTGTTTATTTACAATTTACATTGATATTTAATGTAATTATTTTGTTTAAGTGTTCAAAGGCTGTGCGAAGTGTTGAGCTGTTACCGCGGCGGTGATGACGTCACTATACTAGGAGAACGATACGGCTACGGTTATGGGAAAAAGGAAACCGCTGATAAGGGTAAGGAAATTCTATCAGAATTAATTATTTCACTGTCACTCTAAATTTAACCATTTATTGGTTGTTTTCTTAACACATTCACTATAAGGTACACTAAGTTGATTTTGCATAGAAATTTAGCAAATCATAAATTCGTTTCAAATTAATTTTACTTTACTTCTACTTACATACAGTGAACATCTCTGTAGTCTATTAACAGAAATCCGCGATTCTGTCCGTGTTAAAGTATAATTTAAAATTCAATAGTAATTAAAGACAGCCTAGCGCAATCTAGCGGTGAGTTTTTTAAAATAGAGAGTATAGAAACTTTCTGAACAAAAAAAACGCTTAAATGTGTCTGCCAATTTTATACGGTCATACGCTTTAGAAGTTTATCGTAATTCAAATCAAAAGTACTTCATTCAGTTCAGGCATTTAAAAGGTACTTATGAAAATTACCGGTGCAGGAAACATCCCAGTTATCGAAACTCGTTTTTTTATCTCAAATATACAAACATAAATATAATGTTGTCATACGATTCGCTTCGGTTTAAATAAACCTTTCATGGATTTGCGTTTAAGCGTATTTTTCGCTTCTGCCAATGGTTTAGTCCGATGAAGCTGTAAAAACCTTGCCAGGTCAATAGCATAGTCAGTTCGACAAAAAAAAAGATTCCGCCAGTTTTTTTCACCCTATGAATGATTTCTTTTACGCCTGATGTATAGTTATATTCGCTACTAGCTGTACCCGCAGCTCCGCACGCGTATTTTTTAAATCTTATTAAAGAATTATAAAATTGTGAGACTATGTACAATCATAGAAACGCTCTTTAAAGGTAATTTTAAGTACGACGCGCACGCCACTAAAAGTAACATGTAACGTCGCAGACAAAGTCTAAAATAGAATATCCTCAATTACTTTTTATAAGGTTCGCTATCTACCAATTAAAGTCTCGTGAGAATCGGTCTAACTGTTTAGGTAATAACACAGCGGGCGAAGCCACGGTTAACAGCTAGTCTAAAATAAATTTAATTACTTTTTATAAGGTCCTCTAGCTGCCAGTGAAAGTCCCGTGAAAATCGGTCTAAGTGTTTTGGAGAAAGTACTGTGGGCGAAGCCACGATTAACAGCTAGTATAAACTAAAATTGCTTGAATTATTTTGTAAAAAGTCAGCTATCTGTCAGTGAAAGTTTTGTGAAGATCGGTCGAACCGTTTTTGAGATAGCACTGTGGGCGAAGCCACAGTTAACAGCTAGTATAAACTAAAATTGCTTGAATCATTTTTTATAAAGTCAGATATCTGTCAATTAAAATTTCGTGAAGACTAGTCTAACCGTTTTGAAGATCGTACTGCGGACGAAGCCACGGTTAGCAGCTAGTATAAACTAAAATTGCTTGTATTACTTTTTATAAGGTCAGCTATCTGCCAGTGAAAGTTTCATGAAGATCGATCGAACCGTTCTGGAGATCGTACTGCGGGTGAAGCCATAACAGCTAGTCTAAATTAAAATAGACTGTATTACTTACTATGATGCCCACTATCTGTTGGTGAAAGTTCCGTGAAAATCGGTCTAACCGTTTTGGAGATAGCATTGCAGACGAAGCCGCGGTTAATAGCTAGTTTAATTTAGAGTATCCTAAGTAACCCGCTGTCATTTCAGCTATCTGCCAGTGAAATTCCCATCAAAATCGGTCCAGCCGTTTCGGAGATTAGCCGTAACAGACAGACAGACAGACCGACAAAAATTTGGAAAATTGCATTTTTGTTATCAGTAGCGTGTATACTTTCGTACCCAATCAGTAAAAATTTTTTATTTTGATATTACATACAGACACTTCATTTTTATTATATGTATAGATATATACAAAAAATGTAGATATTTTTAGATACAATAAAATGCGAATGAAATTGTGTATATAGATAGAGGTTGTATATCACCTCGGAATTGACGGGCAATAAAAATTATTACTAAAACCTCCAGCTATCATGAAAATAGATGATCAAAAATATACGTGAGCTGAAATATTTTTTTTCTATATAATAAGAATCGAATGGTATATCGAAATAGTGCTCTGTGAAGTTTGTGAGTAAATAAACAAAAATGCCCGACGATAAGTCTTCTGGTTCTCGGTTTTTGTTCTCTAATGTAAATGAATAAATACGTGTTTTGGGTTTTGTTCTCTTTTGTAAATAAATAATCGCGTGTTTTGGGGTTTGTTCTCTTTTGTAAAAGAATAAACACGTATTTTGGGTTTTGTTCTCTTTTGTAAATAAATAAAGACTTGTTTTCGGTCTTTGTTCTCTGTTGTAAATGAATAGACACGTATTTTGGGTTTTGTTCTCTTTTGTAAATAGATAATCACGTGTTTTGGTTTTGTTCTCTTTTGTGAATGAATAATCACGTATTTTGGTTTTGTTCTTTTTTGTAAAAGAATAAACACGTATTTTGGGTTTTGTTCTCTTTTGTAAAAGAATAAACACGTATTTTGGGTTTTGTTCTCTTTTGTAAATAAATAATCACGTGTTTTGAGTTGTTGATCTTTGTTGTAAATGAATAAACGTTGGTGATGCCGCGGACACAGCTTGACGTTGATGAGTTGAGTGATGTAACATAAGGTTACGACTACATAACGGGCGGGGGCGGCACGGCGCTGAGCGTGCGCGCGGCGCGGGCGGTGTCGCGGTGCGCGTGCAGTGCGCTCTCCGCGCCCGACGACATGACACTCGGCGCGTGCGCTCGTCTCCGCCTCAACATCACACTCACGCACTCGCCGCTCTTCCACCAGGTACGTTACCCAGCATAACTACTCAACTTTTATTCAATATATAATTTTTGATCTATTTTTTCCCTTGATAGTTATTTTTTATAACTTTTTTTATATTGACTTTATCTACTTTTTAAAAATAATCCAACCCAAATGGCATTATTATGAAAACAAGTGAGTGCATCTAATTAAATCCGCAGCAGTGACTCTTTTGGCTTATCACATTTACTAATTTCCCCTATATGTATCCAAATGTCGAGAGGTTTGCATGCTGGCATGGCAGCACCGATTGCTGATAAATTGGATATCCATCGGTAGTCGTTGTTGTTTTTGGAATGCTCTTGGCTTAAAATCAAGCACACTACAGTTTTGTTTATATCTTAAATCTTTACATATGGAATTAACGTTTTATATGGAAAAAGTGAAACGAAAAGAAAATATCACTACATAGTATAAAACAAAGTACTCTGCTGCGTCTGTCTGTCTATCCGCGATAAACTCAAAAATTACTGAACGGATTTTCATGCCGTTTTCACCAGTGCATAAAGTGATTCATGAAGAACGTTTTGGTATATAATTTGTCAACGATTTTTTTATAATCAGGGCGGGTCAACGTCTGTCGAGCCCGCTAGTTAAATTATATATTTAATCAAACGAAGTATGATTTCACGATTTTATAGGTCGTCCATTGATATCATTTCACCACGACTAACTTTCGCCGAAAACACCTGAAAAAATTTAATTGAATGGATCTTAGGAAGTTCGAGGTCTTCACTGATGCGATTCATTTCAGGCTAGACCCCAAGACTATGCCCGGGAGGTGGTCGCCCGCGACCGGCCCGTGTCCTTCCACCGGCACTCCTCCCCGGACCCGCTGCGGGTCTACGCGACCTGGTTCATGCACGACGACTTGGCCCTTAACCAAAAAAAGAGGGATGAACTGTAATAAGACAATTCATATTGGACCATTTAGATCTTAAATGCTGGGCATTTTTAGTTATTGCCGAGTTACATTAGTTGTAATAAGTTGGGTTATCAATGCCCATCTTCGGCTTCTTCTCTTGATTATTATGAAAGATTTAGTTTCCAGTACTGCTAATATTAGTTTCTAGATGCTTCTACCAAGAGCGTTGTTAGATGGACGAGAAATTACGAAATGTTTAGTCATTGTTATAAAAATAATACTAAATCTTAAAGCCAAGTTATGACTCTAATGTCAAAAATAATTAAGATGATACTGTTTCAAAACATATCTTTTGTTTTTTTTCCCCTTAGGCCTTCATCATTCCTTAAATATTTCATATCTAAGTTAGTTTTTTTTACCAGTGAACAAGTTCTCGTGATGAGAAAAGTCTTATATAAATTTAAACAAATATATTTATTCATAATGCATATATAATAGACAAAAACTGTGCAAATAAACTTAACTCTACACGCATACACAAATATTCTTAATTCATTTACATGGCCCATTATAATGAACATGTGTATTGGAATGGAATATATGGAATGGATGGATATGGAATGGAGAACCTGATGAGTTTTTTTTTTTTTTTTTTTATTGTAGCTCGGCAAAGTGACTGTACTGTGCCTGATGGTAAGTACAGTACAACCCAAAAACAATGGCGACCGCCGAAAGACATACTATCCATCGCCGGTCGCCGCTGTCATGCCGGCCTGAAAGCGTCCCAGTTAGGGACAGACACCGCCCGGAACCCCCCCCCCCTATGCGGTTCCACCTACCTTACGTGGTCGCGATCCAGTCGGGTACAGACACCCTACCACCCCGCAATCATAAACATAATATCGAATCCACAATTTTTATCAATTCCTGTATATCGCTTGTTATTAATACGGTGCAGTGAATAAACAATGCCCGAAAATCATTATACTTATTTGCGGGTATTCTTGTGTATTTGAATTTACAAACTTTACAAAGTTACGTTAAGTCTAATATCCAATTCGAAGTTCCTTTATGATATAAATGTATTAAATTATAATGTCGTTAACAAGAAAAAATGTTATTAGTGTATTTACTAATGTAATTAATATTTACCTAAAAATAGGTAAAAGTCATTAAGATGCATTTATTGTATTTAGTACGTATTGTTAATTCGCGATGGTTCTCATATTTCTGAAAATAGAGTATTTAATTTAAGAAAATATCTGCATGTTTTTATAGAAATATTATCTTAAATAATATTCTAATTATCTTTGAAATCATAAATCAAGAAATCTAGTATGATCTGATCTGTAGTATTTAAATAGGATGTCTGGTTTTCTAGGTTATTTTGTGTTTTAACTAGATACAGCTAAAATGTACGGAAAAAAAAAGAAATCCTTGTTAGTTTTAAACCAAGCAATCTTACAAGACCTCCGACTTGTATGACCGATTGATATGTATCTAAAAACACGAGTCGTTATGTTATTACATTTTTTAATATAAATGTTTGGCGTAATCTTAGTATACAATTGTAGTTGCTTTAATTTTTTTATTTACACAGTTATTATTTCTCTTTATATTGTGTAATATTAGGGACATTTTGCATAATATACGTTAATTAGTCGTGCACAAATTAATTTGATACTAAACAATTGACACACACACACACACACACAACACACACACACACACACACACACACACACACACACACACACACACACACACACACACGCAGACACTCACATGCTCACGAGTGACCCTCTTTACCAAACATTTTCATAAAATTAGTGGAGTTTGCGCTGGCGTCTTTTATACAGTCTCAAGACTGGTACGGACGTCAACGTGAACTTAAATTGGCGCCGTCAGTGACATTTTAATTTTGTAAACAATGTATGTAAAACTTTTTGCACAGTAAATAAAAACAGATTATTATTATAAGATACAATATGAATTTAAATAAATCACAAAAAGTCCCTTGAGTTGTATTAACGACACCACCATTTTGTTAAGAGTAATGGATACACACGAAATTATTAACTCAAAAATTGAAAATATTTACCCATTTAATAAAGACAATAATAATCTTCAATGGAAAGAATTCCATGCCAATGCATGAAAGAAGAAGAATCTGAATATTATAGGAACTGTGTATGACACGAACCGAGGGTTATGGATCTGTGCATTAGATGAATAATGGTGTTATGGATCTGAGCATTAGATATATAATGACGTTATGACCTGGGAATTACACCATAATGGCGTTATGGATCTAGGAATTGCATCATAATGGCGTTATGGATCTGGGAATTACATCATAATGGCGTTATGGATCTGGGCATTATTAAGTTTATAGTGTGTTAAGAAGGAACATTATAAAATCTTCTGTCATATTTACTTAGAATTTCATATCTCAAAATATCAGTTATCAATTAACACATGTTTAACATTGCTTTATTTTGTTATCTTTATAATAATAATTGTATCTTCTAAAATAAAACACAAATGGGGCATTCAATGAAGGAACATCAGAAGTAGGTGATCAAGTGTTTCAAGTGATGCTTGTATTTAAAAGTAGGAATTCTTTAATTATTTAACATTCGCTTATTTTTATGTCTTCAGAATCGAATACAAAGGAGATCTCATTTATGTCATAAAAAAATTCTTTCGCTTAATTAATAAGCACTTAACTCTAATAATGTATATATATATAAATAATAATACCCATATAAATAGAGCAAAAGTCATATAATTATTATTAAAATGTGTATGAATTCGAAATGTAATATAAAATAATAGCATTTGAAATTGTTAATAGCAAAATAATGTATAAAACTAACATATCATTTATATATGACTAATAAAGTTTAATATTTTTATAAACACCTGCGTTTTATTTCAAACTAAGTGTTATTTCGTCGGCGTTGTTTATTTTTTTAACAAGGACGGATATCCATCATTGTTTATTAGAGTGAGCAATTGCAGCAATAGATTAGCAATTGTGTGTAAAGTATATTTTTTACGAGCTGTAACCCGCGGCTCCTCTCGCACTTTTTAAATTGTATTAAAGAGATATAAAATAGTGATAACATGCACAACTATAGAAATGCACTTTCAAAAACAATTGTAAGTAAGACACGCAGTTGCAATCTACAGTAACATGTAACGTGTACATCATTACATAGTATAAAACAAAGTCCCCTACCGCGTCTGTCTGTCTGTCTGTTCGCGATACACTCAAAAACTACTAAACGGATTTTCAAGCGGTTTTCAGCAGTAGATAAAGTGATTCATGAGGAACGTTTTGGTATATAATTTGTCAAGGATTTTTTTTTATAATCAGAGCGGGAGAACGTCTGCCGGGCCCACTAGTTAGATGTATAAATACTAACAACGTGTCAAATAAGGTTTACCATCAGCAACATATTTGGAACTTTAACCCACCATATAACTACCTCAGCGCTCATTTACACTGTATAAATAACTAATTAAATAATGACTTAAAAATATTATTATAAAGGCACATCTTATCAATATATTAGTTTTAGTAATATATTAGTTTTTGTGACTATACAAAAAATAATCGCATGTTTATTCTGCAAGAAATTATATTATGGAACTCTTAACGTTTATGATCTAAGATCTTATTAGGATCTCTTCTACCTTCAAAGTTACTATTAATTATAATGTTGAATTGTAAACAATAACTTGATAATTATTTCTCTAATTAAAAATACAGAATGAGTTAAAGTCTTGAAATCTTGCTAAATTTCATGCGGACGAAGTCGCGGGTAACAGCTAGACTAAAATGGAATAACCTAAATTACTTTCTTTTAAGTCAGCTATCTATCTAGCAGTGAAAGTTTCGTGAAAATCGGTTCAACCGGTTTGGAGATATAACCGTAACAGCCAGTCTAAATTAAAATAAACTAAATTATTGTTTATAAGGTTTGCTATTTGCCAGTGAAAGTCTCGTGAAAATCGGTCCAACCGTTTTGGAGATAGCATTGCGGGCGAAGCCGCGGTTAACAGTTAATCTAAATTAAAATACACTACATTACTTTTTATAACGTCCGCTATCTGCCAGTAAACTCCTCTGAAAATCGGTCCAATTGTTTTGGAAATAGCACTGCAAGCGAAGCCGCGGTTAACAGCTAGTCTAAATTAGAGTAGTCTGAGTCACCCGCTGTAGTCTTAGCTGCCTCCCAGTAAAATATCCGTCAAAACCGGTCTAGCCCTTTCGGAGATTATTCGGAACAAAAAGACAGACCAATAAAAAAAAATTTAAAATTGCATTTTTTTTTGTTATTTGTTATTTTGATATTAATACGGACACTTCATTTTTATTGTATCTATAGAAGATTTCTTCCTCTGTACATAAAATACATTGAATATTAGGTTGGACATTAATTTACATTTCTTTGCCTGGAGTTGATAGGCCGCTATTTCGTATCACTGCAACATAATAAAACCCGTTGACGGTGGGTCCCAACGTTAGACGACGACCCGCCATGGATTGACATTGTTGGTCTGTAACTGTTAACATGCATACTATATACTATCTTTACCTATGAAATTGCCGTTTTGTATGAAGAAAATTAAACGAATTTTTTTCATGTATCTTTTATTTGTATTAATCGAAGTAATCACCCATGCAATCAATGCATCTTTGCCAACGCAGTGGCAGTTTATTGATGCCCTTCTTAAAGAAATCAGCTGGACGGGAGGCAACAAATTCTTCAAAGGCATTTTGTACTGCCTCTCGGGTATTTAATTTTTTTCCCGCCAAGGAGTTATCCAAATTCTGGAAAAAGTAGTAGTCTGTAGGCGCAAGGTCTGGTGAGTAGGGCGGATGACGGAGAACTTCCAACCCCAATTCTTGCAACTTGGAGACCGTCTGCTGTGCAGTATGAGCTTGCGCGTTGTCGTGCAGGAGCAGCGGAGACGAGCGATTGACGAATGCTGGTTGGAGATGTGCCAGCTTCTCCATCATTGTGTTTAGTTCTTCACAGTACACATCTGCAGTAATGCTCACCCCGTTTGGTAAGAAGCTGTGATGAATCACACCGGCGCTAGACCACCAAACAGTGACCATCACTTTTCTAAGGGTAAGTTTTCGTTTAGGGCATTGTTTAGGTGCTGAACCAGGATCCAACCAACTTGCTGAGCACTTGCGGTTATCAAACAGAATCCATTTTTCATCGCAGGTAACAATGCGGTTCAACATTCCTTCATTTGTGTGTCTGTTGAGTAGTGCAAGGCACGTCTCGACGCGTACTTCGCGCTGGCGATAATTGAGTTCGTGGGGCACCCATTTGTCAAGCTTTTTTACCTTGCCATTTTGACGCAAATGGACCAATATTGTTTTGACGCTAACGTCGAAAGCTGCTGCTAATTCAGCCGTAGATTGTGTATCATCAGCTTCCACAATCGCCTTTAATTCGTCATTGTCGACCAAATTCTTCGGACGACCGCGAGGTTCATTTTTCAGGTCGAAATTCCCAGAACGGAAGCGAGCAAACCAATAACAGGTGGTGCGTTGGTTTGTAGTGTTAGCTCCGTAAACGTCGTTGATGTTGCGTGCCGCTTGTGCCGCGTTGCTGCCACGACGGTACTCATATTCTATAATTACTCGAATTTTTAACGTATCGATGATGACAAAAAAGATTGAAATACGATGAAAATGTAACACTAATCAATAAACAAATGACAACTTTTGGAAAAAGAATTCCATGTTTTTAAAATAAAATTAATTTGAAATTAGAATTCTTAGCCAAACAAAAATTATTTTGATTTGAAATGGCCAGTACTGCAGAACGGCAATTTCATAGGTAAAGACCTATTATATTTCTTCTGTACGTGTCTATGTCACTTAACTCCTTCTAAACGGCTGGACCGATTTTGATGAAATTTTGTGTGCGTGTGTGTTCCAGTGGATCCGAGAATGGTTTAGATTCACAACTGGACCCGGTAGGTGGCGCTGCGGTTGACTTTTAGGATTTTTTTTTATTATCAAGGCAGGACAACGTCCGCCGGGCCCGCTAGTATGTATATAATATAATCAAAAACGTGGAAAATATAAAATGTGAACCACAAACTACAGCTCCTAACTACAAAATCTTCGGCATTAAATTTTCAGAAGATTGACCGCTTTAATCTTACATAAATCCTACCGCTTTTAAAATATTTTATAATTCTACTATATACTAGATGGTTCAGGAATCAACTCTAATCTACGTCGATTGTCGTCAGTTTCAATACTAAACTTTTGGTCAAAAAATCTTCTTAAAAATTCAGAATATAGTGTTTTTTCTATAATATTCCCCTTCGTGTCTACCATTCTAGTGTAGCAACAATTGATAGCCAATCAACTTCTTGAACTGTATTTTCGTTTAACATCAGGTAAAATTATGGTCAAATGCTAGAACTATGAATCACCAAAAATACAATAAACAACAAATAAAATAACAAAATTAAATAATATATACGTGTTATATTATTTCAAGCAACAAAATTAAACAACCATTCATAAGGTAATGTTGTCTAGATTAATGGAGACTGAAAGCGAACGGCAAACGATGACTTGCAATTATCTAACTCCCAGTCACGGCGCTAATAAACAGAAGAACCCTCTCACAGTCTCCCGCCATCTTACGATCTTACTAATGATGTTTCGCGTGCTCCCTGACAGATAGCAAGTCAGCTTGCGTCCAAGTTAATGTAAGCGAGACTTAAAAATAATGAAAATACATATGTATAATCAATTTTATTTTTTAATATTCCATCGTAGGTAGCGCAATTTTACGTTCATGCAAAAGTTTATAGGTTCTATGCATGCATATACTTTCATTATGTGTATTTCAATTTTTTTTTGGCAACCAATCTTCTAATACATTATTACTGCCATTGTCGAGTGGGTAATGATATTAACAAGATGTTGGCCGCGTCGTTTTCAGGGAGTTTATGTGGCAAGACAGAACTCATGCTCCTTGGCATTATATCCCTTCCAGTTCACTTGTGCACAATAACCAAACTATATTGTGTAAAATAACTAATATTAGTCTCTAATATTACAACATTTAGAGCCAAATAACAGAAGATTATAAATAAAATCTAAAAATCACTACATAACATTTCAAGATCCTGCCAAAAACTCAACTATATATTTTAGGAGTTATATTTGGTATAGGTAAAAGCAATAGCATAATTAGCATATAGTGTTAACAAACTTAAAAAAGAAATCTTTATACAGTATTTGTTAGAAATAGTGTAACCGAAAACATACTTATGTCTATCAACGTATTGACGTAATGTAAAAATTGACAGAAGTGGACTCAACAAAATCGTGTTTTTTCGCAGGATCTTAGTCTGCCATTTAATGGCTTGTGTTTTACAATCCAATTTTATCTATGTGTATAGATAAAAACAGGATTCATATCCTAATATTTTAGTATTTTCTGGATTTTAATAAAATGTCCAGCTCTTTCTCAATAACTTTAAAAGTGTCAACTCGAACCGCGTCCTCACCTCTGTAACATCAGAGACCGAGTTCAGAAAAAAGGAAAAGCCCTTAAGCCGAAGGGCCTGTGTGCCAATACTTCTATTATTAATCCATGTCATGTAAAGAAAATACTACGTATAATCAAATATATACCTTAAATCGTGCCTTTAATGCTTCTTTTGGTTTGCAAAATGTTGAGTCACATTCAAAAGTTTTTAGTAATGAAAAATGTAAGTTTGGGAGTTGAGTCGAACGGGTACTTAGCGAGGTATCGCGTGTCGAATGACAAATAGCTAGCTTCTGTCCCTCTTTAGAGTTTGAGCCTTCAGAATTCGCAACTACACTCAAAGTTTGATGGAATAAAAAATATTGTAAGTACTGTAAAGTATAGAAGATCAATGGAATTCTAAGGGGATACCTATAAAAAGAACTAAAATAGAAATAGACGTAAGCGACTGCGCTAAAGAACAATATACGTATGACTTTTTTGGCACGCTTTCTCGTTGTATTAGCATTAGCATGCATTCGTATTACACTTCAACGACGTACTACCATTGTAATTTCGATATTAACATACAAAGAGTATAGCTTAGTACATTTTCACAACATAAACAAACCCTTTCAGACACTCGCCCGCCTCAATCTGTCGGAACCTTTGTAAACATTTGCGGCGTGACTAATTGCCGGGATTGACGTTTTCAACTCGATTTATTAAACTATAGATCCTTTCTGTTCCCTTCCCATTCATTTGAAATTTAGTGACGAACAGCCGACATTATGAATTCAGATTGAAGATAATTTTTAATCGGGTTTTCTTTATCCAACAAGCAACGCTTCTAGCGGTAGAATGTAGGAATTAGAACTACAATATAAAAAAAAACATAACTTTTGACCGTGCAGGAAAATTAATAAAACTGTCGTAGATGTAAATAAAGACACACGTTTATCGAAGTCCCTTAAAAACTGATCTTATATTCTTAGTGTATTCTGTAATTTTCGAAATAATACATATTACCAGTTTGCATGGCAATTGCTAGCCAGATGAGCTCTGAAAAATAAAAAATATATCACGATCTGCCTATACGAATGAAGGAGCTCGCTAATATTCCCTATTCGATTTCCATCCATTCGATCCATTTCCTAGTATTATCAACAGGTTTTTTTAATGTATATAATAAATCTAGGTTAATAAATATATATTTTTCTCTACAATTTTCCTTTTAAAGCTTTGTATAAAATTTCTGTTTCTTTATATTACTTTTTTTGTTTATGTAATTTTTCAATTGATATGATATTAGGTCTATTACCTATGAAATTGCCGTTTTGTACGAAAAAATTTAAACTAATTTTTTTCATGTATTTTTTATTTATATTAATCGAAGTAATCACCCATGCAATCAATGCATCTTTGCCAACGCAGTGGCAGTTTATTATTGCCCTTCTTAAAGAAATCAGCTGGACGGGAGGCAACAAATTCTTCAAAGGCATTTTGTACTGCCTCTCGGGTATTGAATTTTTTTCCCGCCAAGGAGTTATCCAAATTCTGGAAAACGTAGTAGTCTGTAGGCGCAAGGTCTGGTGAGTAAGGTGGATGACGGAGAACTTCCAACCCCAGGTCTTGCAACTTGGAGACCGTCTGCTGTGCAGTATGAGGTCGTGCGTTGTCGTGCAGGAGCAGCGGAGACGAGCGATTGACCAATGCTGGTTGGAGATGCCGGCCCATTCATGCTGAAACCATTAATAGCTTCAGCGTAGCTCTACCACCTATCAATGTAATGTAATGTATTATATGACCTAGGTCTTTTGTTGATCGGAGAGTAAAAGCCTATATTAGCTATCCAAGGCAACAGCCCAAGCCACTTCGGTCACTCTGGCAACCTTGAGTGCCTTAACGCACAAACGGTGAAGTGCCTTAAGTTTAGTTCAGTGAAGTTGTGAAGGCCCCGCAGGCCAATAGTATAGTCAGTTCGAAAAAACATCTTAATATATATATTTCTTGTGTGCGTGTGTATGTGACTGAACTCCTCCTAAACGACTGGACCGATTTTGATGAAATTTTGTGTGCGTGTTCGAGTGGATCCGAGAATGGTTTAGATTCACAATTGGACCCGGTAGGTGGCGCTGCGGTCGACTTTTAGGATTTTTTTGTTTTCAAGGCAGGACAACGTCCGCCCGGTCCGCTAGTATTATTATATATTAGGGATATAAAATGTAAAATGGGACGTATTTGTTAAATCTAGGAAGCTTTACAGGAATATTACCTTTGAAGTGATCAGTGGACTGTGGATAGATGGATTTTTCATGAAATATGTGAATGAACAAATAAGTTCTAATAATTTTCTTCGAGGATTGAGGATAGTTTAAAGTGGGTTATAGGGTCTTTATATTTTGTAATTTTATTGGTTACGATGTAAACGTAGCAAAGATGCCATAAATTATCTTATTAATTAATAGTTATCAATTATATATTTAACCAAGTTATAATTGATGAATTGTCATGTTTGTATAATATTATAAATAGATTATGTTCATGCCTTTGCTCTCATCGACCTTAGTGTACTAACTTTATGCTTTCAATTTTATCATTACTGCACAGCTCCTATGGGAGAGCGTGAAAATATAATTTAGAAGGATCCCGGATTTATTGCTATATTTATCTGAAAATTACATTAAAATTTGTTAAGTAGTTAAGTGACGTGCAAACTAATAATATAAGAAAACTTTATAATTTGCTATACATGATGAGGTACTAGCAATCTCTCGCAACTTCGTCCGCATTAAATTACAAATTTTTAGGAATATATATTACTATTTATTAACACGTATTTGGATGGTACAGTTAACATTTCAAATTCCTTAAAATATTTCGGTTTTGTTAGCGATATTTTTTTTTAATTATAATAAAAACGCACCTATATATTATAGCATAACATTAACTACATTCTTCGTCAACCTTTATGTCAATAATGCAATTCAAATATTATTATAGGAACTTACAATTAACATTTTTTTTATCCTTAAATTGTGTCCTGTGACCTAAATTGAACGTTATGCGCGTCTATATTTAATGCGGTCAAAAAATTGTTGACGACTGTCATTTTAAAAAATAATATAATTCTATATCTTTTTTATGTAAGTACTATAGGAAAGACACCGTTAAAATTATATGTACCAGTAAAGTCGTAGATAAATGAGAAATTCTACCACAGAAATCTCGTTCCAAGCTCTCTCAAATGATGCGAGAGCGCGCTCGGCTGTGGCTGCCTTTTAAACGTAAGTACAGAGACGTTTTCCTACCAAATCGTAAATAAAGCCACTCGGAACCGTTTAGCTGTGCCTAGCCACGTATAGGAATGTCTGGTTCCATTAGATTATGATAGCTTACATTATTTACTCTAAAGTTTAGAGTCTAAACAAACTCAGTTCATCCATCGCTATGAGCATATATAGGGAGGTACGCCTCCACTCTAATTGTTGTATACCAACAGATTCTAACTACATAGGTTAAGTTAGTGCAGGGTTAAATAAAGTCAACACATACTTGGTGTCGTGGTGGCCCAGTGGTTTAGGTGGTGAAATATCATTCCGATGTCCGCAGTTTCGAATTTCGACATGTACCCACGAATTTTTCGGAATGCGTGTACATTTACTAATTTAAATTGGTAATGCTAACGGCTGACGGTGAAGGAAAACATCGTGAGGAATCCTGAACCTGAGAAACGTTCTTGTAGTACCACCGTATGCGGGTAAATATAGAACTGTGAATTTCTCAGAGTTTGCAATCGCCAATACGTCGTCGGCTAGCGTGGTGACTACGCCCATACCTTCCTTCAGGAAAAGGTCAATGGCCCTGCAGTGGGTTTCTTACAGGCTGCTGACGATGATACTTAGAAGCGTGAGCAAGCTTTTCATAAGCTAATATCAATTTTAGAGAAAATTCTAAAAAATAATCACTCGAACGCCAGTACCACACGAATTCTACTATTCTACAAAATGCAGAATTTGTATATAATTATAGCTTTTATTTTTCAACAATATTTACGCTTACTCGTGTTTGTATGTTACAATGGAAACAAATACAGAACATCTGGTTCAAGTGAACACTTATCAAAAATATATAATATTCACGCTGAGAGACGATAGAGAGCAAAGCTTTGCAGGAAAGTCATTGCTCAATAGAGAAAAATTTTGTATTACAAAAATACCTCAATAGTTTATGTAGGATATAAAATCATGTTGACTCTTTTTACATAATTCAAACGTAAGTTATATGCATGTATCGACTCGAGGCAGAAAATCGCGTCTCTCTCCAGCGTTTAAGATAAAATACTTTTAAAAAAATGTCGTAAAATTTCAGTAAAAAGACGTCAATTGTTGGCACGGCAAATCTCAAATCGGCACCTCCAATCCACAAGTTGACTATTGCACTGAAGCACAAGTTTATTTGTGGTGTGGGCCCGTGTAGCATCTCCTTCTTATAAGCCGAAGGTGAGCCAACCAGAATCCATATGCTAGACGCTTTGTGGAGCAAGTTTTTTTTATCTTTAATCATATTATATTATGATTTTGACCAAACCCCCCTCCCCCCCACAGATGGGTGTATCGACTCTCAGTAATAAAGGTTTCATTTAAAGTATTTATAAATCCTTTCATCCAAGTTTGATAACAAAATGTCTCGCTACTGAGTTTAAAATTTTCCTCAATAATTCGACGGTGCATAATTTTTTCTTTTGCTATAACATTGGAAAATCCCTTCTCTGTTATTAATAAAGATAAACGTTTCCGAATACTAGATAGCCGTTTTAAAGATAACGAAAATTCTAATCAAAAGCAACTAGGTAATAGAGTTCAATTTAGGATAAATCACAAAATTTATAAAAGGGAGAGACTAATAACGGAGTTTATTTCGAAAATAAGATTATGTAATCTCATTTACAGGGGATGCTGGGGATAAGCGGCGCCGGGGCATAACACCAATAAAAAACGTCGTACGCGTCTACTGAGAGCTGTGTCCAATTTATTTTATTGCCTCTTATATAGATGTTTCGCCTTACCCGCGGCCACTCGTAAACATAGCTTCTCATCTCTGATACTCACATTATTATCGTTTGAGATGTGTATTTGTTTATTTTACTCTATTATATTCGCTCGAACAAAGAGGTTGAGTCGAATAATACGATAGACTATTGAAGCAAAAATTCTTATGGTTTTTAGAATAGTTTTATTCTATTAATTTAATTTTAGAATTCATTTGATAACTTATATATCTCATTAATATTTTAGATTTACATATGTCAAGCTGCTTGGATGTTTGTTTGTTACTCATTCACGCAAGCGATTATAGCGTGTTTGGACACCGCGTTGATGTACGTAGGTTAGCGTCCTAACAACTGAGTCGGAGCTTGGGGTGGCAACCACCACACCCACACTGATCGGGTACCTAGCCTAGTAGTGGACTGTATGTAAAATTGGCTGGAGGTAGATACCCTTGGATAAATATTTGCCGAAAGAATTTTCTTTATAACCGGGATAAACGCTCACTTACCTGATATAACGTCTTCTCCGCCGCCGTTGCTAATGGTGAGAGCACCAGATGTCCAACACGTACACACACGATGCACAAAAATAATGTTCCGAGCCGCCGTGTCGCTTGTATGGGGAGCGAGTTCGAATAGTGCGCGTTAGGAACAAGGGCCGCCGAGCAAGTGACCGATCATCACCGATTTTCCGTTGACAAAATGTGTCATAAATAAATTATATTATATACCCTATTATATATTATATACCCTATTATATATATTATATACCCAACCAATTTATGCCCGAACAGAGCTTCTGACTTAGGAAACATCATTATTAAACCATAGCATAGCGGTAGGGCTTTTCTGAAGTCTACCTTACTAGCTAATACCCTCGAGTGGAAGATCTGTGGCAAAGTTCTGTTGATGTGTTCCTGCAGCTGCACTTGAGAGCCAGTCCCCTCTGGGTTTGGCGTGTTTACCATTTTAGTTCACATCGGATGAGAGTGTGGTAAGGAAAAATACAAATACTTTGTATTCCAGGAACTACATTCGAGAGCCAATACCTCTAGACTTAGTGTACTTTCACGTTAAACCATTAGCCTAGTGAAGTTATGAAGGCACGTCAGGACAATAGCGTTAATCAGTTCATAAAAATAATTAAACCGTATCATAATTTAACATCAAGTAAGAATGTGGTAAAACACTGCATTTTTTTGTTAATCCTGAGAAGCTAATGTCACACGGCATATCTTTATATAGATATATAATTCTTCTGTCCGTGTGTATGTGACTGAACGCCGCCTTAACGGCAGGACATATTTTGATGATTTATTTTTCTGTGTTCAGGTGGTTTCAAGAATGTTTTATATTCACAATTGCTAACTTTTAGGATTTTTTAGGCCCGCTAGTCTATATATACATATATATATATACTTCTTTTTTTAATGGAGGTGATATCAGTTTTATTATAATTTACAAGTAGGAGGCTCTTGTTTATATTCTGCTTATATTGTAATTTAGAGAAGACGAAGTCGCGGGCAATTGACAGTTTAGTATGAAAAATATTTCACCAGTCAAACGTAATAGTTTTTTATTCAGAATATACGGAATCAATTCGACCTTTGTAAATACAGCGAAGCGAAAGCGGATGACGTAATCCTTTCTTTATATCAGTATGCATGGAGAGATCAGAGACAAGCCCTTAGGTCAACACAATTCGAATGTAAGTTTATTTATAAATATTTAGGTTTATTCTTTACTTGGAATATAACATAATGGATGTTATGATATCACAATGTTTATAAAAGTGTGTTTTTAACCGACTTCAAAAAAAGGAGGAGGACTTCCAATACATCTCTAGGTAGCACACATATTCATATGTTTTATTTAATTTGGTTAATTTGATAAACTATTTATTTTCCGCTTTTTAGTGCCTTATGGGTTTTTGATTGATATTGAAATCGGTTAATACTTTTTTTGAAAATTTATTTTATCTTGTTGCTCACATTTTTAAAATAATATAAAGATTATACTTTTTATTTCGCGGCATTTAAATAAATCTTTAATAGATATTGTAAACATCAAAGGATCATTTTGCTTGTTTCAAACCTATAATAATCAAGTCTATTTATTACGAAAGACTTTTATTTTTAACCGACTTCAAAAAAAGGAGGAGGTTCTCAATTCGTCTGTATTTTTTTTTAAATATATTTGTTACCTCATAACTTTGGACTGGATGAACCGATTTTGATGATTCTTTTTTTATTTGAAAGCTGGTGCTTCCCGTGTGGTCCAGTTCTGACAACGGCATCCAGTGCAAAACCGTATAAGTGTTAAATTTGCATTAAGTATGTACACGACAAATAGATGAATAACTCAATATCACGCCAACCGATTTCGATGATTCATTTTTTATTGGAAAGGATGTACTTCAAGGGTAGTTTGATGTGAGTTTGGTTAGGTTCTGATTATGGGATCCGTAACAAAGTAACAAAACTTTCAAGTAACAAGCCTACTCCTTTCTGCCGGCAACGCATCTGTGATTCCTCTCGTGTCGCAGGTGTCCATAGGCGGCGGTGATCACTTACCATCAGGTGACCCGCATGTTCGATTGCCACCAATAGTATAAAAAAACTCTTCAATTCTTAGGAGCCTATTGTGCTTATGTTGTTTATGTATGACGCAAGCATTGTAATTGCATTACTTAAGGTGTATTATGTGTGAAGCGATGGTAGCCGAGTTGGTGGTAGAAACTTTCGCGGATTATTGATAAGGTTGCGTTCGTACCAAACGTTACTTATTGTACAACCATTTGAAACCCTATCTATAATATAAAATTGAATCGCTGAATGTGTTGCTAAGCGTAAATCTCGAGAACAGCTGAACCGATTTCGCTAATTCTTTTTTGTTGTGTTTGCTATTGTCAGGAGAAGGTTCTTATGCAAAAAAAGCGCATATTTTAATATACTTAAGGCGGCACGGAGTTCCAGGACATCTGCTAGGTAACGCACATATATTTATGTTCACTGAAATTGGATAATTTAATAAAGTATAATTTATTTTCCGCTTTTTAGTGCCTTATGGGTTTTTGATTGATATTGAAGTCGGTTAATTCCTTTTTTTTAAATTTACTTTATTGTTATCTATTATTGAGTTACGACGTAGGGGGAGAGCAATTATAATACAAAATATACTTCAGAAAACACACCTAACTGAGAAGGAGATAATAGAGCGGGTTAGGCGTATGACGTGACGGGAGATGAGGCCAGTTTGGCGCAGTAGCTACAATGGTACGTTTCCGAGAAGGACCGTATGAAATTACTTAAGTCTGAACATCTTCTATGATATAATAATATGATTTGATATAATAATAAATGAGAGACCGAACGTCCTCTCTCTACAGTCACACGATATTTAATAACAAAATAGAAACCATCGAACTTGTATTTTTATACTATCGCTATTGACACATGTATTGCAATTCTACCCACAGTATGACATACTATAAACACGTTTAATGAAGCATCCAATAACAAGAGCAATATCAACCTATAAGGATCCCACAGCTATTTCTTCACGAGGGACGGTTGCAAGCATAGTCAACAGTCCACGGCGTATATATTGGCTGTATCAAATACAGAGAAAACTACAGTTCTGTATTTAAAAAAAAAGATAAGAATATGTCCGAGGAAAAAGTTTACTCAGGCTATTTATTCTTCATCATCAACTGATAGTGTTACCGATTGAAAGCGTGCGCGAATTCCGAAAAATTACCACTGGTCAAAAAGAATTTATACATACCATAGTATATAGTCTTTCAAATTCTAACAAACATAAGTGCATACTAACTTGAAAGCAAATGAAATACACACGACTACGTGTTCAATTATGTATATACGGGATGTATAAGCTAGCAAGTAGAATTACAAAGTTGTGAAGCTTAGCCGTGCTCGTGAAGGATCACTACAAACTTATATTATTACCTCATTCCATCCATCGGCTTATAGTGTTTATGCTTTAACGATTGCAGTCCTTTGTTGTGTTAACAAGGGATAAAAATAATTCTGTTGGTAATCAAATAATATATTTTATTGATATTGGATTTTGTATTGTAACTGCTACATCTGGTAGACAGATCTGAGTGAATCGGGATGTATAAAATATATATTAAACTAGCTGACCTGTGCAACTTCGTCTGCACCAAATCGGTTATTACCGGTTTCAATTGTATTTTTAAATGCAAATAATCTAAAAAACCAACCCTATTCACTATCCACACTTCCAATCTAATCCAAACTACCAACCACTCAAACATATACCCATGATTGAGAATCTTTTAAAAAACCAATCTTTCCACATACCTAAAGATGCATCAAAGGAAACAAAACAACTTACATATATTCCGAAAATTCTTCCCATACCCCTTTAACTTCATCACGAATATACTAAAATATTATCTACATTAAATTTCCATTTTTTTAATTTTTTTTTATAAGAAATTTAAAGTAACTGAATCTCATTCAATTTTAATTTTCACATTTATTTTACTTTTACATACAAACCACCTTTTTTACTAGAACTAACTTGGAAATATACCTTTCTAACATGAAAGAATTTTTAAATCGACCATAAGACCAACATTCCTCAAAACAAAACTTTACCACTCATTATAATATTAGTATAAATACAACATAAACTCAAACAGACCGGAACTTAAGACCTCAGGCAATAGCGGGTCAGTTCGAGAAAAAAAAAACCAACACCTCAACTGATTTATTTTAATCTTAGATTCACAAACCTAACCCAACTACTTCAAGACTCAACAAAATTAAAAACAATTTTATCAATATCAAACAACACCACTGAAGAACTCTAATTAGATTCATCTTCTACAATCAATAACTATTATCTAGTTATTTTAGGAAAAATCTTTCACCTTTTTACAAACATTTTTCATACAATAAAAAATTAACAACATATAACATTCTTACACATATTTTTTCATATTGCTTAATTACCATAGAAATCATAACCACCATATAACGACTACATTATATGTCCACACCACGTTCAACCCCTCTTTTTTTTTGTATTTTTTTGAAAGTAGCTAGGGAAATATAGCTTATCTTTTTACTAATCTTCTCATATATAGCACAATAAAATTTACCAAAATCCTCAAAAATTTCATTAACTACAAATTTTTACTTTCGTCCGTTATCCTAATCCCTTCCTTTTATATAAAAAGATTCTAGTGTAACCTTTAATATTAGTTATCACTGTCCAAATTTCGTCAAATTGTTCAGTACTTTCAAGTGTACGTGTTCAAAGGGCAGCAAACAGGCAACCTGAAACCCTTCGTTTTATAATAAAAAGTACCTATGTAATCTCGTATATTAGTTATCACTGTCCAAGTTTCTCAAAATCGGTTCAGTACTTTTAAGTATGCGTGTCACACCAACAGACAGACAACAAAAATTGAAAAAGTTATTTTTGCTTCATATCAAACAAAGCACCCCACAAAATTTTCAAAAAATATTTAATGACATACCTTCACAGTTTATTATAGAAATTAAGAAATAATTGGGAGGTAAATAACATGTACATTTTAAAATTATCCTTATAATGTGAGCTATCTGTCAGTGAAAGTTCTGTCAAAATAGGCCCAACTAGCTTCGAAGATTATTCGGAAGAAACTGGCAAACAGACAGAAAAAAAAAATTCCATATCCATTTTGTAAAAGCTGTAAGTTAGAAACAGACACTTCCGTTTTATTTATTTGTATAGATATATAACATAGAATATAAATATGTTTGAATGTTTGTCCATTAATCACACCCAAACAATTAGACGGTCCATAGAAAGATGACATAGAAAATCAATTACATCGTGGAAAAGAACCATGGGTAACTTTTTTACTTAGTTTTCTAGCAAGCTAGTAACAACTAGTATACTTAGGATAAACATAGTAAGTATATAAAATACTTTGTACGATAGTAGGAGATCAAATAGGATCTTGAATAGACCTTTAGGAAATTACACATCTATTCCTTCAGGTATAATTCGCTTTTAATTTAATAGTTATTTTAAATTGACGCTGAACATAATTAGGTATGCTCAAAAAATTAATATATGGCACTACTGTTGCATATGGAGTCGACTACGCGACAAGGTACCTCGCTGACATAGGCAATCACAGTTCGGTTCTCCTCGGGAATGCTCGGTTTTTTGTCACAATGCACAGATCGAATCTAAAGCTAGTAAGCGATATAATGAAAAATCAAAATTTCACATCTAAGGATTATATCCAGTGTTTGAACGCAAACAAATAATCTCTTAAAATGATAGATAAGCAAAGTATGATAACATCAAAGATTGTTTAATTATACAGTGCAATCAGACGGTACGGTGGAGAAACAAATAATATTAATTCACCACCGCACATACGTTCTATTACAAACGAAAGTTGCTCGGGAGTTAATATGAACGCCTAATCAACATTCCCGCTGCATAACGTCGGAACGAAAGGCTGTTATTAAATATCCCGAAGCAATAACACAATCACAATATTGCGAGTATAATGTGAAGCCGGTCGGAGGAACAATGCGGAGTATTGACACAGAGGGCGGAGTGTACGTGTGATCTGCTCGCAGTCGCTCGGATTTTCGACGTGCCTTGAATACTCGTTGCAATGGTAGGGGTGTATCTCGTTTCCAATGACTGTCGTAAGTGACTTTTGTACAGTTAACTTACAATGAACCTGTTTATAACTCGAAATACTAATCAAACAGCAACTAAAATAAACAACAAATACTTAACTGAAAATTTTCTAAATCTCAAATCCGAATATATAAAAATTCAGTGTCATGATGTTGAACTCCGAAACTATTCCACCGAACCGACAGATAAGATAATTTAGATTTCGATTAATGCCCTCAATAATTTTAATTACAAATTAAATGACTGTCAATGTTGATTATTGTAAGTTTCATCAGTCTCGAAAAGATGGCGCTTTAAATTAGATTGTTGACAGAAACTGTAGGACCGACAGTTATAGATATTTTATAGATGGCGTCACGTGTTTTGAATGTCTTTTTCAACTCCAGTTTATTTTATGGTGCACGTTTCTTTTAATCTATTTAGTGCGTAACCTCGCTTTTTCTGTATCAAGTTTATAGGCAAATTCATTAATCCATAGTACCAAATATTTTATCAAAATTGTAATTTAACATGTAATAACTGAGTCACAGAAATGCGTGGCCGGATTCAGCTAGTGTATATATATATATTATATTTATATGTTACTAAACTATATTAATCTCGTCTATGAAAAAAACTACTTTTTCTATAATATAGATGTAGTTTATATTTACGTTTTGTTTACCCGATTTAATGTTCATTTAACATATTTTCTTACAAAATAATATTCATCAGAAATAAAAGCACACAGATGTCTTGATATTTGTCACATTTACTCTTTAATGCAATTATGTTAGCACGAATAATGCTGCCAACACTGACGTAATAGCAAGTCCTTTCAACGCTGGAAAAATTGTTACAAATTGCTTGTATTTGTAAGTTTATGCAAATAAAATCAATCAATCATATCAAATGTTAAGCATACTAGTGTACCAAACGCATAATCCGCTTATCAGAAGACAGGAGTATTTGTTTTTTAATCATAGGGATGGATATAGGGATCCTAGGATGTAGCGATGATTGTTCTCCTTCACTCAGACACTACATACTGAACAGATTTTAATGAAAGTAATACAGAGTATTAATAATTGAACACGTAGACTGACAAGTTTTTTTTTTTTATATCATAGGAGGCAAACGAACAGGTGGGTCACCTGATGTAAGTGATCACCACCGTCCATAGACATTTGCTACACCAGGGGAGTCGCAAGTGCGTTGCCAGCCTGTGTAGGGAGGGGGGGAGGAGGGGAAGGGAAAAGTGGAAGGGGAGGGTAGGTGGGTGTCCGGCGCTCTCACTGACCGAACGAAACGCAACAATGCAAGCACTGTTACTTCACGTCGGTTTTCTGTGAGAGGGTGGTACTACCCCGGGCGAGCCGACCCATTTATGCTGAAACCAGTAATAGTTTCAGCGTGACTCTACCACCTAACAAAAAGTAAGATATTTTTAAATTGGTTGTATAAAATCCCGCAATCTGAGAGTTTTTTTTTGGCCTGTGTTTCATAGACCATTAGAATTATAATAAAATAGGAAGAGCAGAAAAAGACGCGGATAACTTCCAGTATAAAGTAATGTAACATAGCCCTAAAAAAGTGTTTTGTGATCACAAAACCCTCTTAACAATGGACATGCCTCAACACAAGAGGAATCCAAAACGATTTCTTAATAACATTCTATCATATCGTCTCTGTATACCCTAAATGTTTTTATTTACTTATTTTTACGGTTTATAGCTGCTTCGCTATTTTACACTTTAATCGTACTGTGTTAAAGTTCATAATAATTATTATTTAGATTCATACTGATAGAAAATTAAATCCGGCTGTGTGTAGAAGCAACGATAGCGTAATGACCTGAGAATTGTATTTTTGCGTGGATATTGTATTTTCCTTGTAATTTTTATTTATCTCCTATTTAATATCGAGCTACTCAGCACGTATAAAGTAAAAAAAGTCAAATTTATTGCTTAGATTATTACTAGATGTTGACAGTTATTGTAACAGAATGTACTGATAGTCATTTTGTTTTGACTTAATTCATTATTATTCTGTTGACTTGTTTGATATTTACTTCATGTCATCTTTAAATCATTTTAAGCATTCTACCGAACAGACAGACATTCGTAACGTTTTATATCTATATATTTATCTCTTCTTCTTCTATACATATAATAATATTGTAAATCTAAGGTGTCTTTACTTTTTACATTTTTGTGATTTTATGTTTGTTGCAGGAGTCTTGGAATAAGTAATAAATACAATTAAATTATTTTTAGAAATGTCTGTTTATCTATCTGTCTGTATCATAGAGTAACGAACCTGCGAGTAGTCAATGTAAGCGGTTTCATAATTCTATGGTCTATATGAACACGCATCAGTGCTAAAGTATTGCGTTCAGGATAAAACCTGAAAGCATATCCTCTAGTAACATTTAGTCTTGGTTTCATTAAAATCGGTTCAATCTATCAAAAGTTATTGTAATGTTAGTGACGACGCGCATTAAGTACAAGAGAAAAATAAATAGACATAATACATTCAGATGGCTTTATTAGTCATTGTTTTTTTACATTAGGTTCCACGCGAACGGAGTCCCGGGCACAGCTGGTCTAAAATGTTTGTTTATGCACATCAAAGGAACGGATTCATGTAAATTTTAGGAACAAACTAGATTCCACGCATCGTAACGAATGAGTGCATTATTCCAGAAAACCAACGGATTTTTAAGAAATTATGTGTTCTATTTCCAAAAAGAAAAAAGCACATAATTAATATCGCTTTATTGTAATTTATGGAAATTTTCATTAGTAACTGATTGTAGAGTGTTTGGCGGTATCTAAGTCTTTGTGTTATATTAAATTCATAATCATGTATTATTTGACTCTAATTTTGTAATGTTAGTAGTATTTTTTACCCAATACAGTTCGGTTATTGTGCATAAGTGAAATGGATGGAAAATAATGGACTACGGAGCATGAATTCTGAGATGCCACATAAACTCCCTGGTAAGTCCTAACAAAGGTGCCACCATCTTGTCAGAACATGCAAATTATCACAAGATACTTGTAATATTCTTATCTACTCGATAATGGCAGTAACAATCTAGAAGATTACTTGCCAAAAATAAAGTAAAAAAAAAACCGACAGTATATGATACAGTACTCGTTCGGAAATGACTATAACGAACTTTAGTGAGCGTAAACAAAACGATGTATTTTCGCTCAATTTTCGAACAGATATTTACACAATTAACTTATATTTACAACAGCACTTCTTTTTTTTTAAATATTTATATTGTCGCAACTATGGCTGCAGTCGGCCACTAAGGGTTAAAGAAACGAAATGTTTTATCGAGAATTAATCAGCTTTATCATTAAACATAGTAATTGTATTTATTACTTTAGAGATCAGTCAGTCATCATCAGCCCCTAAGAGATCCATTGGAGGGCCATAGGTCTCTTCTCGAAGGAAGGTATAGGCATAATCACCACGCCAGCCCACGGCGTATAGGCGAATCCAAACACTAAGAAATATAGTTCTTATAGTTCCATATATTCCCGCAAACTGTGGTACTACTACAAGAACATTCCTCAGGTTCAGGTTTCCTCACGATAGTTTTTCCTACACCGTCAGCCGATAAACTTACCAATTCAAGTTATTAAATGTACGCGAATTCCGAAAAATTCGTTGGTACATGCCGGCGTTCGTACCTGCGGAAAATTATATTCCACCGGTCATACCACTAGACCACCACGAATTGGAGGGAATGAAAAATATTAGCTGAGCATTAAATATTTCGTCAGATTGCCCCAAACGTATCAAATGGCACGCCATACCACAATACGAGTATGATTTATGAGGCGTTCGTGTTGAAAGTGGCGCCGTTTGTGACAACTTTATGTCCAACCCGGTTCTATTGTTTGAACCACGCGTACCATTCTAAGATATCTCCATATTATGGAATTCCTTACATTATTGGAATAAAAACTGATGTCAGACCCAGACTTCGTTCTTTTGAAAACAATTTAATTGTTTCACAAGAAGTCTATATTTTATCTGGGTAAATGGTGTATTTTACACTTTTATTGGCACATATAATCGTTTTACTGTTCTAAAGTTATCTCCACTAAATTTTGTCATTACTGCTTAACCCCATAGGGAATAGTGTATCGATCGTTTAGATAAAACTCTAAAAATTATCTCTCAGCCAGTAAAAATCGCGTCAAAATCGGTTCAGCCATTTCAGAAATTAGCAGAGACACGTAGCAGATACTTCAATTTTCTTTATATAGAAGTTTATTATCGTTACATAGTATAAAACAAAGTCCTCCACCGCGTCTGTCTGTCTGTCTGTTCGCGATAAACTCGAAAACTACCGAATGGATCATCATGCGGTTTTCACCAGTGGATAAAATAATTCCTGAGGAGAGTTTTGGTATATAATTTGTAAAGGTTTTTTTTATTATCAGGGTGGGACATCGTCCGCCGGGCCCACTAGTTTGGTACAAAACTAAGTTACAAATGTATGGGTTTTGAAAAAAATGCCACTTTTGGTTGAGTAAGAACTAAAAAATCATAAGAGTAAGCATATAACTTACTTGTACCCTGTTAAGCAGCTATATAGTGGAAATCCAGCCACAGTGACTAGCTTCGTTAAATTCCATTTATGGATAAATCATTTTACGTAGGTTGCGAATTTTGGTGAAATTTCTAAAAGGAAAAAATCCTCTTTTTGTACTAAGTTAGGTATTGTATAACATGGTAAACACGCTACATCTTGAGGGCGACTGGCCCTGAAGTGCAGATGCTCCAATACATCTATAGGCCCGTGGAATAAAATCCATCGAATAAAGTCCAAAAAATTTGAGCATGTTAGCTGAAGCTAAGCGGGTTTAAAAAAAGCCCTACCATGCCACTGTTTCATCACAATGTTTCCCGTCAACAAAACTTCCTGTTCTATCACAAGGATTCGAACCTACGTCAATCGAGGTATTATCCTAACGCTAACCACAGAGTCACCATCGCTTCAAACAAAGATACATTAATGCCGGTTGTAAATTGGTAGTTAAATCCATACAACAAAGCGTGGGTTGTACATAATTACACCACCGAATGAGGGTTCTCTTGTTATAGGGTGAGATGACGAGCCGACCTTACCTATCGCATCTTTATCTATATCATTACATAGTATAAAACAAAGTCCCCTACCGCGTCTGTCTGTCTGTCTGTTCGCGATAAACTCAAAAACTACCGAACGGATTTTCATGCGGTTTTTACCAATGGGTAGACTGATTCATGAGGAACGTTTTAGTATATAATTTGTCAAGGATTTTTTCATAATCAGGGCGGGACAACGTCTGCCGGGCCCGCTAGTATATAATAAGAATGTAAATCTAACGTGTCCGTACTTTTTTGATTTTTGTGAATAAAATTTTTGCGTCTAGGAATAAGTAAGAAAATACATTTCAAACATTTTTAGAAATGTCTGTCTGTCTGTTTGTATGAACAAGCATCACTGCTAAAGTACTGCGTTCACAATAAAACCTCACCAAGAAAATCATAAAGCATATCCTCGAGTAACATTTACTAACAGAAGTTTCATGAAAGGGAGGGCTTTGTAATTCTCATCCTCAACCTTTTTGTGTGACGTAAAGTGGCGGTGGGTAAACACTGTGACGGGCAGAGTGATAAAGCACGAGGGGATAAAGATTTTCGTTTTTTTGAGTTCTGCGTTGTTTATGGGTGGTTGTCTTTGATGTTTTTGTTTTGTTATTGACCTTGGCGTGCTTACGGATTTTATGACTACTTTTTACACCCGACTTGGCTTGTTTTTTTTGACTTTGGCGTTTGATTCTTCGTTTCTTTTGACTTGGCTTTGTATTTCGGACTGATTCTTGCATTTTGACGACCTGGCGCGCTGACTGGACTTGGCTTTCTTGCTCTTGGCTTGCTGGATGATCTCGGGGTCTCCAGCGAACCATGAGCGCGAAACGAATTACGCAGAAGCGGGTGAGTGTGTCGGTGGATTCCGACACGGAGGTGGAGGAGCGGAAGGCTCCTAAGACAACAAAATTTCAGCGGGGAACCGCAAGGCGGATCAGCCGCAACGTCGGCGGTGGTCGCGGCATAATGGGGGAGGCCGACGGGTCATTTGACCGGGCCTTGGCCGGGAGTTTGAGCGGGGCGGAGTCAGAGGCCTCGACTACAGGCTCGATTGCTACTCCGACTGCCGGATCCAAGGCCGGCTCCAAGGCCGCCTCCAAGGCGGGATCAGCGGCGAGTTCCGAGGCAGAGCCTATCGACGTAGAGGACTTGGACGCCTTTACGTTGAAGGCTCTGGCGGGAGTGAAGGTGACGGCCATCTTGGAGACCGTCAAAAAGTCTAAAAACCTGTCGGGGCCTTGCATCAAGGTCCTGAAGGAAGCGGCGAAGTCCCTACGGGAGGTGGTGGAGGCCCTTGCAGACCGCACGGAGTCTCAGGAGACGCGGAAGCTCCAGAGGGACGTCAAGAACCTCCGCCGCCAGGTCGAAGACCTCAAGGCGGAGACTCTGGCGTGGAAGCAGGAGGCCAACGCCAGAAGGCAGATGCCCCCGCCTCCTGCTCCCGCAATGGCGTCGACGGAGCCTCCCGCACACCAGTGGGAGGAGGCCCTCGCCGGGGCTGTGTCTCGCCTCGAGCGCTCCCTCCAGACGTCGTTCAGCAACATGCTGAACGCACGTCTGGAGAGTCTGGCGAGTCGCCTCCCTCCAGAGGCTCCAGTCCGCCCCCCTCTGGCGGCGGACAAAAAGAAGGGAGGAGCGGCCAGCGTGGCGAAGACCGCGCCGGCTGCGAAGGTGCCTCCGGCCCCTGCAGCTGCTCCGCTAGGGCTCAATTGGGCCGACCTTCCGGCCCCTGCGGCGGTGCCATCTGAGACGGGGTGGGCAACCGTGGTGGGCAGGAAGAAGAAGCCTGCCCCGCCCAAGACAGTAGCGGCCGTCGCGGCGCCCCCGAAGGCGCCTCCAAAGCCGCCGGCTAAACCACCAGGGCCGAAACTACCGTCCGTCCCCCAGTCGGCTGCGGTCATTGTAACGTTACAGGGTGCCGCAGCCGAGAGGGGAATCGGCTATAGGGAGGTCCTGGTGAAGGCGCGGGAAACCGTGGCCCTGCCGGACATGGGAGTGCAGGAGGTCCGGGTACGGCATACGGCCACGGGTGCCCGAAAAATCGAGCTCCCGGGACAGACAAAGGAGAAGGCCGCTGAACTGGTCCGGAAGCTCGAAGCAGCGCTGGCCAACGTCGCCACGGTCGTCGTCCCGACCAAAAAGGCGGACATCCGAATCGTCGGCCTGGACGATTCGGTGTCCGCCGATGAGATCGAGTCGGTCGTGGCGGCGAAGGCCGGGTGCAAGATGGCTGACCTGAAGGTCGGCGAAATTAAAAGAAATTGGGGGGGCCTCGGAGCGGTCCACGTGACCCTTCCTGCGACCGCAGCCCGGGAGCTTGTCCAGGCGGGCAAGCTCCTAATCGGGTGGAGCGTGGTACGCGTCCAGCTGCTGGACGAGAAGCCCATGCGCTGTTATAAGTGCATGGGCTTGGGGCACACCCGCCCCATGTGCCCCTCCTCGTCCAACAGGGGGGACGGGTGCTACCGCTGCGGCGCGGCGGGCCACAAAACGGCCCAATGCAAGGCGGAGGTGGCCCGCTGCGCCGTATGCGCGGACGCGGGAAGGCCCTCGGGGCATGTGATGGGGAGCCGCGCCTGCAGGCCCCCCACCACCAAGGGTAGGGACCTCCCCATAGTGGGAGGTAGCCCAAGGGTGGTGGCCGCCAGGCAGGAGGAAGTTGCAATGGACCAGTAATGGATCACACCATTTGCAACTTCCTCCAGGCGAACCTCAACCACTCCGCCGCTGCACAGGATCTCCTCGTGCAGTCAGTGGCGGAGTGGGGTATCGGGCTCGCGGTCGCCACGGAGCCCTACTTCGTTCCCTCCCAGCCGCAGTGGGCTGGGGATCGGAACGGCTCCGTGGCGATCGTGGCGGGTCGAGGTTCGTCCCTGGCGGCAAGAGAAAGAGGGGCCGGGTTCGTGACGGCCGTCTGGGGAGAGTACGCCATTGTGGGGGCGTACTTCTCCCCTAACAAGCCCCTGCGGGAGTTCGAGGCGTACCTCGGCTCCCTGCAGGGAGCTGTCAGACGGCTGTCGCCGCTCCCCGTGGTCCTCATGGGGGACTTGAATGCTAAGTCGAGGACCTGGGGAGCGGCAGTCACGGACCTGAGGGGCATGGCCGTTGAGGAGTGGGCAGCCGAGTTGGGGTTGTCCCTCCTCAACCAGGGGAGCGTCCCCACGTGCGTGCGATGGAACGGGACGTCAGTGGTGGACGTCTCGTTTGCCACCCCGTCCGTCGCACGCCGTGTCCGGGGGTGGAGGGTGCTGGAGGAGGTGGAGACCTTATCGGACCACCGATATATCAGGTTCGAGGTCTCCACCTCCCAAACCGGAAGTGGCACCCGCCCCCGGAGGGGCGCGAAGTTCCCCTGTTGGGCGATGAGCCGCCTCAACCGTGAATTAGCGGAAGAGGCGGCCATCGTCCAGGCCTGGGCCAAGCCTCCCCCCACAGGGGCTGATATCGACGCGTCCGTGCAGCCCTCACGGAGGTTTGCGACGCGTCGATGCCGCGGAGCGTACACCGCCCAGACAAACGGGCGGTGTACTGGTGGTCGCCGGAGATCGCCGCTCTCCGAGCGGCGTGCTCCGCGGCCCGGCGGCTGTTCGGGCGCAGCCGCCGGCGCCGGCATAGGGACCCGGGGGTGGAGGCCCGGCTGTATGGCAGTTATAGGGAATGCAGGAAGACCCTGCAGGCTGCCATCAGCCGGGCGAAAGAAGCAGCATGGGAGGAGCTACTCCAGACGCTGGAGGGGGATCCTTGGGGGCGCCCGTACAGGATCGTACGAATGAAGTTACGATCCTGGGCGCCCCCGGCGACGGAGACCCTCCGGCCGGAGGTGGTAGCGAGGGTCGTGGGAGAACTGTTCCCCGACCCTCCGATGCTACCGGCTCCTCCCATGCCTCCGCCTCGGGAGGTAGTCGAGGAGGTGCTCGACGATCCTCCCCCTCCCCCTCCGATAACGGAGGAGGAGATGGGGAGGGCTGTCGAGCGCCTCCTCAACCGGCGAAGAGCGCCCGGCCCTGATGGGGTCCCGGGTCGGGTGCTCGGCCTCGCCTTGGGCCAATTAGGGGGGTGGCTTCGGGAGCTATTCGACCGGTGTCTTTCGGTCGGGCAGTTCCCGAAGCCCTGGAAGCTTGGGCGACTCTGCCTGATGGCAAAGGCAGGCCGCCCTCCGGACTGCGCGTCCGCGTATCGGCCCCTCGTCCTGCTGGACGACGCCGGGAAGGTGCTAGAGAGGATTATCTCCTCCCGGGTCGTCCAGCACCTAGAGGGCGTGGGGCCAAATCTGGCGGACGCGCAGTATGGCTTCCGGACAGGGCGTTCGACAGTGGACGCCCTGTGCCTCCTGAAGTCGCTGTCGGCAGAGGCGACCTCCCAGGGGGAGAGGGTTTTGGCGGTGTCACTCGACATCGCCAACGCCTTCAACACCCTGCCGCACGGGGTCATAAGGGAGGCGCTCCGATATTTTGGAGTGCCCCCGTACCTGCGGCGGGTGTTGGAGGCGTACCTCGAGGGTAGGGAGGTCGCCTACGTCGACGGCGACGGCCGTATGGTCAAGCGGGCCACAAGGCGAGGGGTTCCACAGGGGTCGGCCTTGGGGCCGCTCCTGTGGAACATGGGCTACGACTGGGTGCTCCGCGGCGTGCTCCCATATGGGGCACGCCTCATATGTTACGCGGATGACACCCTAGTCGTAGCCCGTGGAGGGGAGTGGAGGGAGGTGGAGCGCCTGGCCACGATGGCCACAACCCTCGTGGTCAGGCGCATTAGGAGGTTGGGCCTCAGGGTGGCCCTCGAGAAGACCGAGGCCCTGCTCTTTCATGGGCCTCGGCGGGGGCCACCTCCTGGAGCCCACATTGTGGTGGAGGGCGCCCGGATCAGGGTGGGGACCCAGATGAAATATCTGGGTCTCACACTGGACGGGCGCTGGCGGTTCGAGCCCCACTTTGCGGGGCTCGGACCGCGAATTGCTGGGGCGGCGGCGGCACTCGGCCGGTTACTCCCCAACATAGGGGGGCCGGGCGCCGGGTGCCGCCGACTCTACATGGGAGTCGTGCGGGCGATGGCCGCCTACGGGGCACCGGTCTGGGCCGACGCCCTCGGTGCCGCCAATGTGCGCACGCTTCGCAATGCGCAGCGCACGGTGGCACTGAGGGCGATCCGGGCGTACCGGACCGTGTCCTCAGCGGCGGCCTTCACGCTCGCCGGCTCCCTACCCTGGGAGCTGGAGGCAGGAGTTCTCGCCGCCGTGTACCAATTCACGGCGGCGAGAAAACGAAGGGGGGAGCCTCCGGCTCCCAGGGAGGTAGAGGCGGAGAGACGGCGTCTCAGGGGAGACGCCGTCGAAAGATGGAAGCAGGACCTGGCGGACGAGCGGTTCGGGCGGTTTACCGTAGACGCCGTCCGCCCGGTCCTGCGGGAGTGGATTGGTAGGGAGTGGGGCTCCCTGACGTTCCGACTGGTGCAGGTACTCACCGGACACGGTTGTTTCGGGTGGTACCTGCACCAGATTGCGCGCAGGGAGCCGACCGCCGCCTGCCACGAGTGCGGCGCTGACGAAGATACCGCGCAGCACACTCTGTCTGAGTGTGCTGCGTGGGGAGAGCAGCGCCGCATTCTGGCGGCGGCGGTAGGACCGGACTTATCGCTGCCGAGCGTGGTTTCGGCCATGCTCGGCAGCGAACAGGCTTGGCGAGCGATGGCCTCCTTCTGCGAGGAGGTCATCTTGCAGAAGGAGGCGGCGGAGAGGGTCCGCGAGGCAGACCCTCTAAGTGGCCGTCTCCGCCAACGGAGGATTGGCAGGAGGAGGCGGCGCTTTGCCCAACTCCTCCTGCCACCGTAGCCGGACCCGAGGGGATGGGCCGGGGGGCCCATCTCCTCATTGCACAGGTCCGGCGGACGAGGGGGGCAGCCGGCGTGTACCCGGTCTGTCCCTCTATAGGTAGGAGCCCGGCGGTCACCTTCCGCCGGGCGGACCGTGGGGGCGGCTCTACAAGGTTGATTAGCTTGAACGATCCCTTGCCGCCCCCACAAAACGGTCTGTCGGTACACCGTGGGGTTTTAGTCCGTGCGAGTCGGACATAACCCACTCTCTCCCCCGGGAGGGTGGGTATCCATAAGGGATTTCCCCACGTTAAAAAAAAAAAAAAAAAAAAAGAGTGATAAAGCACCGTTTCTCGTCCGATTACCGAAATTAAGCAACGACGAGCGCGGTCAGTACTGGGATCGGTGGCCGCCTGGGAATACCGCGCGACTTCGACTTTTTGTTGTATTTTTTTTACTGTAATACAAAAGTTTCACTTTTGTCATGTGTCCTTACGACTCCCTTGTTTTTTGTTAAATTCTCAAAGTGTAATAAAATCTTATATATTAAACATATAAAGTTCTGGTGGTTTCGAAATAAAATTATATAACGTTTTAAATTCGATTAAAGACAAAAGTATAGCCTTTGCCTCGATCTTTATTTGATTTCCTCCGCGCCGTTGGACAAACAGACGTACCGGTAGACGTGGATTTATATGCAAACACGGATGTACGGTCAACATCGCTAGCTTAGGGAATAAAACCTGGTTTTTTTTTTAAAGAATTAAATTATTTCTACGGGATTGTTTTTAGTATAAGTATCAGTTTGCAAATAAGATCAACTTGAAAAGTTTTAACTATAAAATTAAGACACAAGCTTCTTCAGTTTCTAAGAGAGTCTTATGGATTTGGTACTACTTATGCTGAAGGTATTTTAAAAGATTTCGAAATATACTATGAAGACAATAGATATCCTGAAACCAGTTATTTGATTAGGTTAAATATCATTAGTTGAGTACGTTGAAGTTTGCAAATATGTGTTTTTCAATTTCAAAGAAAATTGTATGCCTTTTTTTGATATCAGTATATTCTCAGTTAATTTAATCTTTGAACGTGACCAGCGCCAGTTTATCTTCCCACCCTATTAAAAGGCCAACGGCGAACAAGTATTGATCAGAGATGTATTCAGAAAGAAATATATATAATTTTTTAATCTATACTGAGATGTGAAACACTCATCGTGGCCAATCGTTTTGATGTCTCGAGTATTATGATTAGACAGGGGCCTCAAGTATTACGTGAGCACTGATGTTGGGTGGGGGTCCTTGATTTGCTTATTTTTGATGACATAAGGGTTGGGGGACCTGAGTGGTGATTATGTTAGCAATATTTATTTAACCAAAACAGATTTCAAAATATTTATATAACTATTTACGTAAGCATTGGGGGGGGGGGGTAAGAGCATTGCTAACTTTTGCTGATCAGGGGGTGAGGACGGTCAGGAATTACATAAAACCTGCTTAAGTAATACTTGAACGATCCCATACCGGATAGAGTGTAGCCATAAATATATTGAGCTCCACCATTCCCTTTAAGAAAATTTAAATTTCCAACGATATCTACATTCTTATAGTTTTAATAAAGAGTAATCAAACTTTCTAAATACTCATTTTTGTTACAGTTTAGAAGTTTTAGTAATTAAATTTGTATACTTAACGTCAAAATCTTCTGACTCGTCGTATCTCCTCGTCACACACTATCTTATTTTGTTGATTTCACCCGTCCCCTTAACATGTGACGTAATTTATGTACATCCCTTTATCCACATAACCTCCCATGGTCCCCGATCACGTGTATCGGTAATGATATACGAAATTACGGAAATAGGTCCAACTCCCAAAGAAAGGAAGCTTCATACGCTTTGTAAATAGAAATCTATTATTGAAAAATATAATTTTATTTTAATACGGTTGTCTAACCCGTTTTGTCAGGTACCGCTAGTACTCGATATTTGGCGCTGTATTAAAGTTTATAAAATCGTGGTATCAAGGTATCGTTCTTGATTAATTAATAACCTCTTGACGAATAAACTGTCGTGCTCTAAAAATGTGTATTATTTGTACGACAAATATTGTCTAGTGACCAATGATATTAAAATGTTATTCTGATATTTTTGAAATAAAAAATAAACAAAGTGATGTTAAGTGTAAAAACATTTGTTTACTTTTTTGCACAACGGTTCCTTTTTTTAGTTAAAACTCTGTTCTAAATGTGACTTCGTTTCATAATATTTTCCATCAGAACTTGAGTTTATCAGGAAGAAAAGGAGAGAGGTTAGTTTAGGAGTTAGAAGTATTTTGTGGGAAACTACTTTACTGACATTTGCTAAAACTAAATACGAGCCTGGTTTATTTCTTAAGCCTATACAGATATACATAATGAGTTGAAATTGGACTGTCTCGCTTCGATAGATAGTAAATAGATCCGAAAGTAACATTAATAGGATATTTTCACAATAAAACACATTGATAAATTAAAACAAGTTTTTTATTACAAGTTTTTTTTGGTAAATGCAAAAAATATTACCGAGAGAAAAACAACCAAGATGTATCTATTATATTAAATTATGGCATTCCTTAACGATTTAGTTAAATTAACCACGAGTCAAAGCGATATATTTAGTAATAAAATTAAAATAAATAAAAATATAATTACAAATAAAAAAATATGTAACAATTGCTTATAATTTAGATACAGTCATTTTTTCACAGAATATTCGGAATTTTTATTTTTTCAAATTAATATTACAATTATCTTAAATTTTACTTAAATTAAAGATCTCACTCCGGGTTATAATTATTAAGTACAGTTATTCAACAATATATGACTAAAGCCATTAAAAACACAAGAATTCCAAATATGCTTCGTCTGGAAACGCAAAAAAACGTTCAGTATAAAATACAATTAATTATTTTATTTATGGAATAATCAGTTTGAATTATAAAAGTACAATATATTTATGTATAAACGAGTATTCTATGAAAAAATGACACATATTTACTCAGTACTAAATAAAATTCTTAAAATATTTACATTAATATTATAATTTTAGTTATTGGCAGTTTTAGAAGGCACATTATGCGTTTAAAAACATACAAGCACACAGAGATATGTATTGATAAGGCACACTAACGTTATTCCTGAAATCTTTAAGACGAGTGATTTATATTCAAGTTTATCGCTAGAACGATCTGTATATATACGAATAAAATGAAATATACAATATCCGATGTATATTACTTCAAATTTCTCAAATTATTCACTCGTCACTGCGCTTGCTAAAGCTGACAAATTTTAACCAATCCACAGATGAGACACATTTTAAGCCAAACAACAAGTGACTCCATACAATACTTCATTAAAATTTAAACAAGTTACTATATATAATTCATTTTTTATTATAACTGAAAAGTAAAAATAGGTATTTGTCAGTATTTGCAGTCACAACGAAGTTTCGTATATCTTATATAATTTTTATCTAACATATTTCCAAAACATATAGGAACATTTACACGAATAATATGTTACAAATTCAATAAAGTTCATTAAAATTTTCGACTACAAATATTTATTGCTATATTACAAAAATTCATCTAAATTGCATATTTACCTAAAAGCATTTCTTTACATATTCGCACAATGTTGCAAAAGGGTCATATCTCTATTTATGTATATACTATGCCTCTACTATACGATGCTAACGTGTGAGATGATGCCTCCTAAAATATTATTAAAGTTTAAGCGCCCTTATTAGTAAGTTTATAATTTTATAGCTAAAATACCAGGTGAAAGGTTAGACACTCGTAGTATCCTAGGATATGACACTTCATGGTTACATTTAAAATATAAAATGATTATATTAAAACAAATACTAATAAACAACCACGAAAACCTAAGTTAAAATTTGTTCTAAGACATCCAAGAGTATAGCTACAAACGTGCAAATAGAATAATAAACCTAAGTGCAATGGCTGGTGCCAAAAGCTACAATGGGTGACCAGGAGTTAATAACTTTCGATAGTAAAACGGGCAATAAACCCTTTTCTTTTGTTTCTGACGTTCCCACGATCCTTTTCAAATTAAAGACAATGAAGAAGAAAATAAAGACAACATTTAACATAAATGTGTAGAGAATTGTGAATAATTTTTGTAGTTTTTCTAGATAATTAGGTAAAATATTAAGCACCTATTTTGTAATTGATTTAGAACGAGAATCGAGTGCATAGTGTCCTCCGGAAATATTGCTACTGTCTAAACTTTCACCTGGTATAACGACATTGTTTAGCTTTATTTCTATCGTTGTTTTAGCTTATGTGTTCGCTGCCTAATATTTAAAACATATTCTCAGAATTAATTACAATATCATCTAATATTAATTTAAATCACATTTATCAACAACTTTCATTCAACACACTCGCATATATATCACACAATAATAATAATTTAGCGTGTTTTAGTATTGTCTGGTTTAGTAAAATTTTATTTAAATATTGCTAATGCTAAACTGGAGTTCGGTTGTATTGTGATTGATTTAAAATAGCTCCCTGAACATAATTATATATTTACCGTGACTAGTAATATATTACGACAATCATATATGTATATATAAACATGTTAGGTCATTATTTTTTACACCTTGTAACATTTTTTTTAATTATCAAAAATGTTAAAGGAATTATGTTTATTGATTATCTCTCACGAGGTCTACTTATATCATTACAGCATTTTTAAATTATTTTATTCATCCTACGAAATAAAAAGTATACACGAATTTGTTTAATGTTGTATTGTAAAGTGAAACTTCTTTTCCATCGGCTCAATATTTTTCGTTCGTCTATGATTTTATTATTTATGATTTGATTTGTTAAAAACTGAGCACAGTACTTATTTAAATAATTTTGAATTAAGCCGTGGGCGTCATCATATTGGCATTGCTCTGCCAAGCGTTTTCACATTACCCCTACTCAATGGCCGCGCCCTGGCTGTAATGCGAAATGCGATAGATGGACGAAAAAAAGTGAGCAGACAGAAAAAAGTTTCACTCTAATAAAAGTTTAATTATATACAGCAGGCAATGTATCATCGAAACGTATTTAAAACTTATAAACCAGAACCTTGTGATGATGTCAGTACCTGTCAAGGCTGGTGGAGTCCCTGCTGGTGACGTCACTGGCGGCGTCGGTCGACGAGCTGAGGTCGGAGGTGCGAGAGGTGCCGGGTGTGGGACGAGGGTCACTCGTGCCTGTGTCGCTAGTGAGACCCAGGTCAGTACTCGGATATCAGAGGTGCTCATCGCGGCCATTCAGGGGTTGGCGCTCAGCGTGGTCCGAGGGACGGTTGCGCTTGAAGAATCCACACTACGAAAATAAAACGTAACTATAAACATCCTTCATCGTCAGTCTAGTCTAATCAGAGTCGTAAGAGACCTAATACATGGCCATAGGCCTTATTCAGGACTAAACTAACTTATGCATTACATGTAATCACACAAGATTTAGTTTGTTGTTCAGAGATGGCACCACAGTAAAGATAGCAAACGCTTTCTCAAGCGACATAACTCAAGTAGTCTGGTGAAACCGTTAAGGCCTTGCTAGACCAATAGTGTAGTCAGTTCGAAAAAAAAAACTCAATTAGCCGGGTGTCTCAAATGATCAATTGTACATTTTAAGTGACTAACAAAAGTCATAGTTCTATGTATACTGAAAACGCTCCATTTAAATAGAAGTCAGAAATATTTGATTCAATATAGGCTCTAACAAAGCTTTTATGAACGTCAAAACTACCAACGGTTCGGACAAACAACCCACTCATCGAGAAAAACCGACAAGAAAATCGTGTTTATCTTTTTAACGTACATATTTTCACAATACAATGATACAATCGTTCTTAACGGATACACAGAGGGGTCTTAATTCCAGATATTACCATCGTGCACATGTTGATCCACCCTGTTATGGTATTACTTACTTTATATAGCGCGTAGATAAGCAGCAGTAACAGCAATGCGCCCACGACAGCCGCCAGCACGACAACCCAGAGTGGTATGGAGCCGCTCTCCAACGCTTCCAGCTGCTGCGTGACCACGGTCTGCGCCTCCGCAGTCTGCCACGACATGTCCGACGGTCGGCCGATTAATGGCAGTCGAGACACGCGGGTCGCTGACAATGTTGACAGTTTTACAGCGCGGTCTTTCGAGATCTGCAGACAAAAAATTACATTACACTAACAATCAAGCATAACTTCATTCGGGGGATACAATCTTAAACATAATAACAATACAGTCTGTGTCACTCAGAGATAGCGGTTTGATTCGATGGGAACACGCTTGTATACCTATCATTCAACGCTATCTTGTATTTATCAGTCAAAATTGTTACATATGTAATCATTCAACACCATAGCTATAAAACGCCTTTTTTATTTGCTTTACTGAAATAATTATATCAAGTAACCATGATATGAGAAAATTTGCTGTAAGTTTTAGATCTACTGATTTATAAAGCGTCCTCTAGTTTCACAGTTGCCCCGTTTTCGACCAAAATAATGATAATTCAATAGATTACCTACAATAAATTTTCACCAAAATTTGGCATGAGATGTTGAGTGTAGATATGCTGATATGTCATAACATACCAATCAAAGTAGATATAGCTTTTTTATCTGTGACATTATTTTCGGATTAGTTTTCGCATTAGTTCAGTACTTCCGTATAAGAATAGAGATCGAATCGTTCAATCGTTAATCTGTTATTACAGTTGATTCGCAACGCGACCTTCTACGTTATTTTATGTTCTGGAACTTAAAATTTCACATACTTGGCACTAGACAACTCAAGCCAAAACGGCACTTATCATGAGAGTCACGATCTATACAAATAAAATAACGACTGAGGAAGGGGATAATATTTTTATAAAATAATTTATACAGACTGCTGATCGTTACTCAGAATGGCTTGATCGAGAAGCACACGTGTTAAGAAAGAAAAGTATCTATGGAAGTGTAATTTTTAATTATTAAATTGAAATTTAGAGTATTTATGCGTACATCTTTATTATAATTCTCACCTCGTTCAAAACAGAAGCGTTGATCCTCGATCTAAGAGCAATCCAAACCTCCTGCCCTTTAGTCAGTCTTCCTGTAGTACACCTCAGCACTTCGCACTTGTATTTCTCTTCACATTTCACCAAGATTTCTTTCAGTTTCGGATCAACCTAATTTAGAAATTTCATATGGATAATTCAGTCGTTTTGGTGTTTTTACATATAGGATTATTGTTTGATGCCTTATCACTTACATTTATTTAAAGAGCGATATTTGTATATAATTGACTTGTGAATTCGCGAAGCAAGTTGCGATATAAAACTGCAATTTATAGATTTAAAGAGTGCAACAGCCCCCGTTGGATACCTAGAGACAAAAAATAACTCTTGCGTGTACCTAAATTACGCAGAGATTTAGTAAGACCTACAAAAATATTTTAACACAGTTGTACTGTATGTGTATAATATAGGTGTAGTAGGAATGTATATTTTATAAAAAGAATGACCTAGTTTTTTGTTGGACATAATTTTAAGTTAATAACTTAAGCATAAGTTTTTTATGCTAAATTGTACTAATAATAATCACCGCTAAGAAGCCATAGTGTAATAATGGTAGACCTGTGTTTTATGGGTTCGTACCAAAATCCAAAAATATTTATCTTGGGAAATGTATTATAAAAGCTATGAAAATGTAGGATGCGACAGCGTTACCACGTTACCTTACTAGAGGCTTGTACAGACATAAATAAAAGAGATATCATTTCATTTGCATAAAGCAATAAATAATAATCTGCCGAATTGTGTATGCGATTTGTCAGAACGGTTTTCCTGATTCTGACTAATCTCCGCGCATTCTTTATACACAGAACGTTTTGACTTTTAAATAGTGTGCGTGGATGCGTTTAGCATGGAAATTTGTTGCAGTAGGGACATGCCATAGTCAGTGTATGTATGTGTTGCTACAAAACAATAGGTATATTGAATAATTAGATACCTCTTCAGCTTGACGTCGTCTTCTGGTATTTTCTCGTCGGCCATCACCAGACGAAGAGAAGCCTCCAGATTGACTGCTGTATGAAGAACCGCCTCCTGAAAGCAAAGGGATAGAAATTCTAAATAATCTTGTATTGATTATTTATATATAAGCAACCAAATTATGTCATCATTATTATGCGTTTAAGAGAAAAGCACTTTTACCCTATATTTAGTTCGATTCGAAATTTTATTATTATACTATTGGATAAAATGATATATCCAAAGTATCTTGCACAATACAGTTCATAACAGAAATATAATGAAAAGAATAATCTATAGATGCATATTATTTATGTTAAACCTTCACGGTGTTATTACAAAAAAGTTAAACACGTATTGAACCCTGGCTTTAAAAAGGTCTCATATTAAATGCACCGCGGTCGCCATCTTGTTCTTTTGTCTCGCTTTGGTTACGTTAGTTTAGACTTGTGAAAAAGGATAACACGAATTTGCCTCGGGCGAGCGCGGTGCATTTATTAGGAAACTTTTTTAAACCAAGTATGTAATACGTATTTAACTTTTTTGTAACGGTCAATGTCACCATAAGATTAGATTTGCAATAATTTCTGTGACTAACTTTATATTTTTCAATATTAACGTGAAAAAACATTCCCACGCTCGAGAATAAAAAAAATAAAGATTCAATCGGCTTAGATAGCTCACTAATCCAAGTTTTATGCTAATTAAAGTAGTAAAACAATTTATCTTATAACAAACCTGATTGTGATGAGTATGAGTATCCACTGCTCCATGATCCTCCACCGGCTTGTTGAGTTCCTCCAGACTGGGAGCTTTCTCCGCCTGTCTGATAGCTGGACCCACCGGATTGATGGCTCCCGCTTCCGGATTGGTAACTTCCTCTTCCAGTTTGATAACCACCCCCACTCTGGTAGTGCCCACCACCAGCTTGGTGGCCACTGCTTCCAGATTGGCCAGAACTTCCTGCTCCTGTTACGTCGGCAATACCGTATCTGAATTCTCTATTCGGATTACTAGCAGCGTATACTCCAAAACCTTCGAGTTTGTCTTCTTCTTCATCACCAACAACTGTGACAGTTGATGCTCCTCTGAAGGTAGAAGAACTAGCTTTCATGACATCTGGGTTGACTGTCTCTGTTGTTCCCCAATTACCGTGAATGAATCTTTGCTCCGAACCTCTGGACTCTTGAGCAAACTGACCAGATTCCTGACCTGAACCCTGAACGTTAACCTGGCCAGAGCCCTGACCAGAACCTTGGGCGTAACCGTAACTAGAGCCCTGACCTTGTCCTTGACTAGAACCCTGCACGTAACCTTGACCAGCACCGTGGGCGTAACCTTGCCCAGAACCCTGAGAATGGATTTGTCCAGAACTACTAGATCCGTGCGCAAAGGTTGCACTGTGCTGTTGCCCACCTTCATTATTTAAGTATCTAAAACAATGAAATTAAAAAGTTAAGCCATATTACATGATAAATTATTTCAACAAGGGACCCTATTTTAATAGATTGATTAAAACGGTAGATTATAGGATTATTACACGATTTTTGACGTTTCTATTTATTTATACTTAATCTATATTCTCTTCTATCAATATAAATGTATGGAAACTGCTATATTTAGCCCGTTGTTATAATCAACGATGATGAAGTATAAAGTACACAAAAGTTAAAGTATTAAACCTAAAGTGTTTCGTGATAAACAATAATGACTTGCAATTTAATACGCAGACGAATTTCTAGCATGTGGTTTACACAATTCGAATCCTTTATCGTTCCACAGAAACAGGGAGATTCTTTACCAAATTCGATTTACTACCATCCATACTAAATTGAGATCTGAAAACTCTTGCGTTGAAAAGTCTACAAATTATAATGAAAGTCTGTACTTGGTTGTTTAATGGTTGTATAAAAGGAAAGATTGACTAAAATTGATGGCGTCTCCATATTTACTTCACAAGCTAATACCCAACTAGTAAAGCAAATTTGAACTCTTTCCATGGAGGTCAAACAGCTATGGCTCAAAGTAAACGAAGCAAATTGCGAATTTGCGCAACATAGCAGATAATCTTGCAAGATCAGCGATGCAATTCTCATTCAAGATCAAGGTCGCGGACAGAAAACTGTTCCCGACCAGGTAAAACTTTTAGAGAGAGAGAGAATAGTCCGGTGAAGCTGTTAAGACCTTGCTAGGTCAATAGCGTAGTCAGTTCGAAAAAAAAGAGACAGACTATGCTGGTATCACTACTGTTTCTACTGGGCAACGCATGAATTGTCAATGCAATCGCAGATTAGGGAAAACTGACTACGATGCAGAAATCATCAGTGGATGAGAGTATGAAATCGAGAAACCACTATTTGTGCGTGACGCATAAAAAAATTGTGAATCAACTTTTAGTACACGGGTGTAAACGTATTGCTAGTAGGGCTGTAGCTAGAGTCGAATTTGAGGTTGGGTAGCATTGGCTAAAAGCAGGGCGGAAGTAAAAAAAATATTATAATTGATCTGGCCTTGAATGTCACAGACTGTGATATGTTCGGAAAAGTTTGGAAAATAACGACTATGAATAAACGATTTAATTATAATAATTTATCTTAGTTTTTGGTATTTTTTAGGTAGGGTATTGTGATGTCAAGGTAGGGCATTACCCCACAATGCCTCCCCCTAGCTACGGCCGTGATTGGTAGTGCCAATGAGTTTGGTTAGTAGGGAAAATCGACATGAATGTTTCCTATAATCTATTCGCTGTACCTACATGGTAGCGAAATCAAAACTTTTGAAATAACGTATTCAAAAATAGATTTAAACTTGCATAAAGTTTTCAACAGTATTTGAAGCCATGGCTGTAATAACTAATTTGTAACAAAGATTGGTGCTGGTTTCCTTAAATGTTTCCCATTAATGGTAAATCTATATGGAAAAAAGTTGAATGACTAAAGTACATAAGTATGTTTTCTTAGTCACATAACACCTTTCCATAAATGACATACAGAGAGTTTCCTTATCACGTCGGGGTCATAATTTTAGTTTTTGTATGACGTGGAAACATGTGGAACAAGAAAATTTTGTTGTTGTTTTCATGAACCCTTTTCTTGATTCCAAATAAGACACTATATCTATCTATATATGGGTATCTTAGAAAAACTCAGTATTTTTGAAATAAAATCTATATCTATATATATAATATTATAAAGAGCAATATATTGCACTTTGGTTAAAGCCGAAGGTTTGATAATTCCAAAATAATAACGATCTAAATAAGGTGGAGTGTGTCAATGGTAGATGATTTATAGGGCAGCTGGATCGCGCTACTAAATTTGCGATATGAGCGACGTACAGTAACAGTTGGATACTTAGTATTTTTTCATGGTGGTATTTATGGTGTCAAATTTTTGTCAACTTGTCTATCGTTCAAGCAATTGTCATAATAATTGGTATGTATACATAATAGGATATGGAGAAAATTATTGATTTGTAACTCTACAAAGTAAATTATATTTTTGTTAATACAAAAACGGAAAACTTACTCATCAAAAGAGCTTCCAGCTTCACCTTCATGTCCAAGCGTATCATATTCCGTACTCGTTTCAGTTTGATATTTAATATTATGATTTTCATCATAAATAATTGTCTTGTTCCTTATTTTTACAATCGTTCCTCCGTCAACATAACCACCTTGACCGTAGTTAGCTTGGCTACCTTGGGCGAAGCTAGTCTGAGCACCTTCCTGGGCATTTCCTTGTATATACCCACCTTGAGAATAGCCACTCTGTCCGCTAAATTGTCGATTGACATTTCCTTGTACGGCCGCTGCCAATTGTTTTCTGATCTGCTCTTGTTCCTCTTCGGTTAATCCTTCTCCGTCTATACTACTCCAAGTTTTATTATATGAGTAACTAGTTCCAGATGTTTGGCCGCCAATTTGCCCTTGACCTTGGCTAACTCCGTGCTGGCCTGAATGGCCGGCGGTGCCTGTAAATTGTCCACCTGTTTGTTGGCTCGTTGTGAACTGGCCACCGGATTGGCTTCCAGTGAATTGGCCGCTGGAACCTTGGCTGGTCGAAAATTGTCCACCTGAACTTTGTCCATTGAGTTGAGTAGACCCTTGATTGCCGAACTGCCCTCCAGATATAGTGCCACCTCCACTTTGTGACGTCATAGTAGAACCACCGCTACTGGAGTGTTGTTCCCAATAAGCTAAAGACAAAATTGAACTCACAGTTATAAATATGCCTTCTTGTAAGTCTTTCTATACATTAAATGGAAAATATTGAAAATAATTGCTTCTTCATTTTTTTATTGAAGTCGTAAATTTTGTTACGCACATTAATCGATTTCAGATGGGTGTTACTTATACTTACTTTGGCCGTAATATCCGCCACTACCAGTAATCTCAGATATAGTGTAAAGGTCGCTACTTAACATTGCTGCAACAAATATTAAGCAAATATTATTACGCTTTCTATTTATGAAATTCTATATTTTTTAACGTACATATTTTATATTAATCTTAGTGTTATATTTTATGTATTATTAGTGTATTCTATTACTGAATATATTCACACTGTAAGAAATTGCTATACAAACCATCTTTCTCTTTGCCAAGCATAAACGCGTAGGGGTTCTGTACGAATAGTTTCTGTGGATTTATATGTCTCGCCACATCGCATTTAACGTTCCCCAGCCACTGCGGCTGTACCAGCATGTACATTAAATTCTCACCTGTAATATAAAACAGTAACTATACTTTCCCAAATTCTTTTTTAAATTACGTGTAGGTATGCAAGCGACATCACAAATGAAAGTGAGTCAACAATTTTTCAGTTGAATCTTTACTGTATAAGACTCCCTTAAATGATGGAATAGATTGAAATACTGCTTTTTCTATATATTTCTCAAGTTGTTTATTTAAACACATCGCTTTTTTAAGTGCGATTATTTAATTTAAAGTTTGTTTTGTGTCAACTTCAGTATAGTCGCATCCCACATCAACTAGATCGCAATTACCATCCATGATGGTATACTCTTCAAAGTTACTTTTTTGGGTTTTTGACATTTTTAGGAATCAGTCAGTTAGTACCCGGCTGAGAGCTCAAAAGCTATCATAATATCGACGTTTGTTGCTGAGTTGTAGATCTTTTGTGAATTTCTGTTGTTTTTCAATTGTACTGTGCTTAGCATCATTAAGTGAATTAATCGTACCGTGCTGCTATAAAAATACAATATCATTGAACTATTAAAACATGTCATTTCAATCACCTGTGGCATATATAACATGGGCATTATAGTGTGTATTTATAAGCACAATTCTTTTCTAGTGTAAATCATATCTCATGCATAGGTTATTACTATCATTATTATTGGGCTGTTAACAATATAATGTTATTATTTTGATCACGTATGAGCTTTCGTTTGCAAATTAAGGTACAGACCTTAATTCGATTTATGTTTTATGTCAGATACGTCCATTTTCCTTACCGGGTTAGTATAGATAGTGTGAGTCTATATAAGATACATTTATAAACATTACCCTCGAGAGTTTGGTAAGGCCACATGAAGTAGATTTCGGTTTCGTCGACTGTGAACGGACCCTCGTTTTTTATGTTGTACTTATGTATCAGTTGTGGTCCAAGTTTCGTGTCGTCTGTGCTGTTCTCAGTCTGGTATAGGGACGCGTTGTAGTGCAACTCGGGCGGGTCAGATGTGCTGGAATACGGTTTATCGAATTGGAACATATTTTTATTTATACTTAGATCTGTCAAGGCCTGTCTTCAAGTTTTACTGTTTCGTTATTGTAAATGAAGCGTTAAATCGAGTTTTTGGCGGGATCTTAGAATGTCATGTATTGGATTTTGTATTTTATTTATAATCTTGTGTTATTTGGCTCTATAATTTGTAATATTGGTGGTGTTTTACGTAATATGGTTATTGTGCACAAGTGAAGTGGAAAAGAAATAATAGCACGGAGCATGGATTTTCACTTGCCACAAAAACTACCTGGAAAGTCCTTATAAGACAGCCTCCATTTTGTTAGTTCATTGAAATGATTGGAAGAAACTTATAATATCATTACCTAGTTGACAATGGCAGTAATAATCAACTAGAAGATAGGATGTCAAAAATAAAATAAAGTGTAAAATCTTATTAGAACTATAAAAAAATACATATATATCATCAACATATGTGAAGGTGGTAAGGCTTTTATCTAAATCCGGCTGGCTAGTTAACGCCCAAGTTGAAAATCTATTGTTAAGCAACTATAGATGTGTTCCTACAGCTACACGTGCGAACCCCTCAAAGTTTAGCGAATTTTTTGTCTTGGACCACATCGTCATTTAACATGAGGTGTGATTGTGAACAAACATTAAAACCAATGAAATATAAAAAACAAAGTGAAACTTTTTTTCGGTTTGAAAGCGTTTAACTGAAAAGTTTCGAAAACTTATTCGATTTAGGATATTAAAATCGCGTTTTTAATTCTAACTTCATAATTGGAAAATGGGAATGATAATGGGAAATCAATAGTAGATAAGATATCCAATGTTAATTATAATCTAGAGTATGGAATACATAATAAATACAATCATTCGCGTTATAGGAGCATGTTAAAAAGTGAGCACAATAGTTATTTAAATTACTAAATCATTTTCAATTGAGCCATGGACGCAACCATATTAGCGTTGGTTGGTCTGTCGAGCGCCTTTCACTTACGCCTACTCTGCGGGCGCGCGCCTGCTGTTATGCGACATGCGATAGATGGATGAAAAAATGAATGAAGGAAAAAAAAATCACTTCAAAAAAGCCGTCATATATTTTATCGGTTTGATTTCACATTTGCAGTTAATATTGAAGGTATTTTCCATATAATAAAGAGATACAAGCAGCTTACCCGATGATGGCTAACTGTGCTCTCACGACAACTCCTAGATTCATGTGCATAACGTTGTCGTAAGCTGTGCCCTGTTCTGGATTGGTGGAGTTCGCCTCCATGTCGAAAGAGAGTGCGGTCACCTGTGTATCTACTTCTAGAATCACGCGGAAGTTCAACTGAAACCGAAAATTATCTTCGGGTTAAATTCTCGCTACAGAAATGTCTAGAAACAACGAACCTTTAGATCGTGCGTACCATAAACAAATAGCAAAACAATTTAATTAAAGTATTTGGCATCCATTTTTTGGAAAAAGTTTGTTTTTTTAATATTAAAAATTAAGGAATTCATTCATTATGCTCGAATTTAGATAATTAGAAGATTACTGGTTATGTTTACTTTATCTACTTACTACACAGTTTAAATTTTCGAAAAACAAGAAAACTTTTTTAACAATTGTTTTATTAAATTTGACAAGAAGAGAATCCAAGATCGATATCATAATTTATTTTTCTTTATTAGATACTAATAAAAACGCAATAAAATTATAAAAAAGTTTAGATTCAAAAGTAACGCTTGGAACGCATTTAAGATATGGTTGTTATTGAAAAAAATAATACAATAGTTCATATAATGTTAGTGATATTTAATAACTTAAATATTATAACCGTCCTACATTTTTCGTTATTTTATATTTGGGTATCCACCCCAGTTATTCAATTTTAAAATGTGATAAACTAACAAGAAGTTCTTGGTTCAATCATATAGTAATTTATCTCCCTCTAAATGTGTTGACTGATTTTGGTATTACTTTTTTTATCAAGCCTCCGTATTTTTGTTAGCTATAACCCAGTAAATAGCATTTTTATTATTTTCGCATCAAATTTGTTCCATTTCTTTTTTGATTCTTTACATTAAAAGATATATAACGCTAACATTTTAGCATCCTCATTTATATCTATATTTATACATTGTTTTTATTTTTATTTTCGTGTCTTATTGAAAGTCTGTGACAATACTATAACTGTCTACCGGCTCGTCTAGTATCCAATAGATATAAACAACTGTATGTTGCCTTAAACGTTATTAAAGTGAGTAATTTACCGTTTGCCCACTAGCCATAGGATTGCCCAAGTCGCACTTCAGCGTGGTGTTTCCACCCACATCACGATTCGCTATGGAACAGTATATTGGAGTATCTGTACTCTCCTTGTCCAGCCTCTCCATCTTGGCGTAAGTAACACCGGCAGGTATGAGCAGATAGTACGCAGCCTCGAATGCATCTTCACCACTATTTTCCACTTTCACGTCGATATTTATGTTCTCACCGGAACCAAGTACGTAGTTAACTGAAGGTCTGTAATTGTTTTAAACATAACTAGAAATTGTGTACATATTTCTCTAAAGTTATTATATAGTTTAGAACAAAGAATCAGAAGAACTTTTAGCTCTATAGCTATGTATAGTACCTATGTACTCCGTAAATTGCTGTTATCAATATTAATTATTGATTCTTAAAGAATTGCTAATTGTGAAAAGGGTTCGCAACAGCTATCATTACATAGTATAAAGCACAGTCCCCTACCGCGTCTGTCTGTCTGTCTGTTTGCGTTAAACTTAAAAACTACTGAACGAATTTTCAAGCGGTTTTCACCAGTGGACAAAGTGGTTCATGAGGAACGTTTTGGTATATAACTTGTCAAGGATTTTTTTTATAATCAGGGCGGGACAACGTCTGCCGGGCCCACTAGTTATTATATAAATTCGAACATTCTTTAACATTTTTAAAACCATGAAACTGACTTATGTCATAATAGTTATATGGTTATGTCTCCTCACTTAATACTTTGCATGGTGGTAGGGTTTTTTCTCAGTCCGCCTGGCTACCTAGTACCCTTAAGTTTAAAATCTGTCGCCAAACACCGGTTACTGTGTCCCAGCAGCTGCACTTGAGAGCCACACGCCCTAGGTTAAACATGTTTATCATCCTAAGCCACATAGTCATTTAACATCAGGTGAGACTGGTTTAACGCTAAAACTTACAAAGTATATACCTGTGCCCGCGACTTCGTTCACGTGGAATCTGATGTACAAAACGATGACTAATAAAGTCATTTGAACGTCTTTAGTCCATTTGCTTATCTACTTTTGTCTCATACTTAAGTCGCGGCGCCATTAAACTTACAATAACTTTTGATAGAGTGGACCCATTTTAATGAAACAAAGTGACTAAGTTACTCTCGAGGATATGCTTTAGGATTTTCTTATATGAGGTTTTATTGTGAACCCAGTACTTTAGCAGTGATGCGTGTTCATACAAACAGACAGACAGACAGATAGGCAGACATTTCTAAAAATGATTGAAATGTATTATTCTATTACTTATTCCTAGACACCTGCAACAATTTTTTTCACGAAAATCGAATAAGTACAGACACGTTAGACTTACATTCTTATTATATGTATAGCTATACCTATGTACATGTATCGTATTAAATGGCTCAAATTTTCTATAGTAATTGTGTATTATAAATCAAGATCGCTAGGTATTACTTACGAAGTGGCAGACATTCTCAAATCTGGTATACAAATGTTATCTGGACCACAATTCTTCTGTATATTGAGCGAATCGGCGTGGACAATACTCCGTGTCTGGTCTAGAACTGGAGGAACGATGTTTCCAGAAGGCTGAGTGATCAGATCGTAACTCATCTTGACTTCGATTGGTGTAAGTTTGTCGCGAATCTCGTCCTATCATCAGAAAAACAATCGAGTAAATTTTCTGGTTATGGGCATCAGATTCTGGTTAAATTTTATAAATGCAAATTATGGTAGAACAATAATAGCTATAACTAATTAAATTATAATCGATTAAATGCTACTACAATCTACACTGCAATAAGGTATGTAACATTTGTATTTGTTACGGATTTGATTTTAAATTTGAACAAAAAAAAATGTAATTCGTAACTAATTTGAAACTCTTAATTAATAAGCCAATAAGAAATATGAAAACTTACGTCCAGATGCACCCAAACCGTGTTACACTTCTGTCCTCCCTGAGTCAGCATAATGTGAGTTGTGTACGTCGTCTCTCGCGTCTCAGGCAGGAAGATTCGCTTGCTGGTCTTTTGCCTAGAGTCCAATTCTAGCACCACTTCGAAGTCTATGCAAAAGTATACATGACTTACAATCATGAATGTAGTAAACGACGTTTTTAAGTGAGATGAGGTGACTTCTACTGATTCTACTACTACATTTAGAACTATTATGTGAATATGTGCCAATTAGATCGCTACTTCCAGAACTCACCAAAGTAGCAGATATATCCCTCCGCTTTGAAACAAACAACACTTCAGGTAAGTTATTGTTTATTAGAAAATTTCACTATCGTATAAATTTGTCAACTGAAAATTTGGACTCGATCAAATTAAACGACGACGACGACGAGTCATCTTAGTTAAAAAAACTATAATTCGATAAAAAAAAACTATAATTCAATAAAAAAAAACTATAATTCAATTAAAAAAAACTATAATTCAATTTAAACAGATACTTTAATTTTTTCATTGTAATTTTATTATTACTTAGCTCATATAATTCTTTTGCAGATTTTAAATTCTATACCTCTGCTATATTATATTAATACTGCTTCTGAAAATTGTGATAATAAATATTCTGAATCTGCTAGTATTTTAAAAGTCATGTATCGGTTGCTTCGAAGATCGGTCAAGCAGCAAACATTTCAATTCTTTTACATATGGAAATTTTATTAAGACAGTATTAATTGATAATTTTTTGGTTAGATAATGAAAGAAAACAATACTTACTGATTTGTTCGTCAACATTGACACCCGTGTAAGTGAGGCAGTACATGAGCTCCGCACAGGCGACCTCCGTCTTATTAGGCAAGGGACACTTCTTATCCGTTAGTGAGATGAGTTTGCTATCTCCCAGAAATTTGACTTCCGCAGTCACTTTTACAACGGGGCGAGATCTGCGGATAACAAGTATATTTAATTTACTATGTTCAAGAATTGACAACACTTATTTAATTTGTAAACAACGGCGACTACTGATATCTCTACAATCTCTTGTCAGTTGCCGCTGTCACTCCTGTTTGTAACGTGACAAAAAAGAAGTCTTTGACCGATTTATCACCATTTTTCATGATGGTAGCGATCCATTCTGATACAAGCGTATCACCACAGTGAAATATTTAATACACTGATAAACAAACGCAAAATGTGTAATCGTACCAATATTGCAGGCGTTACACCTGATGTTTGCTGATTGATTCCGTTCAGATATAGTCACTTTTTAATACAAGTACGCAGCGTTGTATTTACACTAAGAGAACTCGAGCCTAATACTCAGGGCGAGAAATTTTCTGAGACGGCAAAATTCGAAGGGTGAGAAAACAAATGTTCACGTTATCGAAAACGCTCTTTTATTCTCCAAAAAATATTATAATTAAAAAAAATAATCAACAAATTTTTGTAATATTGAATAATTGAAGCAATAACGATTATTAATTTTAAAACAAATTATATATCGAAACCTTATCAATTGTATGCAAAAGTTCGGTTATGGGAGGGCGTATTTTACAGAGCCCAGGGATGGCGTTAAAGTTCAATCCGGCACTGCAAGTAAGTTTTTTTCTTACTTTACCGGTAGATAATAGAAAATATCAAGCAGTTAGAGTTATTACAGTTATGTTTCTTTCTGACTTGTGTAGAATTAGAACTGAGTGGCCAAACAGTAATGTAGCGACATTCTCTGTTTAGAACGCATGGCCAATTCTGCTATTTATTGCGCCACGGTGTACACATTTTACTAACTTTCAAATAACATTGAATATTCTAATTTTGTTTACATAATTTTCTTATACAAGTTATTTCCAATCTTTCTTTAAAAATAAACTCACTTTAAAAACACAACGCTGTCTGATTTATAAGCTCCAACAGCGAGATCGGTGTAATTGTTATTGTCGAGATCAACGCCTCCGGAGAGCGAGAAGCCGAAAGTGGAAAGGGTTGGGGAGATGTCCTCAGCGGTGATGGCCTGTGAATATTTCTCAAGGATGCCCATCTCACTACCGTGATAGATGTAGACGACGCCACGGCCATTCAGCCCACCGTACGGCGCTCCTACAGCAATATCTGAAAACAGGACGATGATTAACAAATATATTTCGATAAGGAGCTATATGTGGTAGTAAAGAAGACGTGCAAGATAGAAGTGAATTTAATGTTTACAGAAACAAGAATATAACAATAACTTAATAAAGACTATAAGATATAGTGCGCAATAGGTTCAGCCTTCAGTACAGTACAGTGGGAGGCAAAATAGTCGGTGGTGCAGAAACATAGTGGTGTTAACCCCGAAACATTTGCGGGGTGGTAGGGTGTCTGTACCCGACTGGATCGCGACCACCGTACACAGGTGGAACACCCGCTATAGTGGCACGTTTGGTCGTGTCGCGCTCCGGGATCAGCCGGTGTATATCCAGCAACCGGGAGGGGGCTGTCCCTGACTGGGTCGCTTTCAGGCCGGCATGACAGCGGCGACCGGCGATGGATAGTATGTCTTTCGGTGGTCGCCATTGTTTTTGGATTGTACTGTGCTTACCATCAGGCAAAGTACAGTCACTTTGCCGAGCTACAATAAAAAAAAAAAACATAGGCGCCAGTCATTTATTCCAATTGGTATAAGGTGTTGGTATTTTACAAGTGGAATATCAATCTGATGACCACAGATTCAAACCCCGGCATGTACCATGGATTTTTTCAAAAACATTTTTTCGAAAACATCGTGGGGAAACCTGAACCGCAGAAATGTTCTTGTAGTACTACCGTATGTGGGAAAACATAGAACTGTGGGTTTCTCGGAGTTTGAAAACGTCAATACGTCGAGTCTTGGGCTGGCGTGGTTATTATGCACAAACCTTCATTCGGGAAGAGGCCTATGCCCCTTGAGTGGGTCTCTTACAGGCTGATGATGATGGTACTAAAGATTAAATTACAAAAAAGTCTATGAAACGTTAGTAGAAGATTGTATTTTTCAAAAGTTTTTCAATTATCTTTTACCTCTCAAGAGCATTATAAAATCTTAAACATAGTAAGTAATTTTAAAATGAGTGGGATATATGAATTAATATAAATTATCGCATTCCATTCTCACAAGAAATAGTGTATATGCATGTAATTTTAAACTCTGACATACCACTAAAACCGTCGTAGTTGATATCACCCAAGGAAGTCACTGCTAACCCAAATCTACCTTGCGATACCTCGCCCGTCCTGGCATGACTTCGGGAGAAAGTCTGAAACAAATGTACGAATTATATAAAATTTACTAGCTGATCCGGCCACGCGTTGCTGTGGCTCGGTTATTGAAAAAGAAATTCAAAATTAAAACGCAGCGCCATCTATGTGATTTCTATAACAGTCGATCCTACAGTTCTCTATCAGTAAACTAATTTAAAGCGCCATCTGTTCGAGACTGATGAAACTTACAATTAATAACAATAATCAACATTGATAATCATTTCGTTTGTAATTAGAATATATTGAAGCCATTAATCGAAATATAAATAATTATACATAAAAGCCAACTTTCATGAAGATCGGTTGAGTAGTTTCGGAGCTCGTAAATATACATCATAACACTTGATTTTTATTGTATACTTATATTAGATAATTACATTACTCGATTTATAATGATCAAAACAGATTATTATCTGTAATTAAGTAGCATCCTATTTACCCTATCTTTGCCTTGGTAAATGACGTAGATCCTGCCATGTTCGTAGCCATCACTTTTAGGTTTAGTAAACATTGGAGCTCCAACAATGACGTCATCAGCACCATCACCATCTATATCGCCGGAAGCGAGACTATAGCCGAAATATGCACCAATCTGCGAGCCACTGATGTTTTTGATGTTTTGCAACTCCCAAGTGTAAAGTACGACCTGGAAGATTAAAATATTATAAAGTTACTATTGTATTTCTATTTATCTATTTACAAATGTGGATAATGCAACCGTCAACAGTACGATAAAAAATGCCTTAGTAGTCCGGTGAAGCTGTAAAGACCTTGCCAGGTCAATAGCATAGTCAGTTCGAAAAAAAAAAAAAAAAAAAAAAACGATAAAAAATATAATAGAAATAATAAGAAGGAGCGTAGTAGACTGAAAACCTACAACACTTTATTACATCGATACAACTTATTACACTATTATCAACATTGAAAAATTAAATTATGCATCATTAAATACTGATGAACACAAAGAGAAATACAACAAGAATAAATGTAAAAATTAAAACGAGTTCATCTATAAAAACTAAAATTAACCTATGGAAAAGAAAACAAGATGGCAAATATAATGACGAATATTGAAATATAAATTACTGAATGTTGTTTAAGTAGTTATGGATATAAAATGTGTTTAATTGTCGTTTTGAATTTAAAAGCTCGATGGTCATATATTTGTAATTAGATGTTCTTGGATGCGAGCTCATTGTACAAACGAGTCATACGTCCAATTGTATTGTAATAAGATGTATTATTCTTGTAAGTTTTAAGGATAAATGTTTTAGGAAATCGATAATCAAAGTTGGTGTTAAAATGTACAGACTATATATAGCTAGGAGGAAGAATAGATATAATTGTGCAGTCATTTGTGGAAAAATATTAGATTATATTGATTTCTTCGTGCATATAATGGTATAATGTTATATTTATCTATTCTGGTTTAGTATGAAGAGACGCTGAGACCATGACCGTGTCAATAACATACAACAGCATACATAAAGATACATAGAACATAGATCTACATAAGGAAAGAAAGTACACACTACATTAATTTTAAAACTAATTTTAGTATAGGAGGTCCAACTCACCAGCCCTTTCAAATCAGCTCCTCTGGGTACTCCAACAGCAACGCTTTGAATACCCTCACCAGCAAAGTCTCCTACAGTAACTGAATATCCCATGTAAGAATTGTCATACTTAGACTTTGATTCGGGTGTAGCTATCAACGCTGGCTTTGCATTCATTGTTTGTGACATCAACTGACCTACAAAAGAAGATTCGTTTAAATGCCGATGAACTTGTTTTTAGTACGCTGGAATAATTTCTTTTGGACTAGAAAAATGTATAAACGCAACTAAAACAAATGAAACATAATTTATGTCAAGAAAATGAATATCGTTAATCGAATTTAAAAGTATTAAGAAAGGTTAATAAACAAAACAATTTGGGGATACATTAAATGTATACTTAGGGTAGCCCAAAAAAAAAACATTATTATCTTTTTTAGTCTCCTACCAAAAATATGTTAGTTTATCATGTTTTAAGATTTCCTTCCAAATCGTAGCTCAAAAAAATAATTAAGAAGTCGATCAAAATTATAAATTTTTTACCATATCGTCAAAAATCGATTTTTTAGACCATTATAATGATTAGCATCATAAAATTTCTAAATCGATAGTTTTATATGTAAAGGCACTCAAGATTTTTTAAAGTTTCCAAGTATAGTACCTTAGACCATTTCGAGCGACTTGTGAATATATTGTCGACGATTTTGCATATTTTTAAAAATTTTGAGCGACCTCTTAAAATTTTTTTTTGAGCTCAGTTTTGGAGGGAGCACTTAAAACATGATAAACAAACATATTTTCGTAAGAGACTCGAAAAAAATTTATTCGTTTTTTGAGCCACCCTAATGTATATATAGATATATTATTAAAACATATAGATTATATTAATAGTCCAAATAGAACATATTCCAGTTACACAATAACAATGGACCGTATAATGAAAATGTTGATTGAAATTAATGGAAAATTGAAATGATGTTTAAGCGATTTCAGGCCACAGCCAAGTTAAGAACAATTTTATGAGCTTTCTTAGATCCACATTATTTTGCTTGCGTTTTTATCATTAAAAAATGAACTGTACCGATGACTTTGTTAAATACCTTAAATAGATGACAGCTGTTAATTATTTTAATGACACATTTATCATGGATACATACGACACTTAAATAGAGTTATTTTGCGTGTGAAAGCTAGTGACAATATAGATCCCTTGCTAATAAGTTAAAAATAAATTTTAAATGTACATGATTTCTTTCAAAAATATTTTAAAAATAAAAACCAGTTTTATATATAATTTCAAGGTATATAAATACTATAATAAAAAAGTATATAATAAAAAGTATTTCAAACTGTAAACTTGTCACTTATGTTACAACCTTAGGTTTAAATTGCTAATTTTTTTTTTTCGTACTGAATTCACAGTATTTTGTTGGCGAGCGTTTAAGGGGTGTCCATTAATTACTTGAGATCTTAGATGGGGATAGGGTCAAGCCAAATCTCACTAGTTGTGACGTAGGAAAGAGAGAGGATCACGTAATTTTTTTCTAGCAAAAAATAGTGTAAAAATAAGAAAAAATCTGATGAGACTAAAATATGACGAAATCTTACATAATTCTTCTATATATTAATATTCATGAATAGATGTAAAGTTATTATATATTAATAGATGTATATTATTTAGTATTGATATTTCAAAATGTAACGTAATAATAATTATAACTAAATGCAATAATAGTAAAAAAATAATAAAGCAAATCGATTTTTTTATAAATCCAACGCATTTATTCTCAAAATTCAGATTATGAAAGACCCCGCGCGTGATTAAAGAAAGGAAAGAAGGGATAGAGACAAATCTCACATCTCACCAAAGGGGTGAGGGGACAAAAAACCCTCGAAAAACACTGCACGTCATCAATGGGCGACTCCTAAAAGCGCTCAACCGTTTGGCAACAAACTCAAGCGTGCCACAATAAAGTCATCATATTTCGTATCATTTATTCAAACTCCATATAATGCTATGTTAAATATATTACTAAATCGTCAAACTCATCTCCGTACACCAAATGGCCATTAATGGGGACACTAATGCAAAACAATGTATGTTTATCACTGAATTAGTTATAAGCATGTTTTATGTAATACATATTAATCGAAGCATTAATAAAAACCTGTTCGACCCTTAAGTTCTTGAACTGTATATAATAATAAATCTAGAAACATTGCTATTTACATTAAAATTAATAACGTTTAATCCGTAGCCAAATTTCATGAAATTGATTAGCACTTTATCTCATCGTAGTATAAATATTATAATGTTAATTATATCGGATGTCAATAAAATAGGTAAAATGAAATCATCAAGGTATAAAAGTACATTAGAACAAAATGATATTGGCATGACCCATGAAGTAGTTAAAGAATCTCGTGCAGATATAGACCATTATCAAAACTATATCTAGAACATTCTATAGAGTCCAACAGTCTAGTGGGTTCCATCCAGTAAGAATTCAGGGCAATTATGAGGGTGTCTGGTAAAACCTTTAGGTTGATACACCAATCTACACCGTGCTTTTAAAGATAAGCTCATGATTTAATCGCCATTCACACCAATAATTTCGAAATGTTTTTATGAAATCATTTGACGCGAATAGTAGGTTTATTTTAATTTTAAATCAAATTTAAAAGACTCGAGAATAACTTTGCTTTTATTTTTACACCAAAAATCACTACAAATTGTAGCGTTATTAAAGTGTGCTTAATTTTAGACCAAATTATTTTAAATATGTAACTACAAACATCAATTGATTGATAACTCCATATAATACACATTATATAAAATCTATATCTAATTTACGAAATATTATAGCAAGGAACTAATTTTTACAGCTTTATCATATTAATTTTCCTTAATATTTATTCTCGAATCGTTAAAATATGATTTAAAACCGTTGCAATGGGTTTGCGAGAATGGTTCACAAGGCATCGATTTTGGATTAGGCGTTTATAAGCCTCTCACTATGTTATTTTGGTTAAAGAAGTTAAACTATTGTCAGTCTGGCGATACGTTAGGACATGTTTTTACCTTCGTCTGGTATTTTCGGCATATAGTAGTAGAACGTTTCGTTTGGTCCTATTGAAAATGTTCGCCCTGCGGATTTGGATGAAAATAAGATCGTCAATGTTCTTTATATTATAGTTTATGTATCGCCATGTCTCCCAAAGTAAATGAGAACTGACGAACGTACTCGGATAGTCACAGATGTCCCAATTTACCCCATTTCGCTAATAAAAGTCTAAGAATACAATATATCTACTGGAAATGCCAGTTAATTGCTACGGTTACAACTATTTCAGACAATCAAAAATGTGCATTTATCCATACGTTTCCGAGTGAAACTTCACACACAGATATAAAAACCGTCTTTAGATTTTACCTTGCCAGTAAAAGCTGCCTGGAGCTCCCATGAACAACCTTTGTCCGTCCTGTAACAAGATTATAAAAAAATTGTTAATTACATAGAGCGCATCATGTACCTTACGACAATTTTGGACTATTATTATTATTCACATTCACCTTTTCCTTTACACCCCGCTAACGTATTATAGATTACTAACCAAATAACAACAGTAAAAACGATTCTTTCTAATTTCAGCCCAGTTGTACATTCATTCTATCTTCCGATGTTTTACCTTATGCTATGTCTGTGTGTTATGGCCTTACGGAAAAAATGTGCAATAGATGAATTATGTTTAATTTAATAAATGATACCTATACCTCCTTCACTTCAACTATCAACAATTTTGCAATCAAGTATGTAGGTAAGGATGCAAATTTGTAAGTACGTCGCTGATTAAAAAAGGTTGAGAACCGTTTGCCTAGTAGACTACTTTGGTAATTGATTACACAAAACTATGTACTTACACAAAAAATAATGTTAAAATTCATTGGACAAAAGTTTATTTTTGTATCACAAATTTTAATTTGCAAAAGTTTATTGTCCTGGTATCTATCAAAGATCCAATGAAATACAACCTGATAAATTACTTGATAAATACGTTTGATAAAGTGAAAGTGCACACAATCTTTTTAAAGCGGTCATAAAGATGTTTCTAAACAAAGTGTCAAACACTAGTTGTCCATTATATACCCATCTGGAGTTTTACGACTTGAAACCGACCACGATTTTATGGAACCACTTATGGTAATATATGAGAGAGGTCCCTGCCCTAATTGAGTACGGAGATATCTGTATAATTTTGTGAACTTTTGATCACTTTCTCAGTGTTGACCGCAGGTTTGACTCATGCCTGAAATTTATGATCTTTGTTCATTGAAAATATATATTTTTTTTGGAGTAACAATTTTTTTATGCACATTGAATATTGAACGAAAGTTAACCGTCACGTTCGATATCATATCTCGATACTACTAGACATCAAACGCGCTCGTATCGGTGACGCACCGATTCGGTTATACTCGGCTCTAGTCGTCATCAACAGGTTTACACTCTTACAAGGAGTCTGTTATTCCAATTAGGGCCCATGGAAGTATTACGTAAGCACTGATGGAGGGTGGGGGGTCCTTGATTTGCTTATTTCTGATGACATAGGGGATGGGGTGTCTGGGTGGTGATTACGTCAGCAATATTTTTTTTTAACCAGAACAGATTTTAAAATACTTACATAGGTGTTTATGTAAGCATGGGGGGAGGCAGTAAGAGCATTGCTTACTTTCGCTGACCAGGGGGAGGAGCCAGTTCGAAATTACAAAAAATCTTTTTACGTAATACTTTACTATGTTTTTATTATTACGTACTAACGAGCCCGGCGGACGCTGTCCCGCCCTGATAATAAAGAAAGACGTAGACAAATTGGTGAAAATCCGTTCACTAGTTTTTGAGTTTATCGCGAACAGACAGACAGACGTGGCAGAGGACTATGTTTTATAATATGTAATGATTATGACGATAATATAATATTGTAGTGTTAAAACTAAGCATACAATAATTGTAAATGCATAATAAGCATATTGTTATATGTACGTTATTGAATTTTGATACGATTCTCATGACTACTTGAAAAATATCTCCCGGAATGCTTATTATAATATATAACAGCAGTGCTTGCGTTTTCATACGTTTTTTTTTAAATTTATTATGGACTTATAAAGGTTGTTATTGGACAATGTTTGAAGTACTTTGACCGGGCACATAACATAAAGAGTGCGCTAAAAATAAAGAGTGCAACATAGAATTAGCTGTATAAGAAGTAACTGATACTCTAGAGCCGAAACCCGTAAAAATCTAATAACGAAGCTCTATCTTCTGACTTTCCTTTGGGAGCAGACTCCCAGAACTTTAAATTGACGATGATTTTGATTAAATATAGCCTATATTTTGCCCAAGCTGTGGTGAAGTCACCTGTGCGACCTTATGAAAATTCGTCAAGTGATTTTGGTGATTGTCTTGTTGAAACACACAGACGGATAGACAAACAGACAGACAAATTTCCAAAAATAGGATTATTATATTCTATTACCACTCAATAAATTACTCGCAGTCAGTCAATTTTAGCTGATGAAATAAAGTTATTAAATATATGTTATTGTAAAGATTGCAAGTGTTTTATGTTTGTATTAAGACTAACACATTTTTTTATAAAAGGAGTAAGACATAAAGTAAGCGTCAGAAATTTGAACATAGATTGCAGCGATTTATTCATCATCCCGAAGAGACGGAAAAGGACATTTTTTTTTACTTCTGTTTAATAATTTGTCAGCGCACTCTCGAGTGGTAACATTCACTGATGTTAAGGTTTATGGTACAATGTATACGAGGATAGCGATTTTATTTTATCCATTTTATACGTGACTTATAAATGATCGAAAAATGTATCTTATAAGAGTAACTGACTAAATTGAGTTACTAAATGAAATTTTAATTGTTTTGGCAACTATCTCCGTCTAATTTCAGAAGACACCGATTCATTTATCTGCATGAAATACTTTGCTCTTCATTTATTATGCAAATCACTAAAGAATTAAACGCACTACCTACGTCTCTTTTTCTTAGTTTATAAATAAATTAAATAATTATCATTACTTATTAAATAAAAATGGCAACTAAGTCCTTTATCTGAATTAGTAATGGAATAATTTTTATTTAACCATTATAACTCTTTTACTCATTTTATAACTATGTTATGTGTTAGGATTTGGTTATTACCTCAGACTGCTCCGCGACTACGATACATCTGATAAACACACGTGTGATAACCGTCAAAATGTTAAAGTTCCAGAATCAAACAGTGCCTATTGGATAACCAAAGTATTAGGGATTTGCACCTGACTAGATTACGATACGTCCATCACAATGACCCTTAGTTTGTCGTGTTCTGTGATCAGCTTGTAATACAGGATACAGTATCATAATTTCTGTTGTCTTCTATACATATAATAAGAATGTAAATCTAATGTGTCTGTACTTTTTCGTAAAAAAAATTGTTGCAAGTTTCTAGAAATAAGTAATAAAATACATTTCAATCATTTTAAGAAATGTCTGTCTGTCTGTTTGTATGTACATGCATCACTGCTAAAGTACTGAGTTCACAATAAAACCTCATATAAGAAAACCATAAAGCATATCATCGGGAGTAACTTAGTCTTTGTTTCATTAAAATCGGTCCAATCTATCAAAAAATATTGTAATTTTAATGGCGCCGCGACTTAAGTATGAGATCAAAATAAATAAGCAAATGGACTAAATACGTTCAGATGACTTTATTAGTCATTGTTTTTTACATCAGATTCCACGTGGACGAAGTCGCGGGCACAGTTAGTTCTATATTAATAAAAAAAAATTACAAAAAAAAAAAAACAGCCTTCGATGTGAAAAACTAATAAGGCACTAAAAAGCGAAAAATAACTGAATTATTAAATTACCCAATTAAATAAAAAATATTGATATTCGCGATACCTATTGATATATTTGAAGTCAATGCCAGCCTAAATTCATATCGTCTGCATACAAAGTTTTGGTCCACTCTCGTGTCCCATGATGTATATCTGTACAGTATACATATTTTATTACGTACAATAAATTTGAAATGTAGGTTGGCATCGACTTCCAATTAGGTAGCGCGAATATCAATATTTTTTATTTCATTGGGTAATTTAATAATTCAGTTATCTTACGCTTTTAAGTGCCTTATTAGTTTTTCGTATCGAAGGCGGTTTATTTTTTTTGTAAAAAAATTTATTTCTCCATTTTTAGTATCCATAAATATATCTGGTTTCTAATGGGTATAATAAATCGGTTCCAATTTTATGAAAATACGTAGAAACGAATTGGGTGAAAATCAAATAAACGATATTTCACCCCCTTAGGGGTTGAATATTTTCTTCAAATATATATGGGACCACCTTTGAATATAACCGATTCAAATAAAAAAAGAATCATTAAAATCGCTTCATAATCGACGGAGATATCGATTAACATACATAAAAAATCCTTTTTCGAAGTCGGTTAAAAACCGAGGAATCTTCTAAGCAAAAGAGGCATAAATTACTTATTGATTGTTTTTAAAGTGAAACTTTTTATGGCGCGATAGACAAAAAATTTCATTACTCGTTAAATGTGAGTTGGGTATGTATTTTCGTGTATGTGTAACTATGTATAAGTGTCTGTCTGGATGTAGTAGTACACAAAAATAAGTAAATGTATAGATAAGTATTTCTACTACGGGACTTCGTATAGTATATCGTTTATGAAGATTCTCATATTTATATAATTCAATACATACAATCCAAAGAAGTTTCACTTCCTTCTAGTGTACATGCAATATTTTTTTTTTATATTTTTCTATAAGCTTATGCCTTTTACCGCGTTTTAAGGAAGACAAAAAACAGACGTCCCAACAAATCCATGCGTGTGAACGTGTCAGATAAGCGAACGACTCGGGTTACACTTGACACAATGCGCGGTGGAATAAACGAAAACTACGTTAACATAATAATGTATTGAGATCTCTCTTTTCGCGCATAGGAAAAGTCGAAAACACATTGAGACACACTGCTCGAGCAGTTTGACCGGTCGAATATCGATCTGATGTCCACAAGTTCGAGTCCCGGCATGTACCAATGGTTTTTTTTTCGAAATTCGCGTATATTTACTAATTTAAATTGGTAACACTATCGACTGACGGTGAAGGAAAACATCGTGAGGAAATCTGAGTCTGAGAAATGCCGTGCCGTGGTGATTATGCCCATACCTTTCTTCGGGTAGTGTACTATGGCCATCTTACAGGCTGATGATGACATAGAGACATCATGAACGTAGTAAACCTTGTGAATTGTCAAGCAGGTTTATGGCTACTTGATCCCGACTGGCCCACGACAACTGCACACATGTCGGAGCTCCAATCGCAATGTACACGCTTCAGTACTTCACGTTCAGCTAATAAATATCAAGTATCTATGTATCATCACCGTGGTAAATTTGAAGGTCAACGACGGTGACTTTCTGGTAATCTTATCTGCATACAAAATTATTAGCTTTATTTTATTTATAACTAACCGACGGTTGTTACTTCAGCGTTTGTGGCTTTGTCATTGTCTTCGTTATAACTTTTTTTATAACATAGGAGGCAAAAGAACAGGTGGTTCACCTGATGTTAAGTGATCACCACCGTCCATAGACACTTGCAACACCAGAAGAGTCACAAGTGCGTTGCCACCCTCTGTTTGGGGTAGGGGGAGGGGAGCCGGCTTATCCGGCGCTCTCACTGACCGAACGAAACGCAACAATGCAAGCACTTTTACTTCACGTCAGTTTTCTGCGAGAGGGTGGTAGTACCCCGGGCGAGCGGACCCATTCATGCTGAAACTAGTAATAGCTTCAGCGTGGCTCTACCACCTCTAAAAACAGTTTAACCAACCCGAATTGAGAGAGCTATTAAATTGCAGAATTATTCTAACGTACTTGAACATTATCGTTATCTTTTGGCCAATTTCAACAATACTTTTATAAATTACTAGCTGTGCCCGCTACTCCGTCCGCGTTGAATCTAATGTAAAAAACAGTGACTAATAAAATCATCTGAATGTATTAAGTCCATTTACTTGGTTACTTTTCTCTCGTACTTTTAAGTCGCGTTGTCATTAAAATTACAAGAACTTTTGATAGAGTGAACCGATTTTAATGAAAACAACACTAAATGTTACTCGAGGATATGCTTTGTAGTTTTCTTATTTATAACGTAGAAATTAGTTCAATTTTGTTGGTTTACCACAAAACTATTTATTTGTTCTCTGCTCTCCATATAACGAATACACTTCATAACGAAAAAAATGCTCGGTCCATTGAAATTCATTATTTACATAGTATTTGCAAGTTATATAACATATTTTGCTGCCGGTATAGGCAACATTACAAATTTAACTTTAAAAAATATAACCCTAAAATGGTGAGGCAAAGCTGTGTTCAATAATCTACCCGGCTTAGCATTGAATCGATACGACAATGAATAAATATTCGCCCGCGACAGGCGGCCATATACAGAACCCGAGTCACAAACACGCCAGGGCTTGTCGCGTGCGTGCAGATGTCGCGAAGTCCCGCTGTTTTATTCCCTTTATTTCAGTTTTTAGTGGACTTATTACAGCGTGTCTGGTGCTACTGTAATCTACAATAGCATGCAGAAATTTTGCAGGAGGTACGGTCAGTAAAAACAACAGATTTAATTACGTTTGTTAGGCTCTCACACCCTAACAACTCCAAAGATCGTTATTAAATTTTGCAGATACATTGTCAAGAGTATAAAAAAGGGCGTAGGATACGTTTCATCCAAAAGAAGTGTACTGATTCCGAGCGATCGATCACGTCACATTAAAGCGAGTGAAGCCGCGAGCAAAATCTAGTTAATATTATAAATGAAAAAGTTTGAAAGAATACATGGTTATTACTTTTTGACGCGTAAACTACTGAACAGATTTTAATGACAAATAATATACCTTATGCATCAGAATAAGAAATAGACTGTAATTTATAAACAAATTATTTAAACTAGGCCATATACAAACAATAAGTCTCAAGTAGGTAGGTCAATAAAATCCTGCCATTTAAAAGTAATCTCGGCGTGCTCTGTATAAACGGTTACAATTACACGACGATATACCAATATTTATAAAAATACAAAGGCAGACGAAGTCGCGGGTTTAATATGACTTAGAAACCGTTCTTCAGCGTTGTACTACTCGACTTGCAAAATTACAATCATGGATATCTTACCAAGTCTTTTAAGATGACTCCCATAGTAATGTCTCACTAATCGTTATCTAACTTCAAAACTTCAAATATAATACTGGTTTTGTCGCCTTAGGCAGCTATTATAAAGTTACTGCGGTCCGCGGTTTTATTTGCATTTAATTTTAACAATTACTAGTTGTAGTTCTAGAAATTTGTGCGTAATCAAAAAACACAAAACGAACGCAGTGTAGTAAACCTCCATCTAGCATGCATTTTTTTTAATTTATACTTTGTCTATCATTTCTTTTCATTATTTTCAGTATTACAATACAGTGTTATAAAAAATAAACATTTTAAGATCTGTCGACTACCCTTGTAATATTAACGATGCTAGCTGGCGGAGATGCAGATTGATACAGATAAAATATATTCTGCAACAGTTATTTCTCAAACGCTCAGATACTGATGACGAAACGCCTAAAGTATCAGAATGTTCTGAATTCAATAAATATTATTAATCTCTGTTTAGAGGAACTTCTTCTTTAACTTCCTTGAAACATTCCGAACAGTAAGTATAATTTAATTGTGAGTTTTTACTGGTAAAAACAGTGTAATATGGTATTTGTTAGCGGTAAATTATATGACTTTACTTATGTAAATGTATGTAAAATTATTTAGAAAATCATTATCCGCGGACACGAACGACCGTACGGAATCAAGTGTTAAAGCTAAACATAAAATTGCAATTGCATAATAAGACTATTGTTATATGCAAATAATTGAATACTTAACAATCAATACTTAATGTTATATATGCAAAAGTAACTCTGTCAATCTACATATCACATTTTCACACCTTAAACCAATTGCAATGAAATTCGGAAGGGGTACCTTGGGACATAGAGAAGGAGAACCGTATCCCCTCAATTGTGTTCCTATTTCATATAATGTCCGTTCCTTGCAGAGGAAATGTGAGGAGACAGTTGCATAGGCCAGCATAATAGCGACGACCAATTTTTTTTTAATTGTACCACAAGGCCCAGACCGTTACTTTTTAGTATAAAGTTTATGTACTGTAGTGAGAGTCCATAAATCAAAGGTTATAAAATAAGAAGAAATTTCTAACAATATATGGTTCTATTGTATTACCCTAATAAAGTAATAGCATTATATGTTGAATGAATGAATAAATCAAATGCGATGAAAATAAAATGTTTCCTATTGGACAAATCTGTGATGTCGCAATTCTTTGACAGTTGCGCGCATTCGCTTCGCTTTTCCCGCGCGACGCCATTGTCTGCAAATGGCCCACCGTTTACGGGCGCGTACCCAAACCCATGTTTGTAAGCTTACAGGAATGTTTGACGTTGCAATGACATGGAATTTAACCCTGCATGGATGAAGCAAAAAAGTAGAGAAAAGCATTTAAGGTTTTTGGAGACCATAACCGTGATATTTGGAAAGTGATAAAAGAAAAAAAGACATGTTATTTATTTTCTGACTTATCTCGTAGATATTGATATACAGTACTAAAATTTGGGGGCTGGTACTACTTGGGGGCGGACTCGCGTCCGAAGGAAGTGGACCTCTCATTCCCCTGCACGTGCTCTCCGGGTGCTATAAAGAGTAACACATTTTTGTCTGCTGCACTGTTCCACATAAATTAAACCTCGCAAGGACAAATATAGTAATCAATAAATCGACGATAAACAAAGATGGATATTCTATTTAGCCAGACGATTAAATAATTAAAAAAGTACTAATATATATTTACTTTTCTATTATAGAACAACACACACGTGAACAATTTACTAATAAGTACATTGATATCGGGATCATGTAGATACAGTAAATCCATTTTAATAAAATTGTACGACTATTGCAACTAATAAATTTGTTCGAAACCGTACACAGAATGCCGAATGCGGGTAAGTGTGAACATCGCGATCCGTTACTACTCATGGGTACTACGCACTGAATCCTAATAAGTAAGAGATGTTGTCGCCATAATTCTGTACTAGTGAACAAGGATTACAATTTTGCAAAGCAGCGGTCTTAAAAATATCAACCTCTTTGCAGATTATTATATGTTACTTTAATAAGGATGTATAATACTCTTTCTGAAAATATTTTCATTTACAGTTATATGTCTATTATATTTATGAAATATAATTACATAATTTTATTTCCATAATTCAATTTAATAATGTATTTAAATTTTAAATATTCCCGCTAAATCGTCGACCTCTGTCATAGTACTGTATTGACGTTCTACAATCCAGAACAACACTATTTTTCAGAAAGATGTTTCGAAAGCTGTGCTCACGCGCTATGATTGGTATCTTATGTTCACGTGATAACAAGAATAACTTATTATCTTTTTTGGTATCTGATGTTCACGTGATAATAAGAATAACTTATTATCTTTTAAATTTAAATATGTATTTTGAACTTGTAAATGTATTTATTATAAACCTTTGCAAAAAAAAATAATGTCATTATTTTAGTTTAGTGCCTGCACATTATAGTCAATTTATATTTCATAAAGAAAATTTCTAATATCAATGGCACTCCAGTCATAATAATTGGGGTCTTTCGTATATTCACATCTTATATATTTACAGTATTTGTGACATTTGGCACGTTATTACTAAGAAAGACTAAAATTAAAGATATTTATAGACGACCTATTTATTATCAACTTTGCAGTGGTATTTTAAATTTTCCTCTTACGTACTGGTATAAAAAAATACATTTCTCGAGTATGTAAGAAAATTTTTAAATAATAAATATCAATTTTACAAAAATTTATGGTCTTATAAAAATGTAAATTATTTATAATTCATATTTTTAATAGAAAATAGAGCAAAAGATGCGCAACTTTTATTTAATCAACCTTTATGATTAAATCGATGAACAAAAAAATTTATTCTCGGAAATTTCATGGCATTCGTATACATAGTCACGTGTCAATGATTTCATTTCACTTCGTAAATTAACTATAATTTAAACCATAACTTTTTTAAATCAGCTCCATGTTTGTCATCGTAATTATTAAGGCGCGAGACGATGATAATTAATTGATGGCATGTCTGTCTGTGTGTCGAATTTTAATTGGTTTCTTTATGTTCAACAATGCTTCGATATATAAATACTTGATATACGAGTACAGAGAGGAGTCAATACCATACATCACTATCGTTCACATATTGATCCATTCTATAATAGCCTTTTGACACCAAAAGCCGCTTGACGTGACTCTTTAACTTACAGTCCGGCAAACCGGCAATATGGTTTGGGATTTTGTTGTAAAACCTAACACTATTACCTAATAAACTATTACTGGCTTTACTGAGAAAGAAAAAGAAAGTCTAAAAAAGAATAAGACAAAAAAGGCTACTCATTAATGTCCGACATGACTATGGGAGTTGGTGTGAGCGAGAGAAAGACCGGATTGAGCAGTAGGCAAATGTGGGCAGAATGAAGAAATGTGTTTTTCTAAAAGTTATATTTCTTTTGGTGCTTTTGAGAAAGATGATGGGAGTGAATATTTACAACGCGCGCGCATACTGTCACCTAAAACCAACACCATGAAGTTGGTTGACAATCTTCTGTCAAGTTTTCGTGAGAACTGATAACTACATTCAAGGTAGTTATTTAAATACATATGAATCTACAACATGTGTTTTATAACAATGGAGATAAAAAATTTATTCATACATAAATATACATGTATATTTGTGTGTGATTTTCAATTATAGGTATAAAGGTGGTGAATGAAAATTTATTGTGAGTAATCGTGATATAAGTGATTTTTTATATTATAAAATTTTAAGTATGTTTATATATTTGAGGTTAACTATCGGTATGTATTCCTTTTATTTGTTTACATTATAAATTGTTATTATTTGATAAATACTTTATTCTACTTTTTTTTAGTATCTTATTTGATTCTGTATACATAAATTTCTTCTGTACGTGTGTATGTCACTGAAATCCTCCTAAGCGGCTGGACCAATTTTGATGAAATTTTATGTGCGTGTTCCAGTGGATCCGAGAACGGTTTAAATTCATAATTAGACCCGGTAGGTGGCGCTGCGGTTGAATTTTCGATTTTTTTTTTATTATCAAGGCAGGACAACGTCCGCCTAGCCCGCTAGTACATATATGGAAAATTAATTATAAAGTTAATTATATTTTTTAAGCCAAAGAAGTATAACTTCTTACGTGCGTACATAAGTACACAAATACGTTTTTATTAATATTGAACGTCTGACCACAATTTCATGTAATGTTGTACTATGTGATTATGAAAATAAATTAAGTCTATACGGTTACAAATATCAGAACAAACTAATAGGCGTTCGGTATTAGATATATATAGATATGAATAATGAGGTCGGTCGGTAACAACATTCATTAGCCCGCGAAATTCTCAGTTCACTTATTTACACTCATGTAACAATTCTATTAACAAATGGACTTCGACATAGATAAAATATAATATCGCTGATAGTAGCCACTGAGCAATTTACGTGTAACAGCAATATCACTAAAGCAATCTCCCCTAAAATGGTATCATTACGTCGGGCAACGATTAAAACTCAATTGTATACCATATATAGAAGTCATAATAAAACGGCAATAAACACATACACGACTACTATTTTCGAAATAGGAATCGTTCGGCCATTTTGTTTTATTTTTTTGCGCGGGGACAATAAAAGTTTTTAATAATTCATAAGGCGCGCGGTGCGGTGGACGCGCGCGCATTCGTCTCACGTGCGCCGGCGCAGCGCCCGATGCGATCACGATGATACTTATATGGGCAAAAATAATTCTATTCCCACGATCGTAAAATCACGATGTTTTACATGACTTCTCTATTTTTTTTTGCACGTGATACATAGTCTACGTGTAATATATTTTCTGAGAGATGCGAAGGCATCTCTATTATAAGAGATACGTGTTTGGTATGTAAATTAAGAAAAAAATGATACAACCTTTTTTATTTGCGTAGGGCTTGAGGATTATTAATAATAATAAATAGTATACTTTTGTAAATATCGACGTAAAAAGTAAAGAAAGTCAGAAATTTGGAATTATTTTTATTATAATAATTTAAAGAGGATTTCCGACTGTCATTAAGAATTGCGATTGTGACATACCAAAAAAAAAAGTGTGTGTGTACTTATGTACACGCGTTAGAAGTTATACTTCTTTGGCGTAACAAGATAACAATCTGTTCAAAAATTTTATCTTTCGCCTTAATCTACGTTTGTAGAAAAAAAAAAAAAAAAAAAAAAAGACGACGAGCATACCAACATGCGCGACTAACATCGAGGTTCAATTTCTATTTTGTTGGTAGCTTTTTTTTCGAGACTTAATGAGCGGTTAAGCAGACAGCTTCATACTGTTAATTTTGTGTCACAGATGCGCGCGCATCTTAAAATTTCACTCTCATCATTTTTTCATAACGCGCCTAAAGAAGTATAACTTCAAAATTACACAGATGATCAAAGTTGCGGAATACTCATGTATACTCATCTGAAAGCAATTCCAATGCAATCACAATTTAATATAATAACTGTTCGCGTCTGGAGTTACCAGAAATTGATTCGATAAAAGCTTCCCTCTCTATAGGGCTGTCAAACGTAATATCTATATTTTTCACAGAATTCTTGACATCAAACCATAGCATATAACTTTTTCATTTTTATGTTTCTACTCTATAAGATATGACATTACAAAAAGAATAAGTTAATATGTTGAGCTTTTTTTGTAAATGCAAATTTATTCAAATTGTACCACAATGTAAAGACATTTAAGGAAAAATATAACAGGCACCACGATCAGGCTCAGAAGTAAGACGAAAAATTAAGATTACCTACTAACTCCATGCGTCGATTCAGAAAGAATAATCATGAAAGAACAAGCTTTTTCTCGTGGTTGTGCACGCGTTAATATAGATTTGATCTATGCCTAGGGAATAATAATTTTTCTAGGTGAAAAGTGCCCTATTCTCTTTTCTGGACACCTAACACAAGATCAAGATTTCGTGACGACCGGTTGAGTAGTTCAGGCGTGAAAGAGTTATAAACAAACTTACATTTGCATTTATAACATTAGTTAGGATTACACTACGTGTATAAACAAATAACCAAAGGTCTAAAAATTCTTTGCTTTTTTTTCTCAATTAGAATCGATTGGTTGCACATATCAAGGATAATTAATATGTGACTCGAATTAGAAAAGGCTAAAATTGGACTTAGTGTATTTTGAAATGTAGGTAATGCTCAATGTAAATGTAGCTCATATATTAACGTTCTATACTTCCTCTAACAGAAAATAATCTTACCGAAAATTATTATAAGTGATCGCGTGACAACCATAAGCGAATTTATGACAAAATATTTAACACATACGCCATCTGTACGGAATTTAATGTAAATGTTAAATCATTTACGGCGGTATTAACCTGAACCGGCGGAGCGGTACTATGTAAAACAACTGATCATTAAATTGCTTTCCTGAGATTGAAAAATATATGTAATGATCATTACTTTATTATTCTATGTGGAATAAAAAGGGACTGTACAACGTATATTCAGATTAAGGATGGCAGTTATTCGCAAAAAAAAAACGATTTTTAAATCGAAATGACTTAGTCTGTGAAATCGATTCATGAAAATATCGAAGTCTAGTGGATTGATTATTTAAAAATCGATCTCTAAATTTTTAATTGACGATCTTTTTCCTTTTTTTTTAATTATAAATTATTGTTTGTCGTTATAAATCCCATCCTCGTCGCCACTGTTGTGTATGATACGACACGAGTAAAACAACAGCTAGTTGAATACGCACTGACGTTTATTACGAGAACTAACAGTGAGCGCAGTCACTGTACGTGTACATATACATCAATACATACATAACAGTTTTTTTTATCTAGATAGAAAAAAAATCTATTCACAATTTTATAGAGTCAGAGATCGATTCGATGTTTAATATCGATTAAAAAACTAGATTTTTCTATTTTTAAATAAATTATTGAATTAACCGAACTCAGATCGCCATCTCTAATTCAGATGGGATATCCTTTTACGTGGAACTTACTCTAACTGCGCTATTTCTTATAAAAAACTGCGACATAATATAAAGAGTAAAAGCAGACGTACAAAATCATAACAAGATCACGCTGTGGTAGTATTAGTAGAATATCCGGGGAAAAAATCAGCATTTGAGATGTTCTAGAGTATATGAATGTTTAACAGTATAGTTTATCTCATAAATAAATGAACTCAAGTAATAGCAACATTTTTTTTAAATAATAATAAAGACTTTTCAAAGATCTTACCTTAGATATAGCTGCTGAGAAACCAGCTTGGCATACGCCAGTCTTCCGTTGCCCGTGAGTCGCTGTGGAAATGGAAAAATAAAGCATTACGTTCATGTATAAAAGAATCATTACTATGGCAATTTTAACTCGATGCTTTTAAACCACAAAGAATACTACTAGAGTTGGTATGGTAGGTTTTATCTGATTTGGACTGTGCATTGTAGAATACGACGAAACATGTATATATATAGGAGTCAGGTTATAAAATAAAAACTGTATGCACAGGTTTTATATTAGCCTTTGTCAATCGTCTTGACCGCTCTGAATATAGCTATAAGTTCGGGCTTGCGCGATTTATAATCAAGGGTTTAATAGAAAACAAACTTAACAAATCATAATAAGAATCTAAAATGGTCACTTATTTATCCCTAAGTTGTCTCAATGTTATAAGTATAATATAGTCTGTATTTATACGTAAATTATTGTTCTGGGTAAATATATAGGAGTCTAGGGCTCACTACTGTATGAATCTAGACTGACTTGGGTAACGTAACGATATAATAACACTCGGAATGCGTAAAATAGACTGTTTATTTCTAACTCCATATATGGTATTTATACACAAGAGATCATTCAATTGTTTGAACGACATATTCTATTCACAATAAATTCAAACGTATCAACCTGTCTGCCAAAGAGGATGACATACTCGGTAGCTACAAATACATTCAGAGCTAACAAAAAGCTTTGCAACGATTGTAACTAGTTTAAAGGTAAAGGCTTCGCTAACATATTTAAATGAATCTATAGAACTAAGTTGTAATTGTACCTTTTGTACACATTGATTGATATTCATTGTCTTTTAAATTATCAGAGTTATTAAACTTAAGGTTATGTTATTTCTAAGACTTTTGGTTACTATTTCATGAAAACTCAATCAAAATCCAACGGGTAGTTTTTACCTGATAGTTGTTTAAACATAAAACATATTTTTTCAGATCCTTTCACCTTTTATTGCTTATTAATATAGGAATATATATTACGAATTATTGTTTACTTATATTGGTTATACTTATATTTTAGTATATCTGTAATATAACTACATTATAATAGCAGATTATGGTGATGTGAATAGTACTTGATATGGCCTTAATGCGATCTTTTGTTTGGAAATGTTGAAGAGAGGTGATGCCAACATGATTCAGTGTTGCCAACACAATAATTACAACATTCAAACCACACGACAACATCAACATATACATGCAAATAATATAAACATTAGATATATTTGTAGCAGGACATGATTTAATATATAGGGTAATATTAATACGATGTACCAACATATAATACATTTATAAGAAATGTCAAAAATACATTCAAAATTGATATATAAAAATGGCATAGGGAGAAATATTAATGAATGTAATTAAAATTAATGTGATCGTAAAATATATTTTATTCTTTCCTCTCGACTGTACATAATAAAAGATTTTTTTAATGATGACGTATGAATATACATAAAATTGATTGTGTGAATGACTTGTGTATGGGTCTAACTACTATATAGGGTGCTTTGCTAACATCCACGGCGTTACCTTTGAATTATACTCACCCTCATCCAAAGTGTTGTACCCTAAAGAAACCATATTGTTGTAATTTAGACAGATACATATATAACAATTACATATATATGTTGTATGTAGTTATGAACTCTACAATGTTGGTTTCAACATACAGTGCGTGTATGTTCGAAGGTATATAAATAAAGTAAAACGTACTAAGAACCTTGTAAAAAAATTAATTCAAAAATTAAAATTATTCGTTTGTTAAAAATAAAGTAAATTCGACATTGAAAACAGAATTATGAAACACACTGTATATTATATGTTACAATAACTACCTTCAATGTAGTTATGAATTCTCACGAAAACATGACAGCCAATTACCAACTAACTTCATAGTGTCGCTTTTAGGTGTCGGTGTGCGCGCGCGTGATAGAAGTTCACTCTCATCATTTCTTCCAAACGCATTACAAGACTTCACTTAATAAACTAGAGTACTAGAGTACTATCTTGAAGTAATGTACTGGACTAGAGTACTGGTTGTCGATAGCTTCGTAACGAGGTGTTTCAAGCGTATTTTAAATTAAAATTAATAAAAAAATGTGCATGAGATTCGAATGCATATAATTCGTCACATACCACGACCAATTTTTGAATCTTTAAATGTTTGTTTCGCCCTATGATATTTTCTCATTTTTCTATGTACATATTCTAATAAATCATCGCGTTCTAAGGATTTTATGTCTACAATAACTTTTGAAATAAAAGACGAAACGACGACGTAATTTGAGAAAAGTATAAATTTATATTATAACGTGTAACATAACTCCTAGTAAATCATATATTACTATATTTTTTTACACGGAGTCGTAACCGTAAATCATGGTACGCCTGTAGCGGCGGCGGGTGACGAGCGATACGCCCGTAGTTACGCTAATTTACCCGCGCGCCGTCCGCCATTACCGGCGGAAGTGAGCGCGACTTTTCGCGAGCTTTTATCGACCTCATTGTTGGAGCGCTGTAACGGCTTCACTAATCGCTTCGAATAGCGTTAAATTATGTTTAGACGAACTTTTTCTTAAAAAACATGTACACCTATTTATTTCATGTACATTATTTATGACATATCATATTTAATCAAATAGAATTAATCAATTAATGCAACACATACTTTATTACTTTTGTAATAAGGATCACCCTAACAAGACAATTCAGCGATTTTGGACAGTTATTACTTTACGGTTATCCAGATATGTTACTATTTCTTTGTTTGTAAATATATTTATAGAGTTACTAGCTTTTTTTCGCGGCTTTGCTCGTTTCAATATAGATTTAATTTCTGGATCAAAGATACTTAATATATTATACATTTTATATATCCGAGACAATTATGCAAAATTTCATGATGTTGAGTAGTTGAGGCGCGAAACCGTATCAAAATGGCAAAATAACTCACTTTCGTATTTATAATATTAAATAAAAATAAGAATTTGCTTATATTTGGTACATTTGAATTGTAATGATGTATAACGTAGTTTTCGGAGAGGCGGTAAGTATACAAAATTTTAATTCCGCTAAATCGTACTTATTTAGAATGTTTGTTTGTGCTGTGTATATTCATTAAAGATTAATATACGTCAAAAGTATTATAAGACATGTAAATCATTACACTGAAATTTCATTATGCCAATTAATAAATATGTGAAAACATTAACAATTCATTTTCACTTACGACCATTTAATTCAAAGCTAAGCATAGCTTATATTAAATAAATAGCTGATATACATACATACACACAAATATACATTTTTAACAACAAGAGCTGACAGTTATGCTCATCACATAGAAGTCGAGAGCAAGAATCGAACGCGTGACCTCTCCAATAGTTATAATATGTAATTATACGAAACAGTGTTTTTATTTGTCTGCTTACATTTAATAAACATGGCAAAAAATGTCACAATATGATTTGCAAACTAAATAAATGCGAAGTACATCTGTATATAAATGGACAGAGGCAAAACAGTTAAATACATCGTTCTAAGAGTTTTAGTGTTTTCAAATTATCATATCGTCATTTAGGAACGGCGTCCGAAAAAAACATTTTTTTCTTAAATGTTTTTAAACTATAAACTAACGATTTGAAAACGATACTTAAGTTAAAAAAGTCAACCTGGTAAATAACGTACACTCTAATATATAATCCTTCTGTACGCGTGTATGTGACTGAATTACTCTTAAATGGCGGGGACAGAATTGGATTAAATTTTGTGTGTGGATTCAAGAATGGTTTAGATTTACAATTGAACCCGGTAGGTGTCGTTTCGATCTGATGCCACGATTTTTTTTTTTAGGGCAGGACGTCTTCTAATCGTTTTCGTCTCATTAAGTCATTAATTTTTTTTGTGTCTCAGCTGATAGCCTATATTAATAAATATATCACTTAATACGTTTGTTTAGAGGCAATCTGTTAACCACAGCATATTATGAATTAAAAGTAAAACTTAAGATAAACGAATTAGAGACTTGAGAAACGTCATCAAGAATTATTTTAAGGATTTTTTTTTAATATGTCTCTTCTAAGTCTGTTGCTTCTGCCCAACACGTTGATACGGTTGGAAAGGTTAATATACTTACACATTCGACACGGTGAGAATTCTTTGGCTTCTTCAGTGTTGGAAGACTGCGCGACGTAGCAAGTGCCGACTGGATCCCGCTGGTTACCTTTAGCCGACACGTAGGAGACGAAAAGTGGAGCGCACGCCTGAAAATGGATAGAATATTTGAAATGTCTGCGCTAATAATACATAATAATAAATAATAATACAAACATAGAGTAGAATTAAAATGAAACTATAAAGAAAATATTTTAAATCACAGTCACGGATGGTTGTTTTTGCGAAAGAATAAGTTAGTAATAAACTTTGAAATGCCTGGGAAAATCAGTTGTCTAGTTACTTCAAATGACATTCTTTTAATATTATAAAGTAGAAAATTTGTGAGGTTGAATATTTGTTATACTTTCGCGCAAAAACCACAGAACGGATTTACATAAAATATACATTATATCATCAAAAATATGCTGTTGTAATTGGTCAAAATATAATAATAAATGTCAAGTAAGTTAGGCGTCAAGTAAGTCGTGGTAATCGAGTGATGGTAGTGGAATGACAATTAAACGTCCGCAGATTCGTACCCCGCCATGTCCTAACGAATATTTCGGAATCCACGTACATTTACTAATTTAAATTAGTAGCACCATCGGCTGATGATGAAGGAAAACATCGTGAGGAAACCCGAACCTGCCAAACGTTCTTTTAGTACCACCGTATGTGGGAAAATATAGAACTGTGGATTTCTCAAAGCTTGAGAATGAATACCTTCCTTCGGGAAGAGGCCTATTGTATATAGTGGGTCTTATACAGGCGGATGTAATAAATAAATTTGGGATATATTCGTTCATCTGACAACTGACTCGGCGTATGATGATGTCACTTATAAAATACCGAATGAAGATAAAATTAGCTAGTTATTTATAAATGCAAATCACTCTGTCCGTCTATATGTTTGTTATAATTCACGATTAAAAACTCTATACCGATCACAATTAAATTTGATATAAAAGTAGATTGAAGTAGGTTTTCCTTTTGTATTATTTACAGTATTGCATGTTTCATACAGCGCAAACAGGTTTCGTTGTTTGCAAAAAATATTTCCCCTACATCACATAGTTGTTTAGTATGAAGCAACTCCGTTAAAGGCATTACAAAAATCGACTAATCCGTTTTCCATACAACTGTCATAAATCGAAAGAAAACAGTCGCCGTAGTACAGCTACCGTGTTACCAGATATATATTTAAACTGAACCCCAAAGCTCTATACCAATACGTGTATTATTTTTATAGAAAACAAACAGACATCTGGACGGAAATTTATATTTATGAAATGAAAGCATAGATTATTTATATTAATAAGCAATGAAGTCAGTGGTATAAGTAAAATTAGTAGGTATCATTAAATTAAAAATAAACTTTTCAAATTACTTTTCAAGAGATCAGTAATAAACACAAAAAATCGCTTGAACTATTATAATATCAGCTTTTATTGGTATCTCCATAATAATAATGTATACATGGACAAAAATCAAGTATTTTTTTAATCAGTGAGTTTTTAGCTGGATCTTTAAACGTCTTCTAGTGGATTTTATATTTTACTAGCGGGCTCGGCAGACGTTGTCCCGCCCTTATTATAAAAAAATCCTTGACAAATTATATACTAAAACCTTCCTCAAGAATCGCTTTATCCACTGGTGAAAACCGCTTGAAAATCCGTTCAGTAGTTTTTGAGTTTATCGCGAACAGACAGACAGACAGACGCGGTAGGGGACTTTGTTTTATACTATGTAATATAATATTTTACTAGCGGGCCCGGCAGACATTGTCCCGCCCTGATTATAAAAAAATCCTTCACAAATTATATACCAAAACGTTCCTCATGAATCACTTTATCCACGGGTGAAAACCGCTTGAAAATCCGTTCAGTAGTTTTTGAGTTTATCGCGAACAGACAGACATACAGACGCGGTAGGGGACTTTGTTTTATACTATGTAATGATTCATAATCTTGTGTTATTTGGCTCTATATTTTGTAATATTGGTGGTGCTTTACGTAATATAGTTTGATTATTGCGCACGAATGACATGGATCATAGCATATATACCACGGAGCATGGATTCTGAATTGCCACAATAACTCCCTAGAAAGTTCTTAAATGACGGTCGCCATCTTGTTAATTCATTGAAATGATCGCACGAAACTTGTAATATAATACCTAATCGATCTCCTAATAATCTACTAGAAGATTTGCCAAAAACAAAATAAAGAAGAATAATACTAGTGTAGTTAATAAATAAAAGGATAACTTAAACCGCACGATAGCACTAAAATAACCGTGTTTTATTATCAATCGATCGGTGAAGTCGTAAAACTGGCTCGACAAACACGTGAACACGGAGTTTTATTGCCCCATCACTTAATGTGTACAAAACGTACGCAACGAAACCCAAAGCATACGGAATTAAACTTGTGAAACAGTTTTGGGCTATCAAATATATAAAGAACATCAAAACGTTCATTTTATTAACATTGTCCTTTGTTTTCGTATGTTTAACTAGCTTCTGCCCGATACTTTGTCCGCGTGGAAAATTACTTTGGACTAACACTAACGGCGGCAGCGAAAGAAAAACGATTTAACAAATCTTACAAGCCCGCCAAACACGGAACCCGAAAAAGCGCAAAACGAAATTTCACGGCGAGGACCTCAACAAACAAACTCTTCAACATTAAAATAAAAAAAACGGGCAAGGCTTTATACAAAAACAAGTTACAACAAAAACGCACCGCAGCCTCGGGCTCACACCTCACTAACTTACCACCAAAGCAACCCAACAAAAACAACAATTAGCGGCCTTCAATATAACAAAGAGAATCAATTTACAACATGTAAACCCCATAATATTTCTAGGATATTGTATTGTTAATGTACTTTTTTCTTATTTGAAAAAATGATCTCACATCGAAGACAGTAAATCACTTATATTATTAACCCCTTTGTTAATTTGTTGAACCATGAATGTTTATCTCATAGCATTAACACTTCGCATTGAATCGACTTGTGTACGTACAATATTAATGATTTTGTTACGTATTGGAAATTATTATTTTATTTATAAATAACTTAAAGTAGGTTAAAATTAAGTAAAATTTCGTTAGCATTCCAACAATAACCTTGTCTTAGTACAGCGACTACGATTTTTGAATTAACACAACGAAATAATAATTTAATTATGTAACATCAATATAGTGGTGTGTGTAAAATTCTGTCTTCTTAAATACAACTATCTCAAGAGAAATACTATTTAAAATAATGGTATACCATTTTAATAACACAATATTATTGTATACATTCGCTTGATATCGTCTCCAAAAATGTATACTACATTTTATTTTTGAATATTTCATTTCTTTTGATGTGACACATCTATAGGCGAGCGTAAACCTGATTGTTCACGTGGCGAGACTTGGCGACGAGATGCCATGCGCAAGCGACTGTGCACAATCTCTCTTGCCGCACTGAGATCGCATACCTATAGTGTATACAGTCTTGTTTACTACGTTACACATGTGTTTCACATCTGCCAAGCGTTCCGTGACGGCTCATTTATTTTTTCATTGTTAATTTCCATTTTACTAGTTATTCTAGTATAATTTTTAAATTTCCAATTATTCATTATTTAATACTATAAGTCCTGTAAGTTGTATCTATACGTAATTACCGTCATTGCTATTTATAAATAGGAAAGGAAGCAAATAAAGATATGGTTTTAATTGCCCCAATATATAACTATACGTGTCAACTAATTTGGGCAAACTCCCGCTATCTGAAAGCTATCTCTGCGTGCGCTTCAGAAACCGTTAAAATTACACAAAAATGTTATATGGTGTTAATTACAGAGACACAAAGACAGACAAGTCACGAACCGCTACTAATATATAAATAAATCTTTAACATTTATGTCATTGTTCATTAAATAAAATGTGAAACGCGATCGGACTACAATCGTTATGGGAAAGAGTGATAAAGAATCGAGTTAAAATAGTATCACCCTAAACGCATAAATAATCTTTATTTTGTAGTGCAAGTGGTGACCGTGATTCATCATGTGTCATGCATGCATGAGTCACAGTGAATGAGTTTACCCAGTGACACGCAAACAAACAGTTTTCTTAAGAAACGATGCGGTCAAGTGACTTCTTAGTCATTTACTTAGCAGTCGTGATTGCAGTAACTGTTTAAGTCATTAAACTTTGATTAACTTCCAATTGCTATGTATGATTTTGAAAGTTTTATATGGTTCTAACTTAGACCAGATGAACAACAACGTTGTGAGGAAACCTAAATACTTATTATAACATAGGGCATCGCAATCATGTCCTGCTGTGTTGTAACCTCATACTAGGTTTTTTTAATAGCACAGTGCTTAAACTCAGGTACTGTACTGTCACTTTGTCGTACTAAAATAAGTAACATTTAAAGAATACCTTGCAGTTACTACTTCGGAAATATAATATTGTACAATTTTTAATAATTTCATATATGTTGTAGGAATCTCGTGTTTATTTTTCTCTTGCCTTCTCTCCAGTTTATGTCTTTGTCTAGTTACAAGAAATGTATATGCTAGAGTTATAATCTGTACAGTTACATAAATAAAATTTAAATGTGTGCCTTGTGTTTGGATAATTATACGAATATATCCAGTCCAGGATATATACAGTTTATCGGTAAATAGAGTATTATTCACGTTACGTACCATTGCACTTCCTCTATAGGGGCTAGTCAGCAACGATATAATTTGACTCATGTAACTTAAAGTCGTAGTGATAACAAAAGAATAATAAAAAAAGAATGTCGACTGTTAATTCAAAACAGCACAAAACAATAACCATTTACAAACGAACAAGTTTGCGGGAAGAGGCTAGTGACTAATAAAATAAAACAATTTAACAATTAAAGCCCATTGGAATATTCATTAAAAGCAATAAATCAAACCAAGCGATTACTCAAGCTATGCGTTTCGAGCGATTGACACAGGGCATACTCCCGACCTGATTCCGTTAACCAAAATAGAAACGGCCGAATGTTGTATATTCTATCAATATGTATGTCGGTCGGTGCGGCTTTGGAAATGGGTTAAGCTGTTTTACGCTCACCTAATCTTAGTCACTTGCTTTATGGAGTCAGGTTCGAGTCCTATAATTAATTGACGGGAATATTCTGATTGAAACTGAATCATTATATTAAACCACCGTAAATTGGTCTTAGACCATCTAAGAGCATTGATTACCACGAAGATGAGACGATCTCCCAATAGTAGCCGTAACTCTGTATACTCTGATACAAGTTATTATAACAATGGGAATTCTTAGACCCGTCGCCATTCAAACGAGTATAGATGTCTTATATCCAGCTAACAGTGACGTAATAAGTTGAAATTAATAACATCTAATAATATAAAATAACTCATTAAATTTAAATCCTCAGAAGTACTTATGAACATCAAAACTCTACCACCAGTTCGGCAAATACTCCAGTTACCTATCAATCTAATATAAAACTCAACGGTTTTTTATACAATATCATTTTTATCACATGTATAATAAAATGTCATTTTAGACCGTACTACTATTCACAGAACGAAACACACTACAAAACAATTTAATAATAAAACTTGCTTTACACACTTTTTCATCTGCAACATAATTTTTTTTTTTTTATATTATAGCAGGCAAACGAACAGGTGGGTCACCTGATGTAAGTGATCACCACCGTCCATAGACACTTGCAACACCAGGGGAGTAACAAGTGCGTTGCCAGCCTGTGTGGGGGGAGGGGAGGAAGGGAAGGGAAGGAGAAAGTGGAAAGGGAGGGGAGGGTGAATCTCCGGCGCTCTCACTGACCGAAAGAAACGCAACAATGCAAGCACTGTTACTTCACGTCGGTTTTCTATGAGAGGGCGGTACTACCCCGGGCGAGCCGACCCGTTCATGCTGAAACCAGTAATAGCTTCAGCGTGGCTCTACCACCTACTGACCAAAATGTTTGGGAAGGTTAGTATAAAATTTAACAATAACACTTAGAAGTTTCTAGTTTACTGAGACCAGAATCTATAGTACGTCTAAGAGATTAAATGACTAATCTATAATTATTTATTGATATTAAAGTAGTAACAGTCGTTTACGAATTCATTTATGTAAACAAACGAAACGTATAGATATTTAAAACATCTGGCTTGAAACGCCGAGATTCTTTAAAAATAAACTTCGTTGCTTTGAACAATTCGAATGGTAAATGATAAAATAATAATTGTCCATTGAAATTGGAACTGTTCCTGAACACATTAACACATTGCTCTTCGAAATATTACCGTCGTGGGATTTTGGATTACCAGTCCATAATTTCACATTCCCTACATCTGTCATCGGCTTTCTCAGGTCAGACCTTTTGGCAATTCACCTTAAATACGTCAGTGACTCCATGTGCACATTTCATAAGAAACATGACGTGTTAATATATAGATAATGATACAAGCCACGTTCACTTGTAAGTAAACCGAAGCCTAATTTAAATCAGATAGTTGTAAAAATTCATAAGCGACAATGAAGCGAATAGGTTAAGCACACGCACGTGCACCATCGCCTCATCATAGGCGCCGTAAGATAATAATAACCCCTCGGCAGAACATAATCAGAGTAAATCTCACACATAATTGTTGTGCACAACAAATGAACGAATGCTGTGTTTATTTTGACTGCGACACGAACTAAACGCGGCACGCTTGTGTACATATTGCAACACGTGTACCAACTTTTATTTAATTTGGTTATATATGCACGCAAACATTATAGTTAACTTTACAAATTCGATAGTTTTTTTAAATACTTTGTAGGATTGAGTGTTTGACTACAATATGGTCTAAGTAAACACGCTAAATATGGAGGAGGCTGGCTCTCCAGTGCAGCTGTCGGAACGCACCAACTTGCTTGGCGATAGATTTTCAAACTGAGAGTGGTAGCTAGCCAGGCGGGCTTAGAAAATACCCTACCATCATGTACTGGTTTCACTACGATGTTTTCCTTCACCAAAAGTTTCGATTCGCTTGCTAGAATTCGAACCTACCTCCATCGCTTCCAAACATTCACGTCCATTCGTGTCCAAACACGCTACCAATTAAGCCATCATCGCTTAAATATGGTAAATAATATATAGAAATATTAGCTTTACATGTTCTTATCAAGAACCCTTAGAAATATATTCCAAAATAAACTACATATTTTGTAGGCGGTAGAGACACGCTGAAGCTATTACTGGTTTCAGCATGAATGGGTCGGCTCGCCCGGGTTAGTACCGCCCGACCCACAGAAACACCGACGTGAAGTAACAGTCCTTGCATTGTTGCGTTTCGTTCGGTCAGTGAGAGCGCCGGAGGACAACCTCCCCTACCCTTCCCCCTTCCTTTCCTCCCCTCCCCCAAACACAAGATGGCAACGCACTTGCGACTCCCCTGGTGTTGCTTAACATCAGGTGGCCAACATGTTCGTTTGCATCCTATGATATAAAAAAGAGGTTCTAATTGAAATTCAACTTCCATGCAATAAGATTCTACTTAGATGTTTTCGTGCTTATAATGCAGCGGCGACTTGACCTCTTAAGATCAAGCCCTCAAGCTGAAAATCTCTCACCAAACACATATTGTTGTGTTCCGCCAGCTGCACTCGAGGGTAAATCTCTCTCTGGGTTTAACGTATTTACAATTTTAGACTATATTTAACATCAAAAGTGATTGTTATCTAACGCTACAAATATACCTATGTAAAATAGAAGAATGTAATCAATTAACGAAACCTCTACAAGGCACTAAGATAATAAAATTGCCGCCGACTAGATTTATCTAGGGCTACTTGAAAAACATTATTGCGCCCATAAACTTTCACCGAATCCCTTTGTTCGTAGTTCAAGTAGGCGAAAGTAGCGACGTTTAACATCGATTAAGTGCACTGGTGCTGATAATGTCCATTTTACGCGATATATTAAGTGGAATGCGATGTTCACACGAGTGGCTCCATCGTGAATCCTGTTGTTTATGCACTGTTTTAATTTATTTTGATAATAAATCGTTATCACAATAGAGAGCCGGGAGCTGGCGTGAAACGGGAAAATTGTACACTTTAGTACATCGAGAACATATTCACTAGACTCTTAATACACGTTTTGAGAGATTTGGATAATACACTCAAGTAATATACAATAATAACTTTATATTTATATGTATATAAGTGATTGAATTATAACTAAAAATATCGAATGTTATATGGAATTCTGCAAGCGAACTTATTGACTTTCCGCCCGCGATTCGTATTTTATGTAAAAGGCACTAATGCCCACGTTGAAGAGCGTATGTTAGTCCCTTTTTGAAAAGTTCCATGTCTTAGCTTGCAAGTGTGCTGGAAAACCCAATCCATAGGTCTAATCTAGCTTACCTTAGTGACGCCGCATTTTTCCAAGGTTTTAGTGTTTGGGAATAAGTGGAAATCAGTAGGAAACTGGAATATTTGTAACCTACACAAGACCTTTAATTTTAAAGAATACTATTATACGAAAAACAAAGATAAGATTATTTTGTTCCTTTTTTGGTCGCATTTTGAATTATATTAATATGTTCAAAAATTACATTGACGCTTTAGAATGGTTACTGCAACAAATCGATAAATGCATGTTTTTCAACATGTTTTACTTTGGGGACCTAAATGAATACTAGAAATAGGAAAAAAAATCTTTTATTTTAATATAACCGCTGACTGATTTTGAAAATACAATCCAGGCAGATAAAGTTTGATGATTTTAAAAAGGTCAACAAATTAAATTTGTCTTTTGAGTAAAGAAATTCATAAGAAAAATTATTATTAACACAAATAACTATTATAGGCATGTAACATACGTCTTTCACGTACATGTATCATAAGGATCGGGCACACGTCAACCATTTAAGGAACGCACCGTTCAAAATGCGCCGGCGCAACTGTAGTACAAGTTTTTCTCAGGTCACCCTTAAATAGGTATCCCACGTTAGATTCTCGAAAACAACTGTGCGAACGGTAACCTTTTTCTTTGGACGGAAGAAAGTAGTTCACTGTATCACCGTGTATCCACTTCTCGTTGTGTAACGGAATTTCCAGGTTCGATTCATGGTACGTAAGTATCTTTTATGCACAAAAAGGAGAAATGGGTCTTTGAACCTCAACTCAGATATTTTATGGGACTAGTAACACATAAATAATATATAAGCCGGTATAACCAATTAATTTTTCGGGATTCACGTACAATTCTAATTTAACTTAACATTATCGGCTGACGGTGATGAAATACACCGTGAGGAAATCTGAACCTGAGAAATGTTCTTATAGTACTTGGATTTCTTGTTGTTGAGTTTGAAATCGCCAATACGTCACAGGGTGACGTGGTGATAAGCCCATACCTTCTTTCGGGAAGAAGCCTATGACCCTCCAATGGTTCCCTTACAAGCTGCTGATAATGATATTAACATATAATAAATAGTACTACCGTGCTGGTAAGATATTGAAAGTCCCGATAACGAATAATAGTCTTATACTCTCTTTAATAACGTCAATCACCATATGATGGAATATATAGAAGCGCTTACTAATTCACGAAGTTCACAGACTACATTATAATAATACGAACACTGAAGTTAGTCGAATACGAGAAAAAACGTATTTATAGTTTTCAGTGGTTGAAATACATGATGCACGAAAAAGGTAAAATATTCTTATTTAACAGGAAAATCATGACTTAAAAATTAAGCTACCAAGGACCATACAAAAATAAATAGTTAACAATATTATTATTACCAACTGCAAAACATTTTATTGGCACCCATGTGTTTCCTACTTCAGGAGTAATATGAAATCTCAAAACCATGGGGCTTTGTATGCAGAAAACAGTAACGCCCAACCATTCACGTTTTCACAGCAACAAACTACCGGAACGCCTCTAATTGTATAGATCGTAGTGAGTTAAATCCGAAGGCATATTATGCACACGCGACGACATTCCACAAACTGTTAAACGTAAGATATTTTTTTATACTTGTAGGTTTTTTCGGTTGACCACAATCTCGTGTAATCTTAAACGATGATGAGGTCTAAGATGGCAAATAGGTTAAACATAAAAGGGGACTGGATCTCAAGCAGAACTACCGGAATACATCTATAGGAGCTTGGTGACAATTTTCAACTTGTGGTTGGTGGTTAGCCAAGCAGGCTTGAATAAGTTTTACCACTGTGCTATAGTTTCATTACGATGTTTTCCTACACCGAAAACTCCGGTTTATCCACGTGGATTAAAATATACTATAGATACATCTATTGACGTGTTTCCCGAAAACACTATGCACAGAGCCACCGTCATTTTGTCTAATACAACGACTATCTATATGATATGTAAATTTCTTTTCATAGAACAATAAAACTCATATTAAAACAATATGATCACAAAGCAGCCTATGAATTGTATAATTGAAATTAGGATAACTTTTAGCTAATAGTGGTATCTTTCAGAGTAATCTATAAAAATGTATTTTAAAACATTAAGTATTCTATGAAAAGAGTAAAAAAAGTCAGATTTGTTTGTTACATAAATATTTTGGCAAATCTTTTTTTGCAATGAACCTATCACATAAATTTAAGGGTACATAAAAAAAATATAATATTAAAAAAAGGCTTTATTTAACAAAAATTATAAAAATCAACTTTAGATTGCCACACTAGGAACTGAATCATGTGTCGCGGGTAATCTGCCAACAATTCGTTATAAAATGTACTTCTTAGTGCCGTAAGTGGCTTACTTATTAATTAAAGAAATAAGAAGTATATGATACTACAAATATATACAACAAATATAATTATATACAACATATGACTTTAAGAGTAGTTACGTATATTTTAATGCGAAATACAATACAATAATTTAGTATAATTGGAAACCCTGAATGCAGGTAATTTTTAATGTAAATTTTACCTTTCACTATATAATGTAACACAGTGTTGTGTCGTGTAAGCTAACCGTATCCTAGCTCACACCGTTACCTCACCATCAATGAAGGGTTACCAGGAACAACTTTAAAAGGGAAACCACGTTTATCTCCTGTTTTTTTCTCAAATTCCAGTATAACTGTGCGTCTATGTTTGGACTTGCCGTTAGTAGGACGGATCGTAACAAAAGTGGTGATATACTTTTACAAATTACAACTATATATTGATTTGATTGAGTGTTTTTTTATACGTTTATTTTCACTTATTGTTCATAATAAGTTCAGTGAAGTTGCGAAGACCCGTTAGACCAGCAACCTTAGTCAGTTCGAAAAAAAATATTACGTTTTTTTGTAGTTGTACATCGCGTTTAATTCTTCCTCGACCCTATTATTTCGTTCATACTTGGCGTTCTGACCTACATTTAGTAAGCTTATTGCTGTGCTCCCGAAGGTTACATTATGATATTAAAATCGCCTATTATAACCTTCCTGAATAAGTAGACTATAGTTTTTTTTATGTTATTTCCAGTTACAGAAATTATCGCGGTCAAACATACAAACAATTTCTTAAATATTTGTAATGTTGGTATTTGTAACAATAATTTCTTTAAGCTTTTATTTCTTAAACAATCTCTTCAAAATAAGTTACTAGTTAATCTAAAAACTAATTTTACAGAAGCAAAATCTTACGTGGCGTGCGACAATGATGACCGCGGTATCCATTACGCGATGACCCGAAGATATTGTTCACACAGCAATAACTTATTGGGAGATAGGAATCTACAACCTTTGCTGACGGTCAAAGATCGCTATCTGAAGCGCTTTTATGTCCGGTTCACAAGAGAACAGTGCCCGTACATTAAGATTGAGATATGGAGTCGATTAAAAGATAATCGTTAGTAGGTTTAATTGAATTAACAGTAAAAAGGGCCGATTTTTGTATTTCTCTGTATATCTTTAAATAATCTTAGTTTCTCTTCAAAAAAATTGACCTAATCTAAGAATGAGGTACCCTAAGGCATATAATAAATATGGAATATATGTATGCGTTATAAAAAAACGAATTAAAAAATGTACTCTGAAATATTTATCAGAATACCGTTGATCGGTACCCTAACTTTTTTTTTAACCCCATGGGGCCTTCATACACCTTTTAACACCTATTAGGCGGGGGAGCAAGGACTGATTATTTTTGAATTATTTTTGAAGAAAGGTAAACGCTACCCAGAGTAAACAACGTTGAAAAGATTAAATTAGCTGTGGTCATTCAACGCAAAGAGTGCCGGGTCATCTAATGAACGCTAATCCTTCTTCAGTCGGATGGCCTCTTTACGCAATTGACTAAGTCCGTGTGAACTCGACATTATGCCAATAAATTTAATTTCGGTGAACTTTAACGTACCTAATTGATTTAACGTTCTTATTTCAAATTAATCCATTCATAGCTTATACTAATTTAGTTATAATCTATCTCTTAATTTTCCTTTATACAATTTCTTAAAACGTGTCAAATTATTTAAATCTAAGGTTACCGAGATAAAATGCCTTTCTATTGTTTTCTGTTTCTTATTAAACTAGGCTAACGTCCAAAGCCTCTAAATCGATTTTAACAAGATTTTTAATGGATTTTAGATTACTCTTTAAACTACTAAGTTGCTTGCTATTACGTTTTATCAATAAACAATTATGTAGAATCGAAATAAAAAAGGCTATTATGAAATTGAAATTTTATTAAGGAAATATAAAATCTGTTTTCAATTGAATTTATTCAATTCATTTCATACAATATGCATGTTATCGGAGAATTTTATCATTTATAATTTTATATTGGAGCATTCACAATAAAATTGCTTTTCCATCTGGAACGCCCACCCCATAGTGTGATGGTCGAAAAGCGTAATGACTCGTGACCTGGCTTCATGAACCGTGCCAACATTACAATCTACACAATCATGTGAATTATAGAAATTTAAATAAAGTCTTTTACAATCTCTTATAAATACTATACAGCGTGTAGAATGGTTCTGATTACTTTGTAGGAACGCGGGGTGATGGTCAATAAGGTACATATTCAATTATATATTACAACATTCACATGCCCTGCTAAACGCACTGCAGGAAATTCGTTTAAATTTGAGGCAAAATGTTTGTGGGATGTATAATTTTTACATAGTTTACGTTTGAACACAGTCTCTTCTGATGTTAAGTGACGATGTGATCTAAGAAGGTAAATTTAAGCCTAGAGTACTGAGCTCTCAAGTGCAGCTGCCGGAACACACCAACAGGTGTTTGGCGTCAGATTTTTAACTCGAACGTTAGCTGCTGCTAACCAGACAGACTTAGAGAAAACCGTATTACAATGCAGATATACATTACATGCATGGATATAAGGAGAAATAAAATAAATGAGTTTCAAAATAGGCTTTAGTTGTTTTAGAATTTCGACTTTATAAGTATTTTATTAAGGTATAATTTATATATGTCGTAACGTAATGACGGTCTATTCAAAACTTGTCACAATCAAATAAATTAAGTGGAACGAGCCACCGCCGTTCACTCTCCGAACAATGTAACGTAGTAGATATGCAATAATCATAAATTCCAATACAAAAGCGCATAAAGACGCGTATTGTAAAATAACGATTCGCTAACATGTCGACGAACTTGTGAAATGGGATGGCGATAGTTTTTGTCTTTGGACGGATGGGACAAATTGGCGGTTGCCATAGTAACCTGCTCGTTATCTAGCAGTCACTTAGCTTGTAACCAGGCACCACATAAGTATATACTAGAGAAGGTTGTTTCACGTCAAATTGTATTTATATCTGTGTTAAAAATGTCGTATATAAACTATTTGTCATGTAAGGGCTTTTATATTTTATTCATAATCTTGTGTTATTTATTGAAGTCTATATTATCTCATATCGTTGGTATTTTACGTAGAATAGTTCGGTTATCGTGCGTAAGTTAAGTGTGTGGAAAATAATACCACTGAACATAAATTCTAATGCCGCAAAAACTCCCTGGAAAGCTCTAACAAAAGGGCCACCATCTTGTTAGAACATTGAAATGATCGCCATAAACTTGTAATATTACTGCCTATTCCACAATGGTAATAATAATTTGGACGATTGTTTGATAAAAACTGTTTGTTTGTTTTGTGACACGTACAACATACGTTTGACTCGTTTTTTATGCAAAACGCCTAGCGATTCGGGCTTCTCATTATCTACATGATTCATGGCCTAATTCAAATCAGTATAGCGTGAACGTTCGCGCACACTGTACATGACGAAGATCGGTTTCGTCCGACCGACGCGAATGTATAGGAAGGTTAAAAGTTATTAGTTATTTACGCAGATATCCTTTTTTTTTTTTCTTTTTTTTTTTAACGTTGGAAAATCCCTTATGGATACACCACCCTCTCGGGGGAGAGAGTGGGTTATGTCCGACTCGCACGGACTAAAACCCCACGGTGTACGTCTTCCGCTATAGTTGGGGCGGCACGAGATCTCTATAGACTTCATAGTGCCGCCCCAGCGGTTGGCCCAGCAGTAAAAGCGCCGCCACCGGGCCCCGTCCTGTTGGGAGACAGCCATGTACACACCGGCCGTCTCCTCCGTCCACCGGACCTGTGCAATGGGAAGATGGGCCCCCCGACCCATCTTCCCTTGTCCGGTTGCAGAGGGAGGAGGCGGTCAAACTGACGCCTCCTCCTGCCCGTCCTCCGTTGGCGGAGACGGCCACTTTGAGGGTCCCGCTCACGGACCCTCTCCGCCGCCTCCTTCTGCGAGACGACTTCCAAAGTAATACTAAATATCCTTGTCCAATCAATGAGAACTTCCTTTTGTAGAATTATTATATTGTAGAAGATAACACAGATTTAAAATTAAACTATTAAATGATAATCCTTACATTTATACGTTTACTAACAGCCGCCCGCGACTTTGGCTGTGTTCGTATTTTTAAATGATTAACAATACATTATTTTCGTACAACCCTAACGATTTATACAGCGCATGCTTAGATAACCCTCAAATGACAGGGCTTTTTTTCGAATTTATGAGATACTTATCGCTTTATTTTGGCCAATTTACACAATATCCATATTAAATATAGTTTATATGTTTTTCTGGTATATTAGTGTAAACTTCCATCAAAATCCATTCAATAGTTTTTGTGTAAAAAGGCAACAAACATCCATACATCCTCATTGCAAGACAATTTTTGTATAGAGAGAAATATAGTAAATGGTAGAAGCCTTAAAAGTATTTATCATATCGGCCATACCGGTGCAGACTTTGTCTAAAGCCCGTCCAGGCTATCTCATCCTGGCCATACAATGGTGTATTTATTGCCAGCTGAGATCGGCGCTTCATCGCGGTATTGTGCGATTTCTTACAATAAGCCTAACGCCAAAGGGTTACGAATGGCCCAAATCATAAGAGACTTCTCATAAATGGATTATAATCGAACTACTATTTGATTGATGAAGACATCGAAGATGGTACTTCACGGAGATCTATTGTCATATCTTATTTCATACTAGTTGTGACCACGACTCCGTCCGAGTGGAACGTAATGTAAAAAAACAGTGACTAATAAAATAATCTGAATGTATTAAGTCCATTTACTTATCAAACTTACTTATACTATTTATATATTATGAAGTATATGATGTAGCGATCTTCAAAAGAAGAGTGAATGAGCTTTTACCGGGTGAAAGCGTTACATCCCAGGTCTTGTCCTCGCTTTCCATCAGGTGTGAATGAGATCTAGCGTCGCATAGTGTATTATAAAAAAAACTTTTTTTATCGTTGGGGAGAAGCGGTAAAGCGGTTTTTACAAGACTTGTGAGACGGAGAGAGAAGTGCCGATGGTTTACTATATAGGAACCTCTTATACCTCTGCATTTGAGTCGCAACCCCTAAGTACTGCTTCAGGAACAATGCAATACGTTAGACTGGGCGTTTTGCCTCATACGACCTATCCAGTGGTTCGATCATAATAAAGGACACAACATTTTGTATTCATGTTATATAGATATTATACCTGTATTTCTTTTTGATATATTTTCTAAATGGAAAAACAGTATTAAGTATTGTACAAATGTTGCAGATTATGGGCATAAGAAGCGTGACGTATTATGAATAGCGACGGCTATAATAATACATTTTTTTAATTAACAATGGCTTTAGCTCGTCGTTAGTATAAAAAAAACGATTTTTCCCAATATTTTTTATTGATAACACTAAGGCTTATCAATAACTATACAGAGAAGAAAAAGGTACTGAACTTTTTTACTTCGCGTATTTATATATACATATTGTAAAACTCGCTACCCGCGTATAACTTAAGGCAACTGCTAATCACAGGAAACGTGTATCTCATTCACTATTTATAATGTCTATTTCACAGGTATCTCGACAGAAAATTAAATGGCCTCCAAACACTAATAATAATAGTGTATACTACAGATTCTACTAACTTTGTAAGTCAACATTACACTTCTTATTATCGTATCTTTTTCGATTCTTATACTGCTTTAATAGAATAGCTCATTAGGACATGATAGTTGTATCCAACTGAATCCCCCACCGCCACGCACGCGGTAATAATCCAGTTACAGTGACTCTCTTTTCCTTTGTCGCGTTTCACGACCAACCAGTATGTCCAGCTGCAAGAGGACTGTAGTCCGACATATCTGCTAATTGCCGTGGAATGTAAATTTCTTGATCGTCGGTGTTGTTTTTCGATTACAGTATGCTTAGTATAAGACACAATTTAGTTAGCTGTTATAAAAAAATACATTGCATTACGAGAAAGTTTGCACGCATGCGCAATTGAAACACGCTTATCTGCGCTTGCCCCGTGCTTTTTTATAAATATGTCTTTTGTCCACGAGTTATGTCTCACGTTATAGTTATATGTCACGTTGTAGATAGTATGGGAAAAATCTTCGTCTTTATTATTATTAGATTATTAAAATATCGGTCTTCATTCTATTTCTTTTAATTTAATTCCATGTCGAACTGGAAATTTCAAGCGAGTATGATTTAAAAATGTGATGTATGAACTATGAAATAAAACCTTAATGGTAAAGACATTGAAATCTTTGACTTAGAATAATTTCATTTCTTCAGCCGTCAATCGAAAACAGCATGTCTGGTAACGCTACTGTATACAAAAATATAAAATTATGAAGCTAAGTATTGGAAAAAACAAATAATACCACTAAATACAAGTATCACACTGAATATAACGTCAGTAAAGTGGCCAGTTAGTCACATTAATTCGCACAACAAGACCAGTTCTGAATTAACTAAGCGTTATATTCTAATAAAGCATGACATTAGATCACTATCGTTTGCCCCTACTAAGTGCAGGTAACGTTAACTCTAGTGTTTTAAGCGCACTAGCTACCAACATGTTTCATAGAACTCCGTGAAGATAAGCTCGAGAGATTTCAATAAAATATGTAATTATTACAATCAATTATAATAAAAATCATCATTAAATACCAAAGCGCACAATACGATTGCAACAAAATTGGCAGCTTCCAAAATTGAATCCCAATTTTTTTTAGAACAGCATCCAGAATACTCGAAATGCAAAGCAAATCCACAGAAGACAGCTGATAAGATTTAATCAAAATTCTTCTACAGAGATTTGATTATAGAAGAGACTTGGTTATTCAAATTTCAAGGGGAGGTATTAAGAATCAAGGCATTGAAAGTTTTGAGTCAAATTTACGTATGGAAGCTTTCAGCAAAGGCTTAAATACTGTTCTAACTGATTTAGAGATGCAACGATGATCTCTGATGAATTGTATTAGGCTACAACAGCTTTTCGTTAAGTGCTATTCTAACTATAAGTGTTACAAGTTTCCGAACGATACACACATTTTTTAATTAGATGATACAGCTTTTTTCATAAGGAACGCAAACTTGTTGTGTGAATGAAAGGCGAACATCAAGAGCGTACTTGGCAATAGCAGCGAGGGATCCATTTAGAGCATAACCATAACCTAACTACACTCTTTGTTTAAATTAAACCGAATTTAACTCGCCATAATAACCATAATTATTGCACTCGACCGTAATTCCACTGGTCCCATGGTAGAACCTTAGATGAGTCGACAACATCATATCTCTATCTGATCATTATAACCTCGCCGTCCTTCCGCAGTTGATATTCACCATTACCAACACTAAGTCGTGTTATACAAAGCTCAAAATTACTTGTAAACTAAATGATACACATCTATTAAACGTTAAAACGTCTGTTATAGCCTTCCGATATCTTAGTCTTGGTTTTAATCTAGTCGTCACGCTCGGTGCAACGTAATTTGTATGGCAGTCGGTACCACAACGTATTACTTATCTCCTGGTGTAGATAGAGAGACTTGATACCACAGTTTTGTTGCAACATTTATATAGATACTTATGTCTGATTGTAATTTGACTTGGAACAGATTTTAAAAACGCACCACCTATAAGTTAAACCGAGTGCTCGGCGAGCATCGATTCGCGAGTCACATGCGGCTCTTTCATTCATTCCCTGTAGCTCTTCCAAAACATGATTAGTGCAGACACGAAATATTATTTATTATCATGCCTTGTAACTTGTAAGAGGTAAGATTGTGAGACGCATGCCTATTGAAAACAGGCACATTTTTTTAAAGCGACAATAGGTTGGAAACTCTTTGGTTGGTAGCTTTGACGTTCATAAGCGCCTCCTCAGGACCTACATTGAGTAAAGTATATTTTGATTTGATTTTACTCGAGAGGGTACTTACTACAATCCTGATTATTTTCATTAAAATGTCTGTACTAAAGCAAAGGTTAAGTTCAAAGAAAGGCTCTTTGAATAAACTTCATTTTTGTTTTGTTTATATTTGGTTCTTTTGGATGATGAATTAGCCGACCACTGAGGTAGACCAAAGTAATCGCGGTTTAATTTATAATACATTAAACATCTATAGACATAAATACAGTCAAAGTGTGCATTTTGATGAGACTTTTACTCATTTACTCATTTTAACACTGTTTTCCAACTTATTAGCGCTGTTGGCCTAACGGTCTTACAGTTTCACCTGGTTTGGGAGTGAACCTAAATTTAAGTTTTGTCTTGCACTTGTATCGAGCTAACAAGCCATGCGAGCTAAACTACCCATGCAATATGTATTTATACATTGAACGTCATATACAGCATCAATACAATTTGGACATACATTTGGGAACAAGTGAATGCGGTGGAAATGCAATACGCAAACAGCTCGCTTGAGGTCGATCGGAGGGGATCGGTGTGATAATAATATTTAGCACAAATAACTTAAAGTCTGTAAAAGGGTTATAAAAATTGAGGTATTATGTACACACACATTAATGTTCTGTACAACTTTGAACTTTAACAACGGGTGTTTGTATTCCGATTATATGACATTATTTTTTACCTCGAGCAATCCGACGCCTTATATGAACGATCCGTATTGTATTGGACATCATAATATACGTGCTGGGTTATTCCTGTGGGTTATAAAGATGATAGAAAAAGAGCTATGCCATAACAAAAACAGTATCGAATAATATCTCGGGTACATACTTCTCGTTAATGGAATTTATTCCCGACAGAAGAATGCAAAAAACAAAAATACAAAATTAATTTAAGACAAATTTAAAATTATTTAAATTTAATGAATGGGGTTTAATGAAGTCGACCAAAAAACTTTAACAATAATCTGTTAATAGGTTAATTTAGGGTTCGTCGGTACAATGATTAAACTATTTTGTGTATTCTATTTTTAGACAACACATTTATCAACAGATTGTCTGTTTTATTTAGATGTTTTTTATAGAAATTCGTAAAATAATTATGCAATTATGTAGTTTAATATATGCAAGTTAGTATCTGTTCCCGCTGGTGAGTTCACCTGAAGTGGTCACTGTGATTTAAATATAACAGTTAAGAGTTACTACGTATTTTTAGTTATGTCTATTTTAAACTATTGCCTAGTGTATTATAATGTTCAATATAAACAATTTATATGAAATATTACAAGATAATGTACTGGTTATAATTTTATGTTGAGGTAGGTCACTTTTACCATCATAACTTATTTCATATATTATTTAATGTAATAAAATATATACTACTAGCTTTTGCTCGCATTGATGTAGGCTTTGAAAATAAAATACAACCTCTTTTATACACTGGCTTAGCTTTCTATAAGTGAATTAATTTTTAAAACTGTTTACCGTAATAATTTAGATAACATACTTAAAAATAAAAATATGTAAATCGATTCAGATATTGTCAAAGCATAAACATATTAACAAACAGACAGAAAGAGAGATTGGGTTATGTTAATAGTTTAATATAATAAATGAACGGAACACACAAGCGATGATAATTTTCACTCCTGGCGGAATTTTTTCAAGCTTACGGCTCGTGCGTGACTAATTCCAGATTATTTCTTTTGGGTTAAACGATAATGGCGAGTTAAGTACCGTGATATTAATGGAATTCTTGTTTCTTCGTCCAGTTCGTGTTACGGGAGCCGGTAATGTACAGTGATCTTTGTTCTTCCTTAATTTTCGACACGCGGTATATTTACTCTCTTCCAATTCAGTAACATATATCTCTTATTTCATTAACATAGAGTTTCAACTAATTAAAACTTCTTTATTAAACTGTTGATAATCATATGATGCGAGTGGCATTTTTTTTACAAAAAGGTAAACAATTACAGATAACTATTATACCTATAGATAAACTAATATACCATTAAAAATCTACCTACAATGCAATTATAAAGTGTAGACAACAAATCCAATTTTAACAATAAATTCATACATAATAAATAAAATTTTAAAACCATTTCATTTTTTACAATGAAATCTATACTATTACACTTTCATTAATTAACAAGTATCCCATTTAGTCTACTTGTTTGTTTCCATATATATTATGTTGTTCGTATCTTTATCTTGAATTGTAGTACTCGTCTTCCCGTCGTAAGCCTTCCCAAATCTCTCTATTCATTCTTTTTTTCACTATTCTAGCCAATACCCAACCAGAGTTTCCCTTAAAATTATCACGTCACTTCTTTCTCGGCCTTCTTTTATCTAAACATCGTGTCCGATCTTATTATATTTTTTTTTTTAATTACATAAACTATTTCTTTATAAAAAATCCTTATCCACTGCTTCTTATTCGATGGCGTATAGTAAACAATAAAGTATTATAAATAAAGATTATTTTTCTTTAGTAAGACAAAGTCATACCGAAACTTCCAAAACCTACGTCCATAAATAAAAAAACTAAAACATCATCAAATAACTACAATTATTTACCCCCTCGGTTTCGTATTCGAGGTATGTTTATGGTAAAAATAAAATTATCGTTGACAAAGGCGCGCCCGTCCAAATTTGTCGCGCTCGACCGACAGCCGCCAGGACGCCATATTAGGTGCGCGCGCAGCAAGAACCAAAGCATTCACACTGACAAATCACCGGACCATTTGTTATTTTATAAAATTAAACGCACAAATTAATCTTAATAATAAATTTTATATGATAAAGAAGTGTTTTCTTTGATACTAGTAATTTATTTACAATGAAAAACTATACGTATTTGTAAGAATAGTAACTGACATATTGAGATTTGATTATTCAAATAAAAAGTGAAAAAAGAATAGTCAAAAGAAACTTAATTGTATATCGAGAGATACATAACAATAATGTTACAAGAAGCACAACTTTATAAGCATAAGTTCAGAAATAAAAACAACAAACATATAAAATTACGTGTAAAGAATATAATCTATACTAATATTATAAAACAGAACAGTTTGTTTGCTTGAGTCAATCAATGAGTAAGGTATTTTTTAAATATATATAAAAATATATCCTGAAACAATTATCATATCTCCGTATAAATCAGATCGTATCTACTTACATATACGAATAAATGATAAACTCGAACAACATCTGACAGATTACTATGAAAATTTATCAAAAAAGTATATATCCATGAAAAAAATATTATAGCTATAGCTATAGCTCGCAACTAGATGGCGCTGCAATGTACCAAATTGTATACCACTCAACCAAATGTCACGAAAATCGGTATTCAAAGTAGATATTTGAAAACAGAAAAGACTAACAAATTATCCACTTTGATATAACTAAATTATTTATTGCAATGAATAATATCAAATGCGTACAAAGCCGGGGGCAAAGCTAGTAAAATTATAATGAACAATAATAGTCATATACTTAAGAGAAATGTAGGCAGAATGATCACAACTGGCTTGTTACAGTTGCATAAAAAATGCATTATTCACAACTATTGTAGAATATTCTAGCATATGGTTGTATTTTACGAGCTATCGCACGTGGCTCCACTCGTGCTAATGTAAATTTCACCTATCACTCTGGAACAGTACATTTTTCTGGACGAAAGTTACCCTGTATCCTTTCTTGTATACCAGACAACGTGTATACCTAGTTTCATAACGATTGGTTGAGTAGTTCAGACCTGAAACCCTAAAAAACTAAGAAAAACCTCACTTTTGTGTTTATAACATTTATAATAAATACACACCGATGCTTGAAAAATGGAAACACTGAATTTGGTTCTTTGATAGTTCTATTTTTAAGACAAGTTGGGCAAATATTTAGTTATATCCAATGTTCACTTATAGTTAGATAGTTAAATTAGTGACATTCTGGTAATTTATGGAACCTTACACATTTCGGTAGACAACTTTTTTGAGTGTAAACCCATTTGAGATACTTATTATTGCTTCAACACTCCATATCTATACAAATAAATAAAATTGAAGTGTCTGGTTGTAATGTCAAACAGCTTTTTAATAATTGGGTATGAAAGTATGTACGATAATCATTACATAGTATAAAACAAAGTCCCCTACCGCGTCTGTCTGTCTGTCTGTTCGCGATAAACTTAAAAACTACCGAACGGATTTTTATGCGGTTTTCACCAGTGGATAGGATGATTCATGAGAAACGGTTTATTATATAATTTGTCCAGGATTTTTGTATAATCAGGGCGGGGCAACGTCTGCCGGGCCCGGTAGTTATGATTAAAAAACCACCTTTAATTTGCTCATCTCCGAAACGGTTGAACCGACTTTGGCGAGAATCTCACTGACAGATAGCCGATATTATTATATAAAAAGTAACGTGAGCTACTTTTATTTTATTTTTAAAAATAGGGTTACGCGGAAATATAATCCTTCATAAAGGATAGAAAGGGGGACGAAGTCGCCGGCGGCTGCTTGTTTTATATAAAATTATTATCATTCAATGTTTTTATTTTACAATAATTTTTCTTTAATTTGAGATTTAACGTTAGTAATTATCAATTGAACAACTAACATCTGAAAACAATTATACAATCGCATAATACGTAGTTTTTAAATCAATTAATAAACCGTCTACTCCGTGTAATTAATCTTTGATGTTTATCTGTAAACGTATGCGCAGGCGAATGTCGTCCGTATGACAGACGCGGATATCTTGCGATTTATCTCATGAAATTTATTTGCAATTATAATAAAGTAATGCTAACCGATTGCAAATGAAATCGATATGTTAATAGGACAAGACAATCTATGACTGTTACTCAAACCAGGATTTAAATGTAACAGAGACAATGTAATGTAACAATTTCGATTAACTGACTATCTTGTTCCCGCGACTTCTTTCTCATTTTTGTAATAATTTACATGTATGTGTAGTATCTGAATTAATTGTAAAATCTTTAATTTTCTTATTATAAATCTGCCATATTAGTATTTAACTCTTACGGCCCACGATGTATTATCTTTTACCTCTGCCAATTTTTATCATTACTACTCAGCTCTTATGAATAAGTGTAAATATATGTAGCTTATTTATAATATTATGAAAAAGTCACTATCTTCTCGTAACGTTTGCGTTAAAATTGGTTTAGCATTATCTAATACACATTTTAAGAGTATTTTTATGTGTGTAACTGAAGATATAGTTTATATTTAAAGAACTTTGTACTAAATACATACTATGTAACCCCCCAGGCTATCCGAAACCAGGTTTAAGCTTCATATAAACGAACGAAGACTTCACGAGGCACAGGTCAACAGACTGTTGGCAGCATAGGCTCAAAAACATACCTGAATTATTACAAAACTAAAAAATAACAAACTACTAATTCTAAAATAATATGTTTTGTATAAAATGGATTTTTAAATTATTTTTTCATTTGTACGAATTGTTTTATAGTAAACCATAGAATTTACAATTTATGATATCATGAAAATAAAAAAAAAATAAAAAAAGTGTGTGTGTACTTGTACAGGCGTTAGAAGTTATACTTCTTTGGCGTAACGAGATAAAAATCTTTTCAAAAATTTTATCTTTCGCCTTATTCTACGTTTGTAGAAAAAACGACACTAACAATAGAAAAAAGGTATTTAATACATTGAAAGTTTTAATACAAAGAAATACAAACAAACAAAACGTTGACTATAGCTAACTTCAGGGTGTCGGCTTTTCGTGACGGTGTGCACGCGAATCGTAAAAATTTACTCTTATCATTTTTCCCTAACGCGCCAAAAGAAGTATAAAATCAACAAGATCCGCCATTTTGAGATCTGGTTCTTAAAAAGTCAGCCGAGTGGTTAAAGATATATGAAAGAAATAAAAACTATGTGTCAACGAAAGGTATGTCAATGTTTATAATTACCTAAATTTATATGCATATTTGGAATCACACAAAATTATACAGTAACGTACTTATTAAGGCAAAACACGCAATAAAGTTACAATGTAAAGTCATACTTAGAAATTGATTCCAGAAAAAACTCACCCGTTTAATCGAAGTCCGATGATTACAAATCGATCGTTTATTTTTAGATCCATTACATATTTCATTCCGCTTGTATTGACGGAAAAATATTTTGTTTTTTACTCAAAAAATCGCAACGGTCGTTCTTTTAGACTTTCTTTAGCATTAGCCAGCTACAGTACGCGACAATAATTTTAACTGCTCTAAATATAGCTGAGCAGAACACAAATTTAGGTATGAATACGTACTTTCTTACTTCTTTTTTTGGCAACCAATTTTCTAGTAGATTATTACTACCATTGTCGAGTAGGTTGGTGGCCCGCTCAATATTGTGGCCTGCTTGTTAGAACTTTCCAGGGAGTTTCTGTGGCAAGTCATAATTCTCTGTGGGATTATTACGTAAAACACCACCAATATTACAAACCATAAAGTCTAATAACACAAGATTATAAATAAAATACTAAATCCACTACATAACATTCCAAGATCCCGTCAAAAGTCTAAATACGTATTACATTATATGTATAACGTCGAGACATCTTGAAGGATAAATAAATGCTAATTTTAAATCCCTATAGTAATATTTTAACTTTGTTTTATATTACACTTTTGACGATATTCAGCGCAAGCCCTAATATCCTGCTATATTCAAATTGGCCAAAAAGATTGACCAGGACTGTACAATAAATTTAATAAAGAATATGGTGTAGCGAGAATCAAAAGGATCCTGGTTGATCTTGCGACTGTAAACTCAAAAACATACAACGATGTTAGAATATATCTTGAGCAACGATTCTTCAATTAGGTTCCATGGAACTTAAAAGATTTCAGTGTAAAAGCCAGCACGGTTACACTAATCCATAACATTTGAGATTGAATTATTTGATAACTTTTATTGGTATTAACGGACTTAAAAATAACATTGTTTATAAATGTTTATTAAACTATATGACCCATTTTTATATAATAATGTAACATATACATTAATGCAAAGATTTAATTAAGTTTACACAACGTTTATGTAGATATTTCTTTATATCATAGGTAATATGATAATGAATTCACTATTCGTCGTTCGTATTGTAATTCTGAGCGTGAGCTACGTCAAGTCCTCCCCCGTTAGTAGTCGTTGCAAGGATATTCGCGTCTTGCGATAACACCGGCCGATCATTCTCATTATTGGAATATTTCAATATACATTTAACTATGATACGAACAAAACAAAACCCATAAACAAATAATAATCTATGTCGACTACCGCAAAAAAGAAGTGTCTACTTATAACCACACGATAGAAGTAAAAACTTATAAATGAATAACAATTATATTTAAATACGCATAATATAATACACTTGAAATACTACACTAATTATATACAAAACATACATATTATTTTTATAGTCCGTCATAACGAGAACAATGCACATCTTGTCAGGCAATAAACATAGCTGATGACGACTAGAGCCGAGTAAATCTAATTCAGCGTCATGTATCCGAGCGTGACGGACTTTCGTTCCCTATTCAAGGCTCTAATTCTCTATTCTACGGCTATAAGGATAATCGAAACATATAAATTAATCACGCGATCGAACAGTGACAAAAACCTCTGTTTTACGATACATTCGTACAAAACAGCAATTAATTCCATCGCCATTTAGAGCGGTTGGTATTTATCGATACGGCCTGTGCGCCGTTCGCGGACCATTGCGAATTCCAAACGCGTCACAACAACGAGAGTGCAAATCGAACAAAATGTCTAAACAAATTGCGTTGACGGGCGGCATGAGAGAGTTCATTTTTTGCACTAATTCGGCATTCCGAAATAAAAATGCCATCTCCTTAAGCAGTTGTCGTCGCAAAAACGGTGACATTTCGCAACGGCGTGGAGCCAGACTCGTAAGCGTGTTCTACGAAAAGTTCAGACGTTTTAAAATATGGTATGCAAGATAATAATGTGTTCGTATTATTTATGCGAATTAACTCTAAATGATAAATGCTTTTTACTCAGCCATTTTTGGGTGACCCAAGCTTGTCCGATTTGTCATTTGTGAAGTTTTTATATATATATTTCTTTATACATGTAATAAAATTATACTGCCTTTGAGGTTGTTATGACTTATCTGTAAATTTTTCGTAGATAATTCTAGGCCACTTATTCTTTGGTTTCGATTGACCCGGTACCATTTTTTAATTTAAGCACGCGGTAATCAGCTCGCCAGTCAATATAATGTTTTATCTTCTATATAATGTAAATAATAACATATGTAATAATATTATTCCTCTGAGGCTCAATTATGTCAAAACTACTAGGACTTATGTCCTGTGAATTTTTCGTAAATATTTTTAGACTACTTGTTGTTTGGATGTGAAGGACCCGTTACCATATTTTAATGTAAACGAGCGGGAATCAGCTAGTAAATTAATGTAATCTTTTAATTGTGTAACAGTTGGCAAGACAATTAATGATATCAAATAGAAATGAAGCAGAACTAGCCTTGTGGTTAGCAAATTAGTAAGTCCTGCTATTGTGGTGAGGAGTTCGCGGTATCGTTTGTCGCAAATGCCTTTCATCTGATGAACATTATTATAAGTGCCATGGTAGTTAAATAACGATATATCGTATGTGTGCCACGAATTTAGTTATCGCGATACAACTGCGCTAATTTTGATGGATGTTATGAATTGAAATAATTTAATCAAATCAAAAATCATTGGATTAAAAATAAATCACTATTTATTTTGATAACATTTAAACACAGATAAATATGGAACACGTGGTATGGGACTTAAATTGGACCAACTACCACTAATCTCAACGCTAGAATTATATCAATGCACTTGTAAAAAATGGCGACGCCATTATTTGTGAAACTAAGAAATTATATGTAATAAAACATTTAATTACAAGTGCTATAGATTTACTGAGGTATAAAAACACTATCGGTCTTATTGTATTAGCTCTATGTCTGTTCAAAGTCGTAAAAGTCCCCTGACCTAATGGAATCCAACTCCATGAAAACCTTGGGCTGACCCAATTGCGTCAACATCACTGGAATAACGTTACCCGTCAAGTTAATGGAACTTTTGTCCGAGTATATTGCTTCGTTTTATTAAAACACTATAGTAAACTTAAGAGGATTCACGATAGAAAAAATTTAGTTAATATTAGATAGTTACGTATCGTAGCGTAATTTAACATAAGATGTAAGAGCTAAAAGTACATTTTTCTGAGAGCTTTTGAAAAAAATATAATTCAAAAAACGACTAACAAAAACACTGAAGAGAAAAACTACTTAACGTAAGAAAAATATATATGAAAACCAAATATATACATGTAAAAAAGTATTGTCTATATATCGTATTGACTGTATCATAATGTCATAGATGAAATTACATAAACCATATTTATGTTTTTCCATAATACATAGTTTTTTATATATTTACCCTTTTATAGTATAACTAGCGGGCCCGGCAGACGTTGTCTCGCCTTGATTATAAAAAAATCCTTGACAAATGATATACTAAAACGTTCCTCATTAGTCATTCTATCCAAAACAGCATGAAAATCCGTTCGGTAGTTTTTGAGTTTATCGCGAACAGACAGACAGACGCGGTAGGGGATTTTGTTTTATACTATATAATGATAACTGGTAATCGCGAATTCGATCGCGTGATAATACTCTACTAACTATATATAAGTAAATTTCTACTAAACTTCTATAAGCATTTTACTGTTTTAAATATATCTCTGTTAACATATGGACCGTTTATTTTGAAAGTGGTGTAAGTCCATTTTCTTTTGTTTCGAGAAAATTAAAGGTTACTATATTTGTTGATTTAAAAATACAGGCAAATCATATGAGGTCTGGCATTGTTTCTATTGTTTTATCAACATTTAATTTGTTTATATAAATTTGTTTTTGGCTAATTAGACTACGATAACACATATTTATGTGCTGAAAATGGACTTACACCACTTTCAAAATTAGACAATTGTAAAAATCGTTTAATTTCAATTTTGAAAAATCAAATATCGCTTTAAATATACTTCATTTTAATATAATTTTGTTTACAAATACGCATAACAACACATAAAATTTTATTTTACACGGCAATTACATTGTCATTACAAGATACTGATTACAAGAATTTACTTATTCTCTGCATGTGGTAGTGTTTCAAAATATGCATGATGCACCGGAGGTATATAGGGTAGTAGCTGCTTCATGTCTTTATATTTTTCGTACGTAATAGGTCTGGCATTTTGGTACAAAGGCTCCAGAGCGATTTTTTCAAATTTTAACGGTCTTCCAGGACGTAGAGGTAATAAATTGATAATTTTACTACTGTTGTTTTTGTTGTTTTTTTAATTCGCCAAAATACGAGCAAAGATACGGAGTCATACAGCCTTGTCGTATTTATTTTCTTCTCACAGGTAATGCGCTGTACATTTTCTAATACATTTCTCTAATTTTTTAATATCTATCTTTTAACTTACGAGTAGTGGAAACACGGAGGGGAAACAATGCAAATCGCCCGCGGGTGAAACCGCGGGACACAGCTAGTATAAAATAAATTAAAATAAATAAATAATAATAAATACAAATACAAAAATAACAAATAATAAATCCATCTGCTATGCCACCTACCTCTGTCAGTTGGACTTACACCACTTTCATAATCGATGATTATGCAATTTCATTTACCGACCGATTTTAAGTTGTACAAAACATGGGATTTTTTTGAGAAATTAAACATGGACTAGTTATATATAAAAAAATTACATTAAATTAAGCATGAATTACGTGATAGCTCATTTTTCTCAAAAATGGACTTACACCACTTTCAAAATAAACGGTCCATATATCACTGCTTAGCCCATATAGATAAGTCCAATGATATATAGATCAGATACTGAAAAAATCATCTACCCGCCAGTAAAAATGTCGTTAAAAATAACTCATCAATGTTTCGTTGCTTAAAAAATACATAAAGAAAAACTAAGAATTTATTCTTTGCACAAACATTCATACACATTCAGATTTGGAAAGAAGTGTCAATATTATATGCCTGAGTTGCGCTTATAATATTAAAACGGTTACATCATATAGATCAGAATAACGCTCAGATTTTTTTTCTTTTTCTTACAGCCTCTTGATCCGGACCTTTTTTCTGAAATCGTTAACTTTAAATACTAAACTAGTTACAGTTTAATTTAACAACACGTGACTGTGTCAGGTAGTCATTTATAAAGATTCAAACGTATACAAACTCGCGGGTTTTCGCTAGGTACCTATAAAAATATCAGCAGTCTGTCTATTACGGACACAATAATCTTTATGGCACACGATAAACACGTCCGACTCTACCGTGATACCTGTGTGCCATTTAACTAAGGTGGTGACCTCATATAGCGTCGCAATGACCTATAAAGTTTACGGGGACGTCTTGACGCACCCTTCCCTCTACAATCGCATACCGTGACCCTCAGAGTATCCATGAGACTGTCAAAACTTAACTATAGCTCGAAGTTTCAAATAATCTATATAAATAAATAAAAAGTTGAAACAGTCATAAGGACTGCCGACAGAAGTGAAAACTCAAAACAACGATATAACTGTTTTCTTCTGAATTTTTAAATTGACTATAGTGTGATTTATTTATATTTCATGATTTATAAATTGAAACTATTATCATTACTCTGTTTTTCACATCTATTGGCACTCGGAGCAATAATTATATACATTTTATTAATTAATCAAACATGTGATAGCCTGCACAACCTCATTAGAAAATATAATTATCAGATGTACACAGGCTGCTACTACGCGTCGTTAGTCTGACGCAAGCGTAATACAGTCAGTCGGTCACGCTTACTAGTATGTCACTGACACGTAACCATGTTTATATTCTGCTAAAAAAAAACGCGCCTAAAGAAGTTTTCACTTCAATAATATCCGTATAATAACAGTTTATATGTATAACTAGCGGGCCCGGCAGACGTTGTCCCGCCCTGATTATGAAAAAATCCTTGACAAATTATATACTAAAACGTTCCTCATTAAACACTCTATCCACCGGTGAAAACCGCATGAAAATCCGTTCAGTAGTTTTTAAGTTTATCGCGAACAGACAGACAGATGCGGTAGGGGACTCTGTTTTATACTATGTAATGAAGTCGTTGTGATCTGACCGGTCAAATGTCAATCCGACGTCCGTAGGTTGGAAATCCGGCATGTACCAACGAATATTTAGGAATTTGCGTACATTTGCTTTAATAAATTAGTAACACTATCGGCTGACGGTGGAGAGAGGCATCGTGAGGAAGTCGGAACCAGAGAAATGTTCTTGTAGTACTACTGTTTGTGGAAAAACATAGAACTGTGGATTTCTCGGAATATGAAATAGCCAAATCATCGTGGGCTGGCGTGATGATTACGCTCATAACTTCTTTCGGGAAGAGGTCTAAGGTTCTTCAGTTGGTCTCTTACAGGCTGATGTGATGATGATATTAAGAGATGAAGAAAAAGTTTCCAAACCTTATAATAATTAAATTTCGACCACTGAGCGATTACTAGTAATCTTTATTATTTACAGGGATAACAAAGTAATCTAGCTACTTACCACGATGGGCCCGTTTCTTCCAGTACTTGAGAGTGTAGCTCCAAACCACTGGTTCGACATCTCCTCAATCTGTCTCCCATGAGAGTCGGCGTTGTTGGCTGCAAAGAAAAGTATCATTTAACATTTGTCCACACTTCACACTGCTAAAAGAAGAATCCAGCTTAAGCTCTCAGTAAAAAAAACCTCGTATTTGGTAGTGTATCGTCTACAGGCTGCATGGCGGATATCTACAAATCTCAAGTCGGTACAAAATCGATCGCCAAGCGCCGATAGAACTGTTCAGAAAGCGAGTAAAATACCTTCTTGATATAAATAGTTTTAATATTAGGTAAAATTTTATTCAAACATTAAATTTGTATAAAAATATAACTATATATATATATATATATATATATATATATATATATATATATATATTATAGACAGTATTTGAAAAAATATTGTAATCGACATTCAAATGCCGATTGTCAACTCTCCGTCTATTGATGACGTCAAGCGAAAGTTTGCGTCAATTTATCGGCCTACTATATACCGACTTGTTTTTTGAGAAATGTTGTAAATTACTCAGTTTAATTAAGATTTATAACTTGACTCTCTTCGTACGTATTCTGTCTTAACTACATGCAATAATAATTATAGCTATTATTATTAATTTCTCCTTGTCACTTTAATCTCTCTGTTCCATGCGCATTATATCACGTGACCCAAAATTATAGTCATTAAAAGATGGTAAATAAGCGAACGAAATAAATGAAATCTCTCAAATTAAATGTTGACGAGACAGATACGCTCAAATCTTCTATACATAAGAAACTTGAAACATTAATGAATTATGGTCGAATTTCAGCCACTGGTTCAACCCTTAAATGCAAATTATTTCAAATTGTCTACATTCCATTTCCATATAATTTTATTTAAAAACCTGTGTGCGTGCGTTTCCAAAAGTATTTTAAAACATTAGGAATATACCTTACATGTGAAAGAAAAAGTTCACATTACTTTTTGCGGCTAAGCTACATTTTTTTTATATTGTTTTAAAATTAGTTTTAATATTCAAAACAACAAATCATGCATTTGAGGTTCGAATACAGACGTGCGCATCGTAAAACAATCTGGTTGTCATAATCCTTATCAGCTATTTTAATGACGCTGTCATTCGGAATAATGACAACGGTTATTAATGACTTAATGACTGGCGGTAACGAAGGCTCCCCGCCACACCCCGCGGCGCCCCTCCATATGCCGTTAACAACTAGGGTTGAGCTTTTAAACTGATTGCATAATTTCGACGACAGAGCTCTTAAAGTATCAAGATTTATTTTATTTACTACAAACGGATTTCAGTTTATTTTGCGACTTTTGTAGCCTCAAAAACAAGCTGTCCTAATCTCCGAAACAATTGAAATGATTTTGATAAGGCTTGGTAGCAACGTTTTTAAAGGTATTTATTTAATAGGCTACATATAATGACGCTATTCCAAAAAAGCTAAGCATTTATGCCAAAGAATTAACACACGTTAACAATTAATTATTAAATAGACAGGTCATAATCATTGCAGATTAATAATTCCTTAACAATTTTGTATATAGATTTCGTATAAAATATCACACCATACTTAAATTTATATGTGATTACTTGTAATTAATTTAATTCATTAGTAAATTAAATAATAATAAAGAAATGTTATGCTAACCTAACCCATCTCACCTGAATTTAGTAGGCCAATCATAAAATTCGGAATCACCATACATATGACGAAAACACTACTACCAAAGCAAATCGCTTCAGCACTCTTTATATATTGATCATCGTCGAAGAAGTTTTCGCGGTAGTATTTGTAGATTGATTTAAAAACGATGACCTTTGACAATTTATTATCAATAAACTGTCATCGTATTCAAATGACAAATATAATTTTTACTGAGTTTAAATTAAAAAATATATATTCAAGCCCTTTTCTTCCAGGCTGTACACTACAAAGACACGTCCATCACCCTACCTGCTTCAAATATAATAGTTATGATATTTTTTTATTCAGGATCCTAATGCCCCTAATAATATACGATTAAATGTTAATAATTGCAGTGAATTATACATATTTCGAATCATCCATCACGGAAACCGCTATCTCTCGCTCAGCGTTTGTCTTGAAATGTTGAAACGTAAGTGCCCGACGTAAATATATTGAAATGATTTTTATCGCTGCCGATACCCTTAATGGGATTCCATATATGCCGTGATGATACTATCGCTCACCAACTAAATTACCTGTGATCCCATATAGGGCGAAGCTTAAAAGTTATACGCAGAGTAAATAATAAATTAAGTTAAGCACGCTTTTGATATTTCGAAGGTGGGTTCCGTAGATATATTTAAATATTTCTTTTTTTGAAAAAGTTCTGTATTCTAAAATAATGTACAATTGAAGAACAAAAATGACTAAGAACAAATGAGGATGTATTTCTACGGAAAGTCACTGACCTCATTTTGATTCGCAGGTCTAACCGAAACCATTCAGTAATATATCCTACCACAGTATAAACCACTAGATAGCTAAATCAGCGGGTCTCAACCTTCATGTAGTCCCCATGTATGTCCTAACTTTCGTTCATTTTGTACTATCAACAGTGTTGCATATATGTTAGTGCGTCACTGAGTAGAAATGGTTGAGAACCGCTGAGCTAGATACACACCGGTTTTACTTATAAATACGCGATGTTGCTTTTTTGACACCGTCCACGGTTATAGAAAGCCAATCGCATGACGAAAGCTCTTCATCTTTTTTATCAGAGTTGTGCTTTTACTAAACCTTATTTTGGTGACAATCATTGACATTTCATCCTTTAAAAAACTACACAAATTTTAGACATCAAAATTATCATAGTATTACATACCTGTGGACTTATTATTTATAATTATTTTTACGACGAAAAACTGAATGATATTAAAAAAAAAAATTACATACTTATCTAACAGCGCCATCTGTGTATATTGAACGAAGTCTTTTATTATCAATATCGAATGGGCGTGAAGTAAAATGTTCTAATGAGTATACGTAATAATAATGTTTATTAAAAATAATGATTGTGATTAATTGTCCTATTTTATTTCATACAGAAATAAGTCATTCTAATTATTGCAAAACTCATTATAATAAAACATTAGTAGTGATTATTTTAAATCAGTTGTATAATAAATTAAATTTTTCCATGTATGTTATTTTTAATAGATTATATTTTTCTATGGTTTTGTGTGGTATCTAATTTTAAAAAAATATAATCGTGTAGACGTCATACTTGGGGTATAGTACGGCATTGATATTTTATCACCTTTGAACATTGACTTGACTTTGAACATTGACTTTGAACATGGAACATTAGCTTCACTATAAAGTATATTATTATCAATTTTGCATTGGGTTTAACAGATCTTAAAATTAATTAGATGCATTCAAAGATCTAATTTCTCTAAATATTAGGACACGTATCAAAAAAAATCCTGACAATGGTAACAATTGATATGACAAATTAAAATCACACGACGAGCGATGAAGAAATTCCATTATGTGAGAATAAATAAAAAAAGGGTGTGTCATAAAAACACACGATAGAAGTGAAACTTTTGTATTACAGGGAAACATATCAATTAAAAAAAAACAATGTGCGTGTATAGTTCACGTGCGCTAGAAATGAAACCTTTAAAGAAAAAGCGAAAAGAGCGTATATTTCATTGTTCTCCAATATCCGGAGACAAGAGAGACACTGCTTCCACTTTACCCGACACAGTGTTTACACCCACCACTTGTCGTCACACGAAAAGGTTACGGATTGAAATTTCAAAGCCCCTAAGGAGTTCCATTTTTATAATAATACAATTAATTCAAACAGTCTGATTGGAATCACAACGAATATAATTATTTTAATAGTAATATATTTTGTAACGTTTGCTATGATAAGGGGTTTATTAATTGCTAAAATATACACGGTACTCTAAAAACTGACAAGCCGTAAGTAAAAATTGACGGATGAGCAGTAATTTCACAGTATGAAATAAAGACATTAAATTGTGACATCGTACAATCAGTCAATCGTTACCCGTGACGACGGTGAACATAATTAACTCGTATGACAGGAAAGAACTCTAATATGACCGCCAGAGGGCGCGCTCTCCTGTATCTGATTTAACAAAACCGATGGCCACCGTGATCCACGGTATTGGCATTCGGTTTTTTAATGATGAACGTCTCAATAAATTGTGTTCGACGGCAAATCGTTCGGAGCTTGTTACAGTATTGATAGATGTTTCAAAACAATAAATAAACACAAGACGTACATTGTAGCATTAAATATTATTTGAATACAATTTCTTTTTATATGTATTTTTAAAAGTAATAACGTTGTGTTGATTTTATGAAACACCGATGAACGTGAAACTTTATAAGATCGATATTAAAATCGCATTTTAATCTTAACAGAATAAATGGAAAATGGGAAATCAATAGTAGACAAGATATCCAACTACATAATTGGTTGCGGTAGGTGACGCTGCGGTTGACTTTTAGGATTTTTTTATTATCAAGGCAGGACAACGTCCGCCGGGCCCGCTAGTATTTATACATTGTACTTCTACCTGAGAATAAGGAATGCCTAGTTTAGTTTGCAGCAGTGAACAGAGTTATATTTTCTAGTTAATATATATAAAACATGTGATATTATATGTTTGTGAATAAATATAATTATAACTTGTTTCTGTCAAGGACTTATTGCTATAAAATCATTTCATTTGAATAATTTCCAATGTCGTTAATTTTTTAGTTTGCTTTGTCGCGTAAAACTTGTCATTACGATTTGAATATATAAGTTAGGTTTATGGTACTGTCAATCTTTTATTTAGTAAGGTATATGTTCTTTATTTCATCTATTTTATTTGCAAAGGTGAACATCGACTCACATGGCATAATCAGCGTATAGGCAACATAATTATTTAAGAGTATAAACTTGACAAACCTATAACTATGCGTTTTCCATTAATGAAAGCTAATTTAATAATCACAATTTCCATTCCTAAAATATTAAATATTCGAAACATACATAGAGGAACATAAAACTAAACACAGACACAGTTGGCTGCGCTCCCCTCATTTTTGAAGTGAAGCAAAATTCACCAACAAACACAATGTTACGTTAACACCATATAATAAACTTTTGGTGAATGGAATTCGCGTGTCACGGTACAGAGCGTCCCCTTTTCACCCATGACGTCACGAAATATCATAAAGAGATGGTAAAGGAAAAGGTTTTTACTAATTAAACACGTCCTTTTAGTATTCAAGCGAAACAGCCAAATCTAATTTAATGTAACACTAGCCGTGCCCGCGATACGTCCGCGTGAAACCTAACTTAAAAAAACAGTGACTAATAAAATCATCTGAATATATTAAGTTCATTTACCTATCTACTTTTCTCTCGTACTGAAGTCGCGTCGTCATTAAAATTACAATAACTTTTGATAGAGTGAACCAATTTTAATGAAACCAACACTAAATGATATTCGAGGATATGCTTTATGATTTTATTGGGAATGTAGTACTTTAGCAGTGATGCGTGTTCATACAAACAGACAGACAGACATTTCTAAGAATGATCGAAATGTATTTTATTACTTATTCCAAGACACCTGCAACCATTTTTTTTCATAAGAATCTAAGAAGTACAAATACGTTAGATTTACATTTTATTATATGTATAGATATATTACAAAACTAGATGGTGGTAGACTACAGTTTATTGTTATTAAAGGATTATATTGTAATTTAACGCGGACAGAGCCGGTTAGGTTAGGTTAGGTTGCAGTAGACAGAGCCGGTGTTATTTCAAATGTTTATTATTATAACGCACGGTTATGTTGCACCAGTAAGTGGCTGCATTCAAACAAAAAAGCTAAATATATAAAGTATTAAAAAAATATTGTTTTGCAATCTCAATGCCCTTTTTTACATCCTAGTCATAATTAATTACTTTATAATGGTTATAGAAATGAATGTAATGTGAGAAGCAACATAATATTGGAGATTCTAAGTGTTTACGAGTACTCGACTGTAAAATCAAAATCAAAAACTTTATTCAATGTAGACCCTGAGAAGGCAGTTATGAACGTCAAAACTACCATCGGTTTGGACAAACAACCCACTCATCAAGAAGAACCGGCAAGAAACTCGACTTGGTTTGTCTTTTCACCTCATATATAACATATTTCTACGAAAATACATAGTTATAGAGATAGATAGTTACATTGGTTTTTGCTGAATGCATAGAGAGGAGCGTCATTTCCAGACATCACCATCGTTCACATATTGATCTACTCTATTAAAACCCGTTTGATATGGTGCTTGAACTTACTATCTGACAAATCGGTTATGTGCTTTGGTATAAAGTCTAATATTTGTACTATGTACTCTGCGTAACGTCGGATTCGACATGTTGACAAAACTGGCATAAATGTAAGGCACGAAACTAATTATAATTGTTTGTAGAATCACGTAAGAGTAAACCGTGACATTATAGGTCTATAATATAATTACCGAATTATCGATTGTGACAATATTTCTTTTTTAAATTACAAATAGAACACATATAATGATTTTTCATTCCAGATACCTCGCCAGTCAGCAACGGATGAATGAACTCGCTGCGTTCATATAAATCAAATCTTATACCGCACCTATAATTATATGCCTACGAAGGGCTTGGCCCTGGCTAATTACGTTTAGTAATATCACAATAGTGCAGTATATGATAGACAGCCGCATGCTGTGAGAATAATATGCTTTATCGTTGATTAATTAGTGGTTTATTCGATGTACAAGAGTGTGAAAGAACAGCCTCTGTGGTACGACAGTTTGCTTTATATTTCTATCCACCCACTAAATTGTAAATTGATAACATTATCGGCTGACGGTAAAAGAAAACATCGTGAGGAAACTCGAACCTGAGAAATGTTCTTGTGGGAAAACACAAAACTCTGAAATCGCGAATACGTCGTGGACTGGCGTGGTGGTTATATTCATAACTTCCTTCTTAAAGAGGCCTATGACCCTGCAGTGTGTCTCTTACAGTTTGGTGATGATGATTCACTAAGGTATTAGAAGCCATAGAATCTTTATTTTTTCTGGTCTGAAAGTTGTAGACAGTAGTAACGTTAGAGAGGTCTTTCAACTTGGTTTTCATGGAAAAATCATTAGTGTCTGACCCTGGAAATGTCGTTTTGCCCCAAGATAGGTTATAGACAGTCAAAGCTATAGTGGTCAAATGGTTCAATCGTATGGAACGTGTATCAACGAATTTTTCGCAATGTACGTATTTTTGGTATTTTCAATTGGTAACACTGTCGACTAAGGGTGAAGGAAATTATCTTGAAGAAACGTGATATACCATATGGGGAAAAAAATTGAATTATGTTAGCAATCATAAAATTGTCGTGTGAGCTAATGAGAGCATGTCCAAACTATACATCGGAAAAAGTTATTTGGTTCAGTGATGAAACTTTTGCTGGTGTACATTATTATTATTTACAGATAGCTATGAGCTGAAGTGATGACCAAGATCAAAATACGTGCCTGTTTGGTAGTTCGCTCTTATAAAAACATGTTATAATGTTTGAAGTAACATTTAACATTTGTAACGTATTTGTCACGTTCGCCTTAGTTGGAATATATGATCTAATACGGTTGACTAATTATTATTTAAACAATGAGCGATAAAATTTACGTGGAAAGGAAAATAAACTTTATTCAGTAAATATCTTATATCGTGCATGATTCTATCGAAATCCCCAATGCGTATTTGAAGTGAACGCGTCCGATGTTGGTGTCAAGTGCTCCGAACACGCAAGACTTTCGTATCTACGTGTGTGTATCGTGTGTTCTACGATTTAAGTTAATATTTGTTCAATAATCAAAGGTATTCCAATAAAAAATTACGAAAGTTATCATCACGTTATGCTATATATTATTTCGGTTTTTTGTATATTTATAATTATTTTTAACGTAAATCTGTAATTATTTCTATCTAAAGATTGTATTATAGTGTTCATTATTTCAGTAATTTCTTAATGTACAAGTTATTAAGCACATTACAGCTAAGAAAAAAACAGTGCGCGTATCAGTATATATGAAAATGCTCATGAACTATATACTATATGTAGTCCTGTAATATAGATAATTAATTTCTTTTTTTACTCACATTACTTAACATTTACTCACTTTGGTACACTACTAAACCCAGATAGACAATTAAACATACTTACACAAACCCACAAATACATACGTATCGTACATTTAACCCGTAACGCAATTTTTTCCCTACCGTGCCATAAAAAGTTTCACTTAAAAAACAGATGTTTCTTATTACAAACTAAGTAATCCTTAATAAAATGTTTTACAGATACATTTCATCCTATATATAAACGAGTTTAAGTGAATGATTTGGAAATACTCAATCAAATTACATCCCCGTGGCCGGACCACATTTAGGAAGCACGTGGTCGAATCAATCAACCAATAACGTACTACTTCGCCGACGACGACTTCGAGACTTATTCTAAAGTTATCGATACTATTATAACATTTGTCGACATATGTCATACTACTATAATGATTACAAATTGATATATATTGACATATAGATGATTAACAATAATTAAAATGTTAAATGACTAATAGATATATCTTATACTTCTACGTAAAAAAATATGTCAAAAAAAACCTTATTGATTTATATTTCACAATGGCATATTATTTATGTAACAAGCCATTTGTATTGAACTGTTTTGTGCAATAGCAAAAGAAAAGTATCTGGCGACATATATTACAATATATATAAGACTATATTATCAAAGACAACAAAGTCATTAAAACTCAATAAAAAAAATATTGTTTTGTATATCTCAACTTGTCCTAAATTTAAATATACATTTGTTATAAACATATAAGTATATTATAAAAGTTGCGTGCATAAGAAGACACAGGTAAACTAAGATGTCGGAATTAATGCGATCAGATCAGATTAAATTTTGTATTCCCCTAATTAGAGGTACAGAGAAGGACATCTAGCAAAATTTACTGTTCGAGATGTGGGTCAAATTTATATTAACATAAGCAAAATCTAGTAATGGAATAAAACAGGCTTTTTACTTAGTAAACTATGATAATTCAGGTTTATTTTACTAGTTTATACTATTTTGGTCTTATGTCTTAACCAAACCCTCACTTCCATACTTTATTCTTTCTTTAACCTTCATTATTAATGTATTTTCAGTTTTATTCGCTTGTCTATTTTTCTAAAGATACACTTATATTAATATCATAAGTTTAGATATTTTTTCAAGTTGCGTTCAATATATCGAAAACTTAAGAATAAGCACACCGTTTGCGGACCAATTAGCGACAAGTGGACCGGGAGGGTTTTGCTCAATTCAACCGAGGGACAATTGAGTACAGATTGTCGGTACTTCTTTTTATTTTGGATGAAGATAAAACGGTTGTTTTATTGTCTAGACTCATTTTCCCTCATATATGATTATGATAAATAATGCGAGTTATTTATTATCACCACGAATCATCATCACGAATTATCACCATGTCGGCTTCGGTCGCAGTCTATTTTCGTTTTTATTCTAAAACTAAATGATACCTGTGACTTAGTCTGCGTTGTTTAACGTCTTAACAATATATTTTACAAAAGAAAAATATAAAACAAATTAAGCAAAAATATACTTTCCTTACAAAAAAACATCGTTAGCCTTTTGTAATTCTTTTAGAAATTGTAGGTTCTTAAAACATAAATAAATTTATATTAAATGATATATCTCTTTGATAAGAACTAAGTGTCTAGGAAGTAAAAAAAAATTTTACAAAAAAAATAAACCGCCTTCGATGTGAAAAACTAATAAGGCACTAAAAAGCGAAAAATAACTGAATTATTAAATTAACCAAATTAAATAAAAAATATTGATACTCGCGCTACCTAATTATATATTTGAAGTCGATGCCAACCTAAATTCATAATATCATCTATATTTTATCTATATTTATTTGGCATCGACTTCAAATATATTATTAGGTAGCGCGAATATCAATATTTCTATTTCATTATTAATTTAATAATTAAGTTATTTTTCGCTTTTTAGTGCCTTATTAGTTTTTCACATTGAAGGCGGTTTATTTTTATTTTGTAATTTTTTTTTTATTTTTCCATTTTTAGTGTGCATAAATATATCTGGTTTCTAATGGGTATAATAAATCGGTTCCAATTTCACGAAAATACGTAGAGACGAAGTGGGTGAAAATCAAATAAACGTTTTTTCACCCCCTTAGGGGTTGAATCTTTTCTTAAAATTTATATGGGACCACCTCTGAATATAACCAATTCAAATAAAAAAGAATCATTAAAATCGGTTCATAATTGACGGAGATATCGATTAACATACATAAAAAAAATACATACAACCGAACGTAGTAACCTCCTCCTTTTTCGAAGTCGGTTAAAAAAAATGTGTGCGTGTACTAGTGTACACACGTAAGAAGTGAAACTTGTTTAAGGCCTTATTTTTCGCAAAATGATCTATATGCAACTTTCCAGAAATAGGTTAAAAAAAAAAAAAAAAAAAAAAAAAAAAAAAAAACAAAAAAAAAAAAAAAAAAAAAAAAAAAAAAAAAAAAAAAAAAAAAAAAAAAAAAAAAAACCCTTTCTTTCTTTATGGCAAACAATTTCATTAATATATTAAAATATAAAGTTAAATTAGATAAAGTTTAAACAAAGGGATTTTATTATCATAGACATGAATACAAACAAGATGGCGCGTAACGGAAAAATGTGACGGTAAATTTTTTCCAACGCCGATAAAGAAGTTTCACTTCAATAAAAATCCAGTCCTTTTTACATGATGCGCAATCATTTTCTTCATATGTAGAGAGACTTGTTACGATTTGTTCATTTTTAGTATATGACATGACTCTTTTTCTTTCTTCGACAGTTTTAGTACAACATAAATTGTAAACTCTGATACCAATTCAAAGATACTTCCAATGTTTAATCCAACACCCTAACAGACCAACGCGGAATTTATGATCATGTTTATAACAAATTAAATCCATGCATGTGCATTTGTTTATGTTACACCAAAATTCGCAATAATAATTTGGTATTAAAGAAACAAATGTTTGTTATAAAGTGCCATATGTGTCGAGTTCATTGACCTGTGACTTTGCGCATAATGTCGCCGCTTAGATCGCGCGCTACGCGTCACGCTGTTATTGACCACACATTATGAAGGCTTTAGGACAATCTTGTTTCTTACTTATTCTAAACTAGCAAGCCCGGCAGACGTTGTCCCGCCCTGATTATAAAAAAATCCGGGACAAATTATATACCAAAACGTTCCTCGTGAATCATTTTATCCACTGGTGAAAACCGCATAAAGATCCGTTCAGTAGTTTTTGAGTTTATCGCGAACAGACAGACAGACAGACGCGGTGGGGGATTTTGTTTTATACTATGTAATGATAAATAAATGTTTTTTAACTTACAGTTTTCATAGAACTCTAGAATCGAGTTGATGGTCTCATTTCTAGTTCTGCCATTTTACGATAATAGCGGAGTAAATAAGTGTATTATGTGTTCCAAATGAGAAGATAACCGCGTCAGATTTACGCGTCCCTTGCCGAAATTGTATTGTTTGTAATTACTTTATTATGAAATAGCTTTTGCTCGCGATTTCGCCTGCGTTAATGCAGGTTTGGCTGATCCCTTGAACTCAGTACTTTTTTTAGGATGAAAGGTATCTCATGTCCTTTTCTGTACCCCTAACAACATTTTTACAATTTCATGACGATTCGCTGAGTAATTAAGGTGCGAATACGTAACAAACAAACTCACATTCGCATTTATAATATTAGCAAGGATGGATGGTGAATAGTGAAGTATTTTCACAGTACTATTAACAAAAGGCAGCTTTTTTATTATATTTTTACCAAATAATTATACAGTTTAATGAAAGATAAGACTTTAAATTTTATAAATTTATATACATATTGCTATTATGTACCGTACATTACTGAAGTTGCATGTTAAAGGCTAATCAAGATGGTGATTTGATAAATACCTTGTTTAAAACGTATAGTAATTGATCTTCTACTTGTCAATGATTTTTTTTTACCTTCTTGACATAGTGTTTAGTTATTGGTAGTTAGTTATTTAGTTTCGTTATCGTTAAATAGATAATTATATGAACACTACTAACTGTTACAGTTACTATTGCAGACAGTAACGCTCACCGCTGGAAACATTTTAAACATTAAATATCTCCCGTAAACAAGGAGATATGACAATAAAAAAGCATACAGTCTTAATATAAAATAATACAAGATAGTAGAAAACTAAATGCTGATGAGTGAGCGTAAGTTTATGTGTATTAACGTCGCTCTTTTAATCAAAAATAAATTTAACTGAAAATTCACATGTTTCCAGTTTTTCGCTAGAACTGAGAGTTAATTTTACACTAACCGTCGTAGTGCATTATGTTGTTACTCCTTCTATAATTACAATGCTCAAGAGCCTACTTTTAGAATTGACTTAGCACTTAATTTACCTTTAGGATAAATTGTAAGTTGAACGTGTAAATATGGTAAAACTTGAATCGTATTTTCCTACAACATGTTTGAGTTACTTCTTTTTATGATTAATGCTGCGGACATGTATGTCAGTGTCATTGATTTTTTTTAATAAGTATTTTTATTTTATTGAAACGCATGGTCACTCGAGTAAAGTACACTCCATTGCTGCATTGATTTATATATGCCGTATCAATTCGAGATGCGTTAATGCTCTGTTACGATTTCAACTCGATCTTAATGCGTTCACGACATACTGCTATCGGTCGCAATGGATCTAATGTATTCCAACGGTGATATTACTTCGATCTTTAATGTCAACAGAATTGTTAATTTGTTATTCTCAGGAATATTCGCCTTCATCGAAGTTATTGATTTTCATACATAGGATCCGTTCAAGTATTAAGTAAACAGGATTTTTGTAATTTCTGGCCGCTACCTGCTAACAACTTTCAACAGTGGCAGAAAGACGACAGTTTAAATCGACGGTTCAATCATCCACTTATATAGTCTACATATTTTTTGGGATAGTCATATTGAAAAATAACTTATATTTTGTTCACTTCAAAAACAATTTTGATGGCAAATTACATTACAAACAATGCAGAGGTTCAGTGGGCAGAAGATAGCAAACAGACAGAGGAAGATGCATTCATAATATTATTGTGGATAAATAATTATTCGTCAAAAAATGTATTATATTAATCTTCATCAAGCTCGATACTTTCTTAAACTATTCTATTATTACATCAAATTAGATTCAAACGAGTTTCACATGTAGGTAACTAAAATGCGGTTGAAACAACACTCTCTGGTCGAAGTTGGGCTGCGGTTTGTCGAAATCGTATTATACTTATTACTTCCTCCTTTTACATAGGCCATACAGTAAATACTAGGTAAAGAAGTCTAATAATAGTATAGAATAAAAAAAATCTGAGGAGGTCTTAATATAAGAATACTTTGTAGAGCAATCTGTTCTTATACTTCTACCGAGTCTTCTTTATAAATACGTTGACACAGTAACTTTGGTAAATACAAATCCAATATAGCATTTTACAAAAGCAAGTAAAAACGTAGGGCATACGAGAATAATTAAGAACACCTCGTGCCATGAAATGCTATTGTGTATCACTTTTTGAGAACACAAATCTCTAAATACCACACACAGATTTGAGAAACCGTCTTAAACCTGCTCCAAACAAATCAGTCACAGAGAAACAAACTCGGACGATCTTAGAAGAACCTCATAAAAAGAATTGATGCTATCTTCGAAATTATGGAACAAAAATGAAGTCAATGTACAACAAAATGGTTTAGATGTATCTTAAAACGAGTTTAGCTAAAAGTGCTCTAGGAACGGACGGACATTCGCTTCGAAACCGGTCCCTAGTGTTGATGTCACTCTCATTAGTAATAATATATGTTTTGACCTCATCTTTAAATTTATCTAAGCGGGTGCTTGTCCACTGGTCGAATTTCGACCATAGAGAACAGAATCTTGTTCCAATTTTATTACACTATAGTTCGGTCGTCAATAGCTACAAAACAAAAAAAGAATCAAGAAAATCTGAGAAACAAAGGAGGGAGATGTTCTTAGCCATTTCCCCACTGACTATTTATATATAGATTCGTAAAACAATGCTTAACAGAATGGTTACTATTAAAACATTGTAAAACCTCTCACTCTATTTGATGAACTTCGAGACCAAATATTACATACCCACCTGCCCAAAGGCCTTTGCTGAGTTTTATTATTCAGGTTAATCTCATATTTAAATAGATTTTTTAGTCGTTGAACATCTTTATGAAGCTTCTATAATTTACTAAAGAATCTATACTTACAAAACTGATGAGTTCGTTTGCTTGAACGGACTAATCTCAGTAACTACTGGTCCCATTTGAAAAATTCTTTCAGTGTTAGATAACTCATTTATCGAGGAAGGCTATAGGAGAAGAATATATCATCACGCTAAGAGCGGAACACCGATGAAGAATGTTTCAAAACGGGAATAACGTGTACGTATTTTTTTCAAATATTTTCAACTTTTACGTAAACGAAGTTGTGAGTTACAGTTAGCGTTAGCTCAAAGTAACTATTCCACGCAGACGAAGTCGCGGGCAGAAACTTGTTCTAATATACGAAGACTTTATCTACTGTTATCAATTTCATAGAAAGAGTTTAGGTTCCAAGGAAGATGTACACACTAAATGGTATGAAATTAGATGCTTATGAAAAACATAACAATCGAAATAACTCGTAAACTGCTACTACTTTTGGCTACTTAGTTGTTGCTAATCGATTATTTTAACAGAAGTCACATGTTAATGCAACTTTCATATTAGGATTTCGTGATAAAAGTGCTGGACGTATGCTGAATCAACTTGCGTACTTGACTTTATAGTAAAAATGAGTAACTGTTATGTGTGAATCATATTGTGCTTATTATCAGCTAGACAGTAATTTACTATCTAAAGTTTTATGCACAAACGAGAGTCGTATTTGACATCACTGAAGAAAGCTTGGTTTCACAATCCGTATACTTGAAGACTAACTAAGTAAAAATAAAACCATCGTAATGAAGACGACGTTCGAGAATTATACTCCTATCACCACTTTTAACTTTGTAGACAATATATATTATCTATATTAATCTATACTAATATTATAAAGAGGTAAAGTTTGTGAGTTTGTGATGTTGTAGGGGGTAATCTCAGGAACTACTGGGCTGATTTGGAAAATTCTTTCAGTGTTATATAGCTCATTTGTCGAGGAAGGTTTTAGGCTATATATCATCACGGTAAGACCAATAGGAGCGGAGCACCAATGAAGAATATTTCAAAATCGGGGCTTTTTTCCTTTTGAGAGCTTCCGCTGCCTGTTAGTGCTAGCCCAAAGTAACTATTCGACGCGAACGAAGTCGCGGGCAGAGGCTAGTAATATTATAAAGAGGTAAAGTTTGTGAGTTTGTGACGTTGTAGGGGGTAATCTCTGGATCTACTAAACCAATTTTGAAAATTCTTTTACCAATATAAAGCCACGTTATTTGTGAGTGTCATAGGCTATATATGAACCCGAAAAATGAAAATACTTTTTTATAATAGTTGGATTAGCAAAGTAAGTCAAAGAAAAAACGGTTGAACGAAAACGTTTCTTATGAACGCTGCCTTAACTATGAGAGATATATGATTGAGTTCTAGAGAAAAGTTGTAGAGCTTGATAATGCCTACAAAAAAGTCACGGAGAGCACATGTCTAACTTCAAAGTATTTTTTATTACCAGGGCGGGACAACGTCCACCGTGCCGGCTAATACTAAAATAATCATGTTTTAAGTTCTTTTTTTTTTTTTTTTTTTTTATTGTAGCTCGGCAAAGTGACTGTACTGTGCCTGATGGTAAGCACAGTACAATCCAAAAACAATGGCGACCACCGAAAGACATACTATCCGTCGCTGGTCGCCGCTGTCATGCCGGCCTGAAACTGCCCCCCCCCCCCCCCCCCCCGTTGCTGGATATACACCGGCTAATCCCGGAACGCAACACGCCCAAACGTGCCACTATAGCGGGTGTTCCACCTGGTGTACGGTGGTCGCGATCCAGTCGGGTACAGACACCCTACCACCGCTACCTACCTACACGCTAGTTCACAATGAGCCTTGGACTAATAGATTGACGTGGTGATTTAGACCGTGCTTTACTTCAAGAGTTATTTATTAATTTGTGTGATGTTTACACATAACTATTACAATTATTATTACATCCAAATTGAGCAAGCATCATTTGGTATCTCGTGTGTACATCACGATTATTAAGATAGTTGTCGCTCGAGGCCCAGAAATAGCTTCTTAAATAGGACACGTAATTCGATCTATCGAACATAGAGTCGAATTGCAGTCACGATTGGATGCACTCACCGTATCTTTGTTCACTTTAGATGACTCATCAAAGTAAAAACCGTTCCTTGTTATTTTTATACCTTCAGTTTTTTCGCTGTATCTCTTAAAGTTTATTGTATATGGTATATGAAATTTCTTAAGGTTGTGTATCAATGCAATGAATTATATTTAAATTATATGGATCATATTCATAAACGAATAACCTAAATTACTTCAGTGCAGAAATATATTAGGATTGTATAACCAAGGTTTTTACGTATTCCGTATCTATTGCAGTCTAGTTTTAGGTACCTCTAGCTAGTATCGATTCACATTTGATTAATGGGCATACTGTAATTTTAATATCTTAAATTAAAATGCATACATACATGTTTTACTTAATTGAGATGACATATATATGCTGAAGCTAGGAACTAATTGGTCTCAGGCAACAGTCGTTGCCTTACGTTACCTTTTTCCCACTTTTCGTTCTTACGTATTAGTGATACAAACAAATCAATGTATTCCCTTCCTTCTGTATATAATTACTTCCAACGAGTTTCAATTTGAATAACATCACCAATGTTAACTGGCGCAAAACCGTTAGGGGAACTAATTTCGAAAATTAGCCTACGCACCAGCGAATCCAGTAAACAAACTCGTTAGCAACACCACAACACACCTAAGACGGAAGTCGCTCATTCATGAGGTTTTGCCCGACGTTGGTTAATCCGCTAGTTTGGTACACAAACGTATGCATGTTTACTTGTCGAATGTGTGGGCGATAGAGAATGTGTTAGCAAATTGTTAGAAAAGAATTACGCGACGTATTCATTTCTAATTAGATAAGGAAGCGAAAACGGTAAATTACTTAATCATAAAGCGTGGCTGATGCCGCCAATTATACCTTTCAGCTTACCGTGTCCCGTTTGAGATGGGCAGTGAATATATACGGCATAATTTGTTAATGTTAATCTCTTTGAGATATTTTGGTTCCGTTCATAGTTGCTGGTTTGAAATTTGTGGTATGAAGCCAACCAACTGCGATCGACAACTCAAAAATCTTTTGCAAATCTTTTGTATCCCTTTATTTGTTCATACATTCTTAGAATATTCGCATCATCGACAATTACACAATAAATTATAGTGGCACATAAAAAATACATTTTTATTGTTATGCAGAGTATACCGTAAACAAATGAAGCTGTTTGTGTCTTTGATTCTGAAAGCTCTAATGTTTATATATTCACATTTTTGTCGATGTATTCTACTAGTGATCATCTAGTGATCGAAATCAACAATAATCAATTTCTTTAGTTTTAACAATATTGAGATATTCCTGCCAAAGACTGCCAACTATTGTAGTTTAGTGGACATAAGTATCCTGAGATATGACGAATACAAACTTAATAAATGATTCGACCCATCGATAACAAGGAAAAAGCTATTCCCAATTTTTTTTATATTGACAAGACTAAAGCTTGCTATTTTCCAATAGCTAGTGAATAAAAAAAGAAAATCGGTTAAGAAATAGTGGAGAAAGAGTTACTGAATTCTTCCATATTCGACCTACCAGAGATAACTCGTCAGCTATGATCATGTGTCATTATCATGACTACAAAATAACATTATTATTTTTATACATTTCAAGTAACTATTAGGACTTTAATTATAATTGAATCATCTAAGACACCACCAGATCGTCCTAAACAAAACTAGTTCAAATTCACCGAATCGGTCACATCAGAAACGTGATTATTGGAAGGAATTTTACCAAGGAGCCAAACCTACCACCCACGCCGGAGCTCCCACGTCAACAAATATCTAAACCCACGTGTATCACTTAATAACCAGAGACTATTTACTGTCAACTTGTTTTAGATATTGGTGTCTATAAAGCCATTGATTTTATGTCTTTATGGACGAAAGCTTTCTGAAAGTCAATTACGTGACGATTAACAGTTAATATTTTCGGCTGTTTAACTGCACTACAGTTATTTAGTTAATTAAAGTTTTTAAGCCTCATAATAGAACCTCCTGCTGGTATCATGAAGTCAAGGATCTAGCGTACAGGTACCTAAAAGTACCCCGCATATAAATTAGTAATTGAAATAGTCCTTTCATTTGGGCCTAACTTCTTCAACAATTTATTGCATTTATTTTCACGTTTAGTGAATTACTGAATAACCAAGTAAGAGCGATAAAATGTATCATTTTTACAGATCAGTTCCTTTTCTTATCTTTATCACTACATAGTATAAAACAAAGTCGCTTTCTCTGTCCCTATATCCCTATGTACGCTTAAATCTTTAAAACTACGCAACGGATTTTGATGCGGTTTTTTTTAATAGATAGAGTGATTGAAGAGGAAGGTTTATATCTATAATAACATCCATTAAATAGTGGAGAAATACTGTTATTTTTGTGGTTTCTAATGTGATGTTGTAAATAATTACATTGTTTCCGCTTACATTGCAACAAACGCAGCCGGGCCACGGGCAGTAATGAATAAATCAAAACTACTGGATTGATTTTAATCATTTTTTCAGTGAATGACGTAGGGTATATATTTTATACCCGTGCGAAGCCGGAGCGGGCCGCTAGTTTTCTTATAAAGTCAAGTGGGCTTCGATTTAGTGAACAACCTTACTTCATGTTTTTCTAATTCTTTATAGCCTTTGGTGTTTGACACGTTTGGCACACTGATAATTATAATGTAATCTAACATTATATGACAATGCGGTCTAAGATGATAAACACGCTAAACCTAAAGGGCTGGATTTTAAATGTCCCATTATGACCAACTAATAATGTAATACAGATTTTCAACTAGAGAGTTGTAGCTAGCAAGGCGGGTTTAGAAGCAGCTCTTCCACCATGTCAGGGTTTGACCGAAGAAAGGAGGAAGGATAAAAGATCTTATACAATTTTCACACAAAGAACGTCACTAGGAAGTCGGGAGTCGAGGAATTCTTGGTATCCAAGAAAAGTGCACGTACTAATTCAAGAGTCTATATGTAAAAAAAATGGGTTAAGTTACCAACAACTTGAAGTCTTTTGGAACCAATGACTGATAGTATAAAGCTATAACTATATGTAAAATTATGGAGATATCAAATGCAAGTGTTATAATATTTATTATAAAACAAAGAGTGTAATGTCCGTGATAACATAAAAGTAAGTAGTGATAAGCGCAAAAGTCGACGCTGTTTACACAAGTCACCGTCGATTACAACAATGACACTTGGGTAATACTAAACAAACCAGATAACTTTAAGGGACGTGTTGTTGTCGATATTAAATAACATCGAACATAATTCAGCTAACATAATGTGTGCAAACGTTAGAGGTGAAAGTAAAAAAAAAACTTTACATGTATCAGTTTCAACACGCGGAAGAAGTGATACTTCAATGTTTATAGTTTACACATACCCATCGAATATGGCAAAATAATTTTAAAATGCAAACTTACCATGTTACCATGGCAATGTTTAGCGTATTGATGCTACAGATATACTACAGTAACTGTAAGTTTTAGGTTTTGGCGTTTGGTCACAGGTCACAATCTCACATAATATTAAATGGCTACGCATATGGCAAACATGTTGAAACTAGATTTATACTAGATTTATAGATTAATACTGGTTATCAAGTGCTGGTGCCAGATCACACCTACCCCACCTTAGCTACAGAAGTTTCACTTGAGGGTGGTAGCTTGACAGGCGAACCTAGAAAAATCTCTACCACCATGAAAACCCTTGTACTGCATAGTCAAGTAATAAAAACATGTCTAATCTCAACGCTTACCTGAAAAAAAATATCGGGAGTGCTGACCAGCAACTGCACAATTCTTTTTTGATATCTAATCACTACATATTATAAAACAAAGTCCTCTGCCACGTCTGTCTGTCTGTTCGCGATAAACTCAAAAACTACGGAACGGATTTTCATGCGGTTTTCACCAGTAGCTAAAGTAAGTCACGAGGAAGGTTTAGGTATATAATTTGTCAAGGTTTTTTTTATTATCAGAGCGGGATAATATCCGCTGGACCCGCTAGAATACAATAAAACTTAATTGTATTAATAAACTTGCTTTTGTTCGTGGCTTCGCTCGTGTCATTAGATTTTGAAAATATCCCATGTTACTCGCCAATACTAGCTTTAGTATTATATAGAAGAAAGAATTTCCTGAATCGGGTAAGTGATTTTCGAACTTATCTATTACAAGCAAAAAATCAAAACTTTTCTCTTTATAATAGCAGTAGAGATGATATATGTCTCAGACTCCGACACCAGAGACACTTACTAAAGTGCTAAATTATCGATATCGAAAATATTGTCATAGTAACGAGAACAAGTATCGACAAATCACAGACTACCAACACTAGATATTTGCACGCTCAACGGAGCGTTATCTCCATTGAACTCGGTTATCTTTAAAACTATAAAATTGAACATTGCGCTTCCTACGGAACTGAGGGTGAAATACGGACCTGCACTAGCATAGCACGCGGTACACACTCTAATAGCATAGTATTTCAGTGCTATTTTATGGCGTAAACAATGTTATTTTTATTTAGGTTAATCCGTGCAAAGTATCATTTATTTTATTCAACGGAAATCCTTTTTCGTAACAATTATTCTAAATGTAACTCGTAGTATACATAGTTACAATTAATATATCTATGAATAGCGTAACGATGAACATCTCACAGAATTTTACACAATAAAAAAATTGCGAGTTTCACTACATATTATTATGGTAACCTGAATTTAAAGCTTTTAAATATATCAAATCAATTTAAGCTAAAATAAAAATAATAGCTGATACCTGCGACTTTGGTCTCCAAAATTATATTTGTGTTTCAAAGATACCATGGGTTTTCTCTGCTTTTTTGTAATAGTAATTTTACCATTCGTACCTGCTTAACCTCTATGGAAAAGCGTAATGATATGTAACTTAAATATTCGTCTATCTTACTGTAAAGTCTTCTCAAAATCGTTTCAGCCATTTCGGAGATATTATCCCAGACAAATGACAGACTCTTCAATTTTATAAATATGATAGATAATATATGGTATGGATACGTTATCATAGAACGCATTGTAAATATTACGAGTAGACATGTCTCACAAATGGAGTAATTATCGATTGCCTATATTAATATTAGGCACCTTATTCACTTGATTATATATATTATAATGTCAATACAGTGACATCTCTATAACTCGAATGTCAAGGAAAATGAAAAGATATCGAATTAATGAGTTTTCGACTTGACAAGAATTTCGAGATATAAAGCACTTAACTGCTAAAATTTCGACTTCAGAAGGTCCGATTTTTGAGTATATTTTTTACTTCAAAATTAAATAATAATTTGACTTAAGTTTTAAGGTATAATTTATGTACACGTTAAAACATGTTATAGTCCATATTAATGAAGTAAAACTGTTCAGACAACTAAAAAAATACTGCTATTTCCATTTATCATTACATAGTATAAAACAAAGTCCCCTAGCGCGTCTGTCTGTCTGTCTGTTCGCGATAAACTCAAAAACTACTGAACGGATCTCCATGCGGTTTTCACCAGTGTATAAAGTGATTCACGGGGAACGTTTTAGTATATAATTTGTCAAGGATTTTTTTATAATCAGTGCGGGACAACGTCTGCCGGGCCCGCTAGTTAAATAATAATTTGACTTAAGTTTTAAGGTATAATTTATGTACACGTTAAAACAAGTTATAGTCTATATTAAAGAAGTAAAACTGCTCAGACAACTAAAAAAAACTTCTATTTCCATTTGTTTTAAGCAATTTGCAGATTTTTTATTAATTATATTTCCAAGTTCAAACAATGAACCGAAATCATGATTCTCGATATCACCTCTTTCAACGTAAGTTCGTAGTGTGTATTTTGCTGCTCTGGCTTCTAAAGTTCTGCTTTTAATTAATGTAGTCATCCATTGCACGTGTACAAAGCACAAACATTAGAAACCCCGAACATTCCTTTTCGATTTTATTGTTATGATTTCCGGGAATTCCAAGTAAGACTTCATTATATTTTACTAACTAGGACATACGGAGCCTCCTTTTTGAAATTCCAGTTATAGCATACTAGCGGGCCTGTTGTCCTGCCCTAATAATAAAAAACCTTGACCAATTATATACCAAAACCTTCCTCATGAATCACTTTATGTACTGGTGAAAACCGAATAAAAATCCGTGCAGTAGTTTTTGAGTTTATCGCGAACAGACAGACAGACGTGACAGAGGACTCAATTTTATAATATGTAGTGATAAATATGTCTAAGCAGAGAAATAATATTTTGTTCGAATTACAAAGTCTAATGAATTCGAAATACCAGAGTATGGCTTTTCTTTTTCAACAGGTTCATGTTATAGAAATTCTACTGTATTACAAACAGAATGCATTCGAGCATATTATTAGATAATTTCAGCAAGAGAAGTAACATCCTACTAATATTATAAATGTCAATACTAGTTTGTTTGTTTGTTTGTTATGCTTTCATGTCTTAATGTGACATTGTGTCATAAATGTGAAATGCATACACGTTGTCAGAAGTACAGCCAAGGACATAAAAGTACCTTTCGATCAGAAAAAATATTATTCTCAAGTAATACATCAAATCTACATCAATGCGAGTGAAGCCGTGGGCAAAAACTAGTAGATTATACTTAAAAATACAATATAGGTGTTTGTCCTCAATAATATCCAGAATGGCTGAATCGATTTTTACAAGAGTTTCACTAATAGATATAAGATTCTCCAGGATGTTATACGATTATGTTATTCCATGGCATGGAAGCTGGGAAGTAGTTTCAGAATTTAACAAATGCAACTTATAATCAGAGAGAATCCATAGTTTGATTAACAAAGTCACAAACAACTAGTCTATATTCTATATATATAACAAGAATGTAAATCTATCGTATCTGTACTTTTTTTAGATTTTTGTTAAAAAAATTACAGGTGTATAGAAATATGTAATAAAATACATTTCAATCGTTTTTAGAAATGTGTGTATGTCTGTCTGTCCGTTTGTGTGAACACGCGTTAGAACTAAAGTACTGCGTTCACATAATGAAGAGGAGGTAGAAGGAGGAAAATAATAAAGCATATCCTTGAGTAACATTTAATTTTTGTTTCATTAAAATCGGTCCACTCTATCAAGAGTTATTGCAATTTGAATGGCAACTCGAGATAAGTAAGAGAAAAGAGTAGGCAAGTAAATGCAATTCATTCTCTTACAAAAACAGGATATTATATCATGTATAAATAATATCTAAGACGGTTTTTTCCATTAAGTTCCACGCGGACGAAGTCGCGGGCACAGCTAGTATTCAATAATTCTGTTTGCATCAATAATGTAAATTTGTGTAAATAAACACGTTCAGTCTGGCGTAAGAACCCAATAGGGCGCAGTTTCCCGCCCACGAGTTGACGCCTACACATGTACAAGTTCCACGTGGCCTACTGAACTGACTGCTGCCGGTAGTTACTTATTAATGGCCAGTTAATGCGCCCGAGGGTCACGGGTTGCTGTCTTAAGTGATAGTGTCAAGTGAAAGTGTAAAATTAGATTATTGGTGCATTTATTTGTGTAAGCGTACAGCTGTGTTTTTATTGGCTATCTTCAATCCTCGTTCGTCCAGTGAAGAACTTAAAAATCGGACAACTGTTCTTCACTTGGTTTAAATAAGAATGGCCATGTTTAATGGCTTATACCCAATAACCGGCTTGCATTAACAAGCTGCGTCGATATTAACTGCAGAGGGCAGAAAGTCCTGGAGCAGCATCCTTACCTCGCCAGCCAGGGGTAGTTGAAAGAACTACGCGAGTTTTGTTATCAAAAACAATCCTGGCTATTTCTATTTAGTCTTTGATTCTATCTGCATATGGTCTAAATCTTTAGTTTCCACAGTAGTCGTTACGTTGGCGTGACAAAAAAAGGGGCGTTCATAATTTATGAGCTATATACGAATAAATTAATGAGTTACAATAAACACAAGCGAAACCGCGGATAAAAGCTAATTAATCATATATACACGCAGATCAGCTGTTTGACTACTCTAATGCAAGCAATGCTTACTTTGGTATTAAAAGGCAGCGTAGAAAATTATGCTCTGGTTTTATTTATAAAAGAAATCTTTTTTAAATTACAATTCCTGCAAATATTAATTCCTTGGCAAACATAAAGTACAGTAAACAATTATTAACATCGTTATACCAATACGAATGAACATGATAAGTGAGTGAATTACACGAGATTTTTATCCGCGTTCTCCGCAACATCTCATCCTCGAACGTGTTGTAAAATTAAAGCCATTGTGCAACGATTACCCCCAAATTCATCGTACACTCGAAACTCCTGCAGACAGCGTCATTTATAATATCCGACACGACTCCGACACCATAGTACCGACCACGATTATTAACTGGCATTTAATTTTATACGTCCTTTTCAAATATACATAATGTTTATAGTCACTACTACTAGCGGCTGCCCGTGACCATATCTGCGTTATGCCTTTATAAAAATGACAATATCACACATCACCTATCTTCATGTAAACCAGTTTTTCCAGTACACCCAGAAATAGTTCTTGGGTGGCAAAGTTTTTTCAAACTTACTTCATACTTATCATTATATTTTGGCCAATTTAAAGAATATATTTATACATACTAGCTTATGTCGTATTCTGATAAATACGCTATGTTACTATAAAGCTTCAGAAACTAAACTATTGAGGGGAGACAAACCGCTAAACAAAAAAAAAACCTTTATTCAATTACAACTCTACACATTGTAAGCATTTTATAATTTTCACTAAACAGTATGGACTTTTGATAACCGTAAATATTTCTCATACTTCATAGGTAGATGACCAAAGAACACAAGATTAAATATACAGATAAAATAATTTGCAATCTTGTTCAGAAATATGACGGAATAAAATAAACAATATTAAGTTTCTCCGCAACAAAAAGCAGATGTTTCTAGATTAATTTGTGATACTAAACAATTTAGAGCATTAAAAATTATATTAGTAAAATTTAATTTTTATATATCCGCTCCAAAAGATATTAGTTATTATTTATTGTGTTATAGGAATTATTTATTGAGATAACTAAATAATACACCTTCAAGTTATAATGTCGCTAAATGACATTAATAATTAATGAATATCGTGTCGTCGACTATAAAATTTGAATTTTTATTTAGAGCTGTTTGCGGAATCCAACGGCTTCCCGTGATTCATTCACATGCATTGTTGTATCGAAGTTTATTTTGGTTATTTACGAAGGGCGAAGAATTACCTCTTAGGTATAATTTGAATGCTTCTCTTAAATCCTTTTGTGTGAATCAGACCATAAGTTTACTAAAGGTGGTATTTTAAAAATGGCCACATAATAACATAAAGTGAACCTACACGTGTCTTCGACCGAGGATGTGGAATCGTATTTGGTGTTATAAATTATGCAATACCGCCTTACGCACAGTATTTGTTTTATTTTATATAAGATTTGCGACCCGCCCCGGACTCGAACGAGTGCAATATACTGATGTCACGAAGTAAATATCAAGGCGATTTAATACATTTAACACTATCCGATCAAGTATTTGACGCTTGAACATTAGTAATTTTCTTTTTTTTCTCTTTATTTTAACGAGGCTTCAGTACATACATCCTTGATTCTATGCCAGCCTCTTCAAAATTTCTCCAGGACTCTAAAAGCATTTTTTGGCGTAATTCTTTGGATCGGCCACATTCCCACAACATATGATTAAAATCATCCGTAGATTGGCAAAGTTCACAAAGCGGAGATATTTTTTCTCTATTAACAATAACAGTTTGATAAAGTTCAAGAAGCTTCATAAATATTATCGCACAAGTAACTTTTTTCTGTCACACGTAATTTTAAAGCCGTAATCTTTTAAGGTGCCCATTGAAATAATGTACTATAGATAGAGGGCAATTTTGATCTAAGTTTAATGCCTAACATAAATATATTTTTAAATAGAAAGTGCATCAACACTATTTAGTTAAAATGGTTTTGAACATAAACAGTATTTTTTAGTAATATTTGCAAAAAATAAAACCAAATGTGACTATGAGTTATTCTTGCAAGCTAAGCATATTCCATTATGGACTTTTCTGTAGATCTTTTTAAGGTGTACAATTCCGTAGTACATATCGTACTACGTGTACCGTAGTACATTATTTTGATGTACCTCATAAGGCGTATCCAGCATTAGTAATGTGAACGCGCGAATGATTTCATTACAATGCATCGAATTTTTTTCTACTTCCTATAAAAACAATACGCATGTGTTGTACCTACATACAAACCTTGCGGAAGAAGTTTCCTTATAACAGCGAAAACCGTATTAAAAGTTCTTGTTGCATTAGGATAACCTAAGGGAACGGGCAGACACGAAGACTTTGTTTCACGTTATTTATCGATGATGCAATATCGCCTCAAGTGCGCTGTTTCTCTTGTGTTATATACGATTTGTCATGATGCAGTTTATAATATACTACCGGGTCGGGCGGACGTTGTCCTGCCTTGATAATAAAAAAAAATATCTAAAATTAAACCGCAGCGCTGCCTATCGGGTCCAATCTAAACCGTTCTCGGATCGACTGGAACACGCACACAAAATTTCATCAAAATCGGTCCAGCCGTTTAAGAGGAGTTCAGTGACATACACACGTACAGAAAAAAAAATATATAAAGATATAAAATACATACGGTAAATGCAAATAAATTACACTAAAATTTACTAACATAATGGTTAATATTTCACACGAATGTAAAGCATACATCATCTGTGTAATTATATTTAACATGAAATAAATGTTATTTCTTTCCTATTTCAACAATTCATGAAACAAGTGATTTATATATTACGATGGTTTGAACATGAATAAGTCATCTATTGATATTTGGTCCGGTGAAGTTGTGAAGGCGCATGAGGCCAATAGCATTAGTCAGTTAGAAAAAAAACCTATTGATTTCAGAAACCACAGTAAACAAAGCACATCAACAATCAAATATGTACAATGTATTTACAAATTACTCACTCTTGCGGTCTGACTATCTATCACTCTGCGAAAGTGGACAGATCTTTACTCAACATACATATATAAAAATCCAATGTTTGTCCACGGTGAACTCAGAAACTACTCAACCGATCTTCATGCAAGTTGGCATTTATGTATAATTTGGTCCAACTTGAGAGATAGGATAATTTATATTTCGAATTAAGGCCTCAATATGTTTTAATTGAAAATGAAATGATTGTCAATGTTGATTATTGTTATTTATTGTGAGTTTCATCATTCTAACAGATGGCGCTTTAAATTAGTTTGTTGATAGAAAACTGTAGGACTGACTGTTACACATATCTTATAGATGGCACCGCGTTTTAATTTGAATATCTTTTTTTAATTTAACATGTAATAACTAAGCCACAGCAACGCGTGGACGGGTCAGCTAATTGAAGTTATTATATTTCCGAAACTTAAATTATTATTGATTTATTTAAAACCAGTACTAAATCCTTGATTAATATTTAAAAAAAATAATTAAATTTGTTTTATTGATAAACAAAATAAATATTAGTAATGTCGAATATTGAATACTTAATTCAGTACCTTTTGTACTGATATGATATATAACGTTCATTTGTTTAGGTTCGTGAACAATGCGCAGTGGCATGGCGGTGCGCGAATGGATCGTAAATCAGATGCGCGTGCGCCGTACCTGTCAATATGCGCGAAAGCAAGCGCACTATATGCACATGGCCGCGGGTCGGCGCTTATCATCATTCTTATAATCCGTTATTTACATGTAAAATAGTAGGCAAATAATACCTCAAGGGTTTTGATTTCATTATCTATTATTACATATCATAGCTAATATAATTGCGAATGTGATTTTATTTATTTATTTGTTTGTTACGCGTTCGCGCGATAACTACCCAAATGGTCTTCATGAAAGTTTGAATACAAGTTATCACGGGTACAGAGAAGGGCATACGATACCAGTTATCCAAAAAATAAATACTGTTTTACTTACTTTTACTTAAATAAATACTTTCCGAGGAATAGTATAAATTACCACAAGCAAAGAGATGGCAAAAGTTACTAATTTTACAAGTAATCTTTTGATATACTTTCACGTATTTCTATTTCAAATTCGAAATCAGAACACATAGTACATTAAGACGTTCGAATCAGCCTTAACTAACTTAGTTCATAATGAACAAGAAACGAAAGATGAGAGGGAAAAAGGCGATACTGAACTGTATCAGAAATTTGTAAATACAGATGATGAGACCATGACAATAATGCCAGCTTCTAGTTCCGTTTAGTAATGACTGTTAACAATACTGTTTTCTGAAATTGTTCGCTACTTTTAGATTTTATTTTATTAACAGTATAAATAAAACTTTATTGCAATTGTTTAGCCATGGCATGGCAGGGTCGCCATGAGGTGTGAGGTGCGGGGGAGATTCAATAGAAATACGACCGTACTGGATAGCACTCTGATTTATGCTGTCCCATCTATTTTATACATGTTCCACACTTCAGTATAAAAATACCGGAAAAAAACATTCATCTCTACCACAAAAAACAATACTGCGCTATAGGACTTTGTGTCATCTTGATTCATATTAAAGCTAATAAAACAATATTGAATGTAGGTTTCGTAAAAGACAATAGAACTCACTGTATTTCCTGCCGAACACCATTTCCCGGCACCTATTCAACGGGGTTTGTCCATGCTCCTCAGCAGCGTACGTTCTCCGCCCAGGCTCACAGCGGTATACTGCACCGGGCCTGGAGATATTGTTATATCGTAGAGGATACCGCTCATCTTTAGGTGCACCCACCAGAATCCTGGTAAAGATAGAGAAATACACATTAAATCGATGTAAATATTTAAAGATTCTCAATTAAGACCATAGTTAAGTTATTAAGTTATAAGTCTATTATCGTCAGATTATGAGATTACCCACATGCCTCTTTAATAGTAGTCAAAGAACTTCAAGCCAGAACTAACTTTATTGACGTACATATCGGTCATTATATAATGCGCAGAATCTGTGATTGGCAAGCCACGACTCGCGGTCCACATGCGGCTCTTTCAATCCTTGCCCGCTTCTCTTCCACAAAATTTTTAGGACTGACACTCAATATTATTTATTAACTTGGCTTGTAAGAGATGTGTCGTTTTTGAAACGTAGGCCTACAAAAAAGGGGCACATTTTTATAAGGCAACAATATCAGTAATATTCGCAAAAAAGACATATTTAGCAAAGACAAATTCCATTTTTAATACTAATTATTTTCATTAAAATGTAAAAATTAATAAAAAGGCTCATTGAATAAACTTCAATTTTGTATTGTTCATATTTGGCTCTTTATGATGACGAGTTTGCCGCCAGCTCTGCTAGAGCAATAAAATAATAAGCAACAGTAAACCTTTATTTCTTATTGTATTGTCGCAATGACTTCTGTAAGTGATTGTATACTGGAAGTCAGTAACTTATCTAAAATAAACCATTTGAATAAATGCCACGCTCAGATAGCTAGAATACTTTTTATCTTCTTTCACCAAATATTCAGCTGTATATTATAGGATTTCAATTCAGGTTACTCTAAGCGTTACACAAATACCCCGTTCGTCATTAAATCACACTGTTCCATTGTCCCATCAAACGGTAAAAGGAACCAATGGACTCTTTTATGTAATGCTAATATCATAAAAAGTTAGACGAAGTGAATTTAGATTTGCGAAGTAATTTTCAGAACTGTTGATACAGTTCTAAAATTCGTTGGTGCTGTGTTATGTATGAAGTGGCGAGCGGTAGCTAGTCTTAAATTATTAAAATTTTATACTACAAGTGTATTAATAAGCAAGTTATATTAATCAACGGCTATGATAACTTTCGCTTAGGAACCGCAAGTCAATTCGGTTTTGAATTAAGCAACAGCGACTCCATTTATATATGAATTACCATTTGGAGACGTGTTATTAAGATTCACTATGAGTTCCCAAACGAAGCGGGTCAGAGTGAACGAGGTACGACACGAGGCTGCTGGCGCTGCGCCAGCTACGTAAATAGAAGCGGGTTCATACCCGGTCGGTAACTCGCCAAAACGTATCCTATTTACACGACTGTGACTAAGCTTTATGACTTATCGTTGTTATTGTGTTAATATTTTCGGAGCCCACTAAAGAGAATCCAATTTCCATTTACTATAGAATACCAGCTGGTATTTTGGCTTTTGTGACGTTATGTTAATAATTCTAGTACTAACCAGTCACAATGCTGTGTCCCCTGCAATATAAACCTTTTAAAATGGTCAGACAGGTGAAATACATATTTGAGTCGATGATGTCCTAATTATCACTTCGCGACCATCAATTCTGAAATCGTCAGTGATGACCAATGATAACAGGGCTAAAGGGTTGAAGTATAACACAATTTAATTCTCATACAACTAATGTTGGCACAGGTGAAGATTATGACAAGCGAGGCGCCACATTATAAATGTGTATAGCGTTCTTGGAAGAAGCGTTGAGCGAAGTGAATTATAATGCAATATGAATCTAGGCTTTGGATAGTGGAAAACATAGTGACGAAATCATTGTATGGTGATAGGGCCTATACTTAACTCTACCTACGGAAATAAAGACTCTCTTGGATTTATTTCAATATTTATACTTACTTAGTACTAATCCAATCATAAAGAATATGTATACAAATCTTGATGGTTGAAAGATTTAACTATAAAATTAGTCCGTCACACACGTCATATATGCAGCGGAAACAATTCTATCTGTACTATATTTCATTTGAAATCCAACACTCCGCAAGGAATGTACTTTATTAAATAGCATTTAAGTGTTCAGACCATTTTGTACCATTCTTCATACAATACGTTCTTAGATTCTTCACTCTTTCCTCTACTTTTATGTTCTCCACCATCATACCTACCTACTCTTCTAATAATATGCCTCTTACTCTTCCTCATAACATACCCGTATTGGAATTTTTGGCGAGATACTGGACTGTCATGTAGTGGATTTTATATTTTGTTTATAATCTTATGTTATTTGGCTTTATATCTTGTACTATCTTACTATCTTGGTGGTGTTTTACGTAATGTAGTTAGGTTATTGTGCACAAATGTAGTGGTTGGAAATAATACCACGGAGCATGGATTCTGAATTGCCACAAAAACTCCCTGGAAATTTGAAACAAGACGGTCACCATCTTATTAAAGACATTGAAATGATCACAAGAAACTTGTAATGTTATTTCCAACTCGACAATGGCAGTAATAATCTACTAGAAGATTGGTTGTCAAAGATAACACTAAAAAAACATACCCATACCACGCTAACCTATTGCTCCTCAACTTCTCTGTCATTAATACATTGTACCCAGACCTATCCATTCTAATTACATTATATAAATATACGTATTCTTAATTAAAATATATTAATCTTTAATATAAGGTAATTTTAGAGAATTTGTCAATTGTGTGAAATATGAATATAGTTTTGGATGTTGTGTTTCTTAAATCGACAAAGTAAACGCCAGTATCGGATGTGCGCGGGAGTTGACTCGTGTATTTCTGTCGTATGCGCCGGAAAGGGGGTTATTTCCGATCACCTTAGATCTTGCAATTTGTAGTAGCACGAAGACTTTAAACTATGATGTTCTTCTTATTAATTACTTTCTCTCCCTGTGGAAGACCGCATTACCACATCGTTACGACATATTAAAACACCAGACTTGAAAAACAAATTTGAGCTTATAGAATATCGCTTTAAGATATCATCTTAATCAGTGGGCATATTTCATCGAAATTGTTTTGCGTTTTTTAACATTATTTGACCTGGTTTAATTACATTTCAATATACGAGACTTCGTCAATCAATAAACTCAAAGTTTCAGGAATTTTATATCTTAAATCTGCTCTCCTTTATTATTTAACTAGCTGTGCCCGTGACTACCTCCGCGTGAATTTAATGAAAAAATACAGTGATTAATAAAATTGTCTGAATGTATATATATGAACAAGCGTTTGGCGATTTTGGCGAAACGTCCCAATTTTTAAATGAAAATTAAATGTCCCGCGCGGGACAGGCTCAGTCCCGCTTTTGGGGATATCTCAATGGTGCCTTCATTTTGATTTCTATTTTTTTTTAATTCAGTATACGAGTAAGTCTCAACTATTTAACGATAGGGTAGATCTGATTTAAAATATCATATTTTTATTAAAATATATTTTCAATGCTTATTTTTGATATCTATTGTCATGTAAACGTAATTTGAACTCAAATAAAAAGATAAATATTCAAAAAATTTTGATTATATACGTTTTTTTACCATGTCCCGCTTTCGACGAAAGAATCCCCCCTTTTCACTCAAATAGTTACACGACACGGCAAAAAAAACATCTGGCAATGCTGATCTGAACTCCATTAGGATGTTTTCTCGTAAACATGGTACTTTAGCTGTGATGCGTCCATAAACAAACCGAAAGACAGACATTTCTAAAAATGATAGAAATGGATTCTATTGCTTATTCCCAGACACATGCAACAATATTTTTCACAAAAATCTAAAAGTACAGATACGTTGGATTTACATTCTTATTATATGTATTGATTTCTGATTTATGTTTGCATAGCCCTAAATAATTGGATTTTATAAACGAAATGCATAATTTTAGTACAAAGTATAATCATAGTGTACAAATTTACAATCGTTTGTATTAGACTCGGTAAAAACCAAAGAAGTTTTTAGATAATAATAGTTTTACAGGTTACATGCTGATTTGCGGCACAATAAGTTCAAGCACCATATCAAGTAGGTTTTACTGTCAAAACGTAATTATAGACTGTAGAGTGAATCATTTGTGAACAATAGTGTTGTTTGGACATAAACCGGTGTTATTACAAAAAAGTTAAATACGTATTGAATACTTGCTTTAAAAAGATTTCGAAATAAATGCACCGCGGTCGCTGAATGTACGCCACCTTGCTTTTTTGTCTCGCTTTGGTTACGTTAAGTTAGACTTGCGAAAAAGGATAACGCGAACTTACCTCGGGCGAGCGCGGTGCACATAGAATTATGAAACCGCTTACATCGCGGCATCGTATGTAATACTCGCAGACTCGTTACTCTATAGCGGTGCATTTAATACGAAACCTTTTTAAAGTAAGTATTCAATACGTCAACTTTTTTGTAATAACACCGTATATGTTCACTCGCTAAAAATAATGACAAACGACTGCAAAAAAATTATTTATATATATCTAATTAAAAAAATATATTCAAAAAAAGAAATTCAAAAGTGGTTGTTAGTATTATATACGTCACAATTTAACATTTATACCGAAGTGGATATAGAATATAAAAGTCACTTCGCGGAGGAGCAGGTGCACAAGTAACATCTGGTGATAGCAGGTTGCCGAACCATCTGTTCATTCAACTATATATATATCAGGATGCACAAGTAAATTATATAACATAAATAAAAAAAACCCAAAAATAACATCTGGTGATAGCAGGTTGCCGGAAAACCATCTGTTCATTCTATACTTAACATTTATATACTATGTTAATTTCTTAGGAATCAATATAACCCAAAAAAAAATTAAAAGTTCTTAAGTTTGCATCTAATAAAGTCAACCATTTCGATCTGCACAGAAACGTGGGAATTACAATATAATTTACAAAGAATATTAGAGAATACAATTGAACTGTGCATTTGTTTAATTCATAAAGATGTCGACACATTTTAGTATGAATCATACCAATTGCAACAATAAAATTCATAACGCTTTTCGCATGCGTCTCGTCTGGCGATGGTGTTAGTTGAGTGCAATTAGCGAAACGAATCGACCGCTCCGGAAATATTTGTAGCTCGGTGTCTGTTAATTCATTTATGCTTCTGTATCAACCGTATCGCCATTGTAAACGGAGAACTTTATACCTTAACATATGTGTGTCTTTGTTTGCGTTGTTTAGTCTTAAGAATATATTTTATGTACAGAAAATACACAATACAACATTACCTGCCTCACTTCTCTGTAACAAAAAAACACACTCATCGTAGTTTCTTAAAACTTTAATAACTTATAAGAGTTTACGTTTAAGAACGATGTAATTTTAACACTGAAATGTCAAAACTCCTGAAAATTCTTATTAACCAATGCCTATTCTTTGACTTTATGACCTACAATCTCAAGGATCAAGGAGCAGCAAGTATCAAAATAATAAATTTTTAATGTTAATATCACGAGAGTCATTTCCGATGCATTATAATTTATTTACGCTTTTATTTATATTAAATTACTTTAATGATTAATATAGTTATATCGACATTTAAATTACATAAAAGATATTGTGAATGTCGTTTAGCCATCATAAAAACGTTAAGAAGTTTACATTTTTTTATATGTAATTATATAAAATCGATTATTTATTGTGCAACTCTTTGATTATCAAAATTTTCAAAATAGAATCTCACCGCAATTAACTCTTTGATGCCGACATAAATAATGATATCATGAAACAAAATAAAACAGAAAAATGTTGTCTTAAGTTCATACGCATTTTAATAAGTGCGTAAAAGAGTCAATAATGTTCAATGTGAATAACAGAATAACAGATATGTTGATACAAGTATAAGACGATATTTAACTACATTTTTTAAATAAGTTTTATTTAACTTTCTTCTAATGGTAGATATATTTTTTCATTATTTATATCCCTCAGATCACCAGCTCTGACCTAACATTATTAAAACAAATAGAATTCGCTACTAGATTATAGCTTATAATTTATTGGTATTTAAGTAATTTGAATCTATTAGAATTTAAGTCTCTCCTTGTATGCAATTATCTACTGCCATTCATATTTTCAGACCACCATTTAAACTTCAATCAGTGAATGTCAACTTCAGTTTGATTTTTATTTATTAATAATAAAAAAGAAATATATTCCATTGTTACTTGAATAAAATCCAACCGATCTCTAACACCCTATAAAGCTATGGAATTAATCGCCCTACGTTTTAGTCTGGCTTCCATAAATTACTGTTTTAGTGAGTCTTCGTGTCTGACAAATTAAAATCGCGAAACCTTTTTCAATGCTTAATATTAAAATCATTACACTTAGGAATATAAAAACAATATCGTTAGAGTGATTTTATTGTACATGTTATCGTATTGTAAACCGTCGACATAAAATAACCAAGGAAATGACAATACAGAAATAATTATTATAGAAAACTATAGACGCAAAACTAAATGGTGTCACAGAAATAGAGAAAAATATAATTAGAATTTTTAGTATAAATTTCGATATTAACCACGAATTGAATTCTAAATTATCGATATGAAATTACCAGTGGAAATAGTGTTATAGAAATAGAGAAAAACATAATTGAGGTGATGTTAATGTAGATTATAACATCTGCCAGTATTCAAACTCAAGACTATCGACCTAAAATTACTAGTGGAAATGGTATTACAGGAATAGGGAAAAACATATTTAGAACTTTAGCAACATCTTACCGCTAGCCACGAATCAAAATCAAAACTAAACAGCACACAAATAAATGCTTTTTAACACCGGCTACGAATTAAATTCTAAACTATCGATAAACATAAAATCACTATTGGAAATCGTGTCATACAAAATAAGAAAAACATAATTGGAGTGATTTTAGTGTATCGAACTAAAACTATCGATATAAAATTACCAGGAGAAATAGTAATATAGAAAAGGCATTCTTTCCTTACGCAAGCACAACGACAGTGTTAACTGTCCAGAGCTATCAGGTATTTTATGCGGTTCGCGTGCCGGACGCAATTCTCACGGGTCCCGTCGTACAACATCAACTGTACCAATCTTCTCATTGAACCAATCAGCTTAAGATACTGTGAGGGTGCGGCATGCGGGTTATTTTCTATTTCTACTGCACTTACCAGTAGGAAGAATCTTACCTTATATCATTATATTATCATACCTTCATTAAAAAAGGTAAAGAGACTACGATTACTAATAATGATTTTTCATAACCATAGAAATGAATATGAAAAAGATTCCTTAGTGAATTGATTTGTTTCTAATGGCCTTTTAATTTACTCGTCCGTTGGATTTGTTCACCTGTGATTTTTTAATTTAATTTTTAAACTTAAATAACATAAGCTTTAGTCTATTACACATTCGTCGTTATCTGGGACTGATTTATGTACAACCTTCTATGGATATGATTAAGTAGTAATAAAAATTAACTAATATTATAAATGCACATGTAAGACTGTTTATTTTATATTGAAATTTTGTATACACGTTGTTAAGGGTACAAAAAAGGACATAGGGTACCGTTCATTCAGAAGAAAGTACAATAACACAAATGAAGCCGCGGGTAAACACTTATAAATAGATAATTTCTTAAATATTCGGTAGTTTATCTTAGCTACTTCGACTTAAACATAGTATTACAATATTTATTTGAAACAAATACATTTTTTTTTATATCATAGGAGGCAAACGAACAGGCGGGTCATCTGATGTAAAGTGATCACCGCCGTCCATAGACACTAGCAACACCAGGGGAGTCACAAGTGCGTTGCTAACCTGTGTTTGGGGGGAAAGGGGGAAGGGGTTAGAGGAGTGGGGAGGGGAGGGGAGAAGAGAGGGAAAGGAGGTGGGCTTCCGGCGCTCTCACTGACCCAACGAAACGCAAAAATGCAAGCACTGTTACTTCACGTCGATTTTCTGCGAGAGGGTGATACTACCCCGGGCGAGCCGACCCATTCATGCTAAAACTAGTAATAGCTTTAGCGTGGCTCTACTACCTTCACAATTGGATATGTCATATTTTCCGCGAAAACTATTAAAAATAATTACATAAACATTCATGTCTTTAAAACGACAATATTCACGCCTTTAATATTCTTTACAACAGCAATGATCTTTTGTTTGTTCCAAAAAGCACGTACTAAATGTAAATAACGGATATAGGAATAAATCTCAATGAAGATCGATATGTAAATAGCTTAAAGAATTTAAATCGTCACCAACAGACAATGGGCACTTGTTTTCTTTAACGTTATCCGATACTATTGAACGAATACCCGTAAACTTAAACTAATGTAGAACAATATCGTATGGGGAATGAGATTCTCTTGCGCAAGACAGTTTCTGTTGATCCAAAATGCAAATGACGGTGAAAGTGCGCGTGGGTCGCGTTAGGGCCTTCACAGACGGTACGGGACCGCACGCGCGGCCGCTGTTGAAACAGTCGAAAACCAAGCAGATTGTTAAACGAAGGTAAACACCTTGATTAAACCCACACGACGACCTCTTTTAGAGACAGTAATTATGAAAGTGATAATTGTATTTTTATGTACTAACAAATGTACAAATAAGATGAACTTTGAGTAAAGATTGTGCTATTTGTCATATTACGTTACGAAAATGTGTGTTTGCTTGTTACAATGTAACTCCTTAGCTACTCAATCGATAAACTCAAAATTGCATACATATCGACAGGGGTACAGCAAAGAAAATAGTGTACCATATAACCAGAAAAAAATCTATTCATGATAGTTAAGTCGAATCTACGTTAATGCGAGTAAAGCCGCTAGTCAAAGTTAGTGGTTAATACAACATCATATCGTCCTGGAACTGTCCTTAGATAAGTTATCTATTACATAGCAACACATGTACAACGTTTTCATATCAAATGTAATACAAAAAATAAAAACGTAAAATATATTTTGATTTATAGGTTATTATTTGACAACACACTCAAATAGCATTTGTTAACTGTGGCTTGTAGATGATACCAAAGATGATACCACGCTACGCCTACAATAGGGACTTGCTGTGAACTAATTTAAAACAATTGAATAGTAACAAATACGTTCTCAAGTAATAGTACAGTAGGCATAGAAACATAACATGAAAAATGTCCAACAACTAGGTATAATCGCTGTATAACAGATTTTGCGAATTAAAACGCAGCGTACGATCAGGTGTGTATGTATCAACTTTATAACGAATAATAAATCCTCTCCATTAGCTTTCCCGTTAAACGTAAGCTAATTCTTACGGTCAGTGGGTTCATTCTATAGTTTTAATTGCTTTCTACCAGTTTTCATAATTTGATCTGATTAGGAGAATTCCACATTTGTTCTTATACCTAGATGTGTTATCTGTTAAATGATTTTTCCTTCTTTGACACCACAAATAATACATAATATTAAATTAACAATAATCCCTAGAAATTAGTAAATATCATTCAAAACTAAATTTTTGTTTAAGACCACCGACCGGTCGCGACATAATTTGTGATTAAATAATATTGTAAGTTTTTAATTTTTTTTACGATTATTAATATTATGATAGATAATTTTTATTTAAGATTGTGACATTTAATCTATCATTGACGTAAGCTTCGGGAAATATTTTTGTCAGTCAATTAGTTAAGAAACTGATGGTTTTGTATTATGTTACAAGTCCCTAAATCATCCGTAATTAATTTTGGAAAAATATTTTCAATGTATATGACACGACGGATCCACAGTTTTATTAGAGTATACATTCAAAAAATCAATTATTAAAAAATATACATTTTATTTATTATATGAGTACCGAACAAACACGCATTACACTTAATATCAGATCTTTACTTCTGCTTTTACTTATGAATCTCAATAGGACCGCAATATTGCCCTAAATACATTATGTTGCTTTTACTGCGAACTAATTTGGAGCGTTCACAAGCAAATCCTTGGAACCAAAATATAACAGCGCGAGTACTGTCACTTTTCTTCAGAAGTAGGTATGGTGATCGCTTATGCGTACCTTGCATAAAAGGAAATGAAAAACGCAAAACGATTCTAATACACACGACCAATAAGAATTATGAACAATCTTGTCGCCATAAATATAGAGTTAACAATTATCACAAAGCAGTAGAGAAATAAATAAGCAACTCATTAATTTATCATATATATATATGTTATAGTTTAAAAACCACCTGGAACATAACATCTGTAAACTCAGATTATCTCACGTGCATAAAGATGCATACCGGCCATATACCTAATAAGACCGGCCCCCAAATATAACATACGATGCGACGTGGACGCCTTTTTAACCGTTAATTAATACCTTATCAACAGAAAAGATCAACACAGATATTAAGCGATGATCTTATAAAATAATTAGTGCCCTAATCCAAATATATGGGCCAGTTTATAAACTGAAGCGATTGAATCGCATTATGATATTACAAAGAGAAGGATGAAAGAAAATTACATATGGCAGAGATGCGAATGTTAAGGTAAAAGTAAGATAGATTTTGAAGAATAGAGATAAGTGTGTCAGAGGAAGTATGAAAATTGTAACATAAGATTAAACCGACTTTACATAAGTTCACCAGAATATCCTTAACCATATTTAGGTAAATAAATATTTTCGAATCGACATAAGCCTACTCTAGCTAAACGTGTTGGTGTGAGTACCGCCTTGTTAGATTTAGAAGGTTCAAGATAAATAAAAGAACTGATTCCGTTTGTGAAGACTTGTAAACGCTTTGTCAGCTAATTTACATACTCCCTTTATTGAGCTGAGCAACATCACATTTATAATAGTTAAAAACCAGCCACATGCAAGGAATCACAGGTTTTAAAAATACAAGGATTATGAGAATAGTAGATACTAAGAATGACCACAATATGTCAAATTAAAAATCAATAAGTGGCGTAGAATTAAAACGAGTACGTAATAAAATATATGTTGAAGCAACGATGAGCAGCGATGGGCAGTAATCGTTTCCCTGTGCTTTTTATTAGCACTACGCATGTGCGTTCTTAATTCCAATAATCCGCAAACGTATGGTCAGTTGCTAGAAAACTGGGATTTTTTATGGTATCGCTTATAGTTTCTCACGTTAATTGTTGTGGTGCACACAGTAACGCTGTATGTCAACTGTATGTCGCAATACTTGTAGTCCGGCGAAGCTGTTAAGACCTTGCTAAGTCAATAGCGTAGTCAGTTCGAGAAAAAATAAGTCGCAATACTACCAATATCTGAATATACAATTCCTTTTCGATATTGAAATGTTCCTGGAAGTATCTTCCAAGTTCCAATGCTAATTAAATGCAATTGGGACCTCCTTGAAAATATACTCGTTCTAATAAAAATAAAAAACAATTATCTAATTAGATTTCTAAATGGCGTAGTTCTAAGGTAACAAATATAAAAAATACAACTGATTTGAAAATCTTTTCCTTTTTGAAATCGATTACAAATAGCACCAGTAACCTATGTGTTATCAAAAATATTTCTTTGGACGGGCGACAGAGAGATACGATCGCTGACCACTCTTGGCTTACACCATACAAAGTTTACACACAAAGACAGGAAAGTACGTAAATTTATGGCTTGCGCAGACATGCGATACCGCAGCTCAGCGTGCATTATACAGGGTTTCCAAGTCGCGGGACCACCATGTGTGCTCAGCTTTATGACGTTTATTGGTTTGATCTATAGCGACTTGTTGCTAATGTATTTAACTACAAGTATTTCTACTAATCACCATATTAATACTCCTATAATGTTAATAAAATTATAATCTAAACATGTTACACAGTTATTTGTTATCAAAGCAAGTTTACGAAATAGTAAATAACCTGCTCTAATGAAATTTATTCGCTTCAAACTATTTGTTATTCAAAAAATAATTTATATTATCTGAAATCGTTTGGAAGGTTTTTTCTTACTTCGTTATTAGTCCTAGAGGAAACAATTTATATATAAATATGTATAATAATAATAATTTAATGTAAAAATAACTGTGTCCCTAAAGGCTTTCGTAACCAGTGTTTTTTACCAGACACTCTGTTATACATTGATATAGCTTATCTAAAAAACATGCTTGATTGCAAATGACAATGTATGCATTTCTCATAATAATAAAATAATAAAAAAACATAAAATAATATTAAGTTAATATATTCTTAAGTAATATTAGTAAAACAATCACCAGTTTAAATATCAAATTTACCACAAATATTAAGGCGTGATTATTAAATGAGTGAAAGATAATTTGTAATTTTAATATTACAATTACTAAATAAAAGATTATACAAAGCCACGTTGCCTTTGGTTGAAATCAAGTAAACTATGATGACATAAACCAACATAAACTACCTAGAAATATTATATTAAACGAGTCAACGACCCATCTCCTATAAATAAACGAATTCTCATAATTCGAAATAACCTCGACTGTACACGGAAAGTTTACTATAAAAAAATTACTCCACCATTTCGAGGCATAAACTATAACCCGTCCAAATATAGTCGAGCAGGAAGGGGACTCCGCGATTAACCGGACGACTAGTTCGTAGACGTTGCGTCGGCGCATTTCTGTTAACTTTTTAATTAAATCATTCAACACCTGTCCCTACTCGCCTCGACAGCTACGCATGTGTACGGGATGCGCTTGAGCACGTGCCCTGTGCACGTCTCTATTCTTTATTTATTTATCGACCTTCCAACAGATTAATTAAAACTTTATCAGTTGCTAAGAGCACGTTTCTTATTCTTTTTTTAAAGTGAAAACATGTTCAGCCAGATAGATAGCGATTTTCGGTAGGGGGTGCGCGTCACCAATGAACTCGACATGCTCGTGATGTATCGCATTGCGACAGACTAGCGACGCGTAGTGTAGCGACCTGTGTACATGTTATATTAATATTTTGCAACTCATCATATATTATATTGATTGGCTTTTTAAAAATGTCTATAGTTATTGCTCCGCCAATATATATAAAAACAAATATATACATTATGAAATATAAATAATTCGGACTATAATTAATTTAAAAATTTAATAGAGAACCGTTATTCTATTGATTTGAGTATTAATTTCTGTCAGCAGTCCTTATGACCGCCTCGACTTTTTTTCCATCTGCATCGATCTGCTCCGTGGAAAATGAAACACATGTAATAAGATTTTAGTATTATTTTGAACATATCTGAATTAGTTTTAGGATTTATTCTTTACAGTTTCATAACGTTAGAATTTACGAATTCAACCTTCTCATTTCTTACTAACGTTTCGCTTTTTCGTTCTTTTCGTTTGTAGACTTAGAAATTAATTTTTCAAGGACATATGAAGCAATTAAAATAAAACTTTTTTAAATCAGACTTAACAATAACCAATTAAATTCACTATCAAACATATATCAAGTCAACGATAGATTTCGCAAAGTAACAGTTTCATAAACCTAATGATTTTCCTCCAAAAGAACCTCTAAGACATATTTTAAATTTATGTAATTGTATTTGTTGGTAGTAGTTTTTATTTTATACCAATTTTTTTCACTTACGTGTTATGTTATTTGGTTATTGATTAAATAGTTGATTTTTCACTTTATATAGATAAGTTTCCGTTAGCTATGTAATAGTAAAAAAACAATTTTTGTATATACTGAAATCATTGTTGGCGAAACTAATACTTCACTTGTATTTTTTATAAGAATGTATAGCTGTAGATTTCTATGAAATAAATAAATTAAATAAAAGGAACATTGGTGACAAACAGTCATTAGTATAGAAAACAAATAAACGTGTACATTTTTTTTATTTACATCAACTCAATATTATAGTAATTTATTCGGAAAAACTATTAAAATAATTAGCAAATATGAAGCAACGGGGTTCACAAAAAACTCGTTACAACGATTACTACACATAATAAAGGTTCATAACTACGCATCAAACAACTCTCGACTTCCTTCGAGAGAGCTATTTCAAGCTCGCTTAATACAGCGATATATTTCACGTAAGAAATGACTTCCATTATCAGTCCGATCGGTGTGGGTTTTTTATATAATTTTAAGTTCAGACTATTAATTGTTCCATATCACAAATCGACATCGTTGCTTGTAGTATCCTGATATTTAGAACCGGAAAAACTCTGTAAATATTTTTTATATCAAGTGAATTATTCACATAGAGAGGACGAAATACATAGTTACAGACATCTTTTTTATGAATAGTAGTTCACATAAGTCATTACTTGTTATTCTCCAAATACTTATAATTAGTGGAATAATTGATATAGAAAGGACAAAATCAATTACAGCATTGTTTTTTATTCATAGTAGTTATATTTAAGTAGTATATAGCTTATATAAGTTGTATATTTAAAACAATTCTAACGACGCTACATATGTTAAAATCCATTAAGCCGTTTCAGCTACACAGTGTGTTAATGAAATAGACAGACAAACAAAAAGGAATATTAAAGTAATTAGGAAAAGTAATGTTTAACAAAAATAAATTTTGAATTCAAGTGAAGAAGTCATCAAGAACAGAAGACTGACTCCTTTCTGAACTCTTAGACTTACCACATGAGATTCATAACTAGTCAGAAGAATTGGTAATATTTCCAAACAATTACTTAAGACTAGCAATTCTTCGCGACTTCGTCTAACTCTGTATTTAATCTTGGTCTAGTCTTAATAGATTACTAGCTGACCCGGCTACGCCTTGTTGTGGCTCAATTATTACATGTTGAATTATTAAAAATTAAAACGTGGTGCCATCTATAAGATCTCTATTACAGTCGTTCCTACAATTTCCTCTGAACAAACTAATTTAAAGCGCCACCTGTTCGAGTCTGATGAAACTTACATCCAATAACAATAATCAACATTGACAATCATTTAATTTGTAATTTAAAAATATTGTGGCCATTAACCAAAATATAAATTATCATATCTCTCAAGTTGGACCAAATTATACATAAATGCCAACTTTTGGAGTTCACCTGTACAAACATCATGAAACTAGATTTTTATAATATATTTAGAGACACCATACATTATCTTTCAGTAACTCAAACAATTTGTGCAGCGTTCCTTTTTGTTTCAAATGGTAGGATCTTTTCAAGCTTACCTAAGACATTGTTATATTTTGGCCAATTTAACAATATCTCTACAAATTATGCCAATGCGCTATTCTAATGTATCAGTTAAAGTTGTTAAGTAGTTTTTGTGGGAGAGAATAATAAACATCCATATATCCTAACAAACTTTATAATCTGTAGTATCAACAGGATTATATGAGGACATGTTTTAAATAACTACGCGTTTCATAACGCTAAACAGACCATCACTGAACCTAAAGACACCTAAAGATAACAACGTGGGAATGATGCGGCTTTTCGAACCTCATCTGTATATCAAAACATAAAATCACGATAACATAAAGTCAACATGTTAAACTACGATACACTAATTTATCAATGATAGTACAATTAATGTTCAGGGTCTTGTGTGGGTAACGAACGAGCCAACAACTAACCGATAGCGTAATGCTCTAAAATAGCTGAGAGAACGGTGCCGAGGTGAGCGTAGTGTTTATAATACATGCACCAGTAAATGTACATCTGTTATTGACTCACTATTATGAAGCGAGGATGAGAGAACGAACAGAAACGAAGGAGACTGAGATACTTCCTTCTTAACATTAGGTATTTCGGTAAAAACTGTATATTACAAACAAGACTGCAAAATCTCCTTTTAAACTGATTTCAAAAAGGAGGCTTTACTTTGTAAAATGTTTATTACTTCAAAACTTTTCCATGTATTAACACATTTGGAAAATTCTTTTTCTACTGTAAAGAATATATTTTCAAGGCAGTTCTATTTTAATTGAATTAGCGTTGAACCTTGGACGTCTAAGATACAACAGGGAATTCTTCAATGTAGAATAACAAATATTATAATAGTGACTGGCGTGCTGGCAGATTTATGAAAATCTATGACTAGGGTACCTAATTATAGTCATAGACGATATGATGCGTTTTTTAGAGTAGATTTTTATAGAGTTGGTTTTAAATTGTTGTAAAGATTCTCTTGTAAATTAACAGACATCAAACTCATACTTTACTATGTCGCTTTCAGAATAAAGACTAATATTCTAACCTCATATGTTAAAATCGATCAAGCTGTTTAGACCACAAGGTGTGCTAAGTTGAGTCTTACAACTGGAATGTAAGGAAATCAACCACAAGCAATCACACAACACACATCGAATACAAAACAGATGTTATTTCAACAGATAACAAGCTCGTATCATTTTACTTTACTAAATACCTTAAATCGTTACCATAGTGTTTATTTTAAAACCATATAAAAATCGAAGAGATTTTCGTGAGAGTAAATTATATAGATATTTTCATAAAAATACGATAAATAAAATAAAAATGCGATTAATTAACTCTAAGGCATATATGAGTTGCATAACGTTACCGTTGCTTTGGAAATATCCCCGTGATCAAGAGAAAATACAAATTTCACTTTTAACATGAACAGTAGCCGTCATTGCGCATGCGTAAATTTCAGAATATTTTTTTTACTAGGTACTACCACTATGCTAGATACAAATCACAAGTTAGAAAACATTAATAAAAAGTATCATATATCTATTAGTTAATCGAATTCAATTGAATCCATCCTGCCGTTTAATTATGAATGAAAATTATTGGATTTAAAGAGATGTTCACTATTTTTCTTGTTTCTTTTTCTGCTTTGATATCTCACTCCCGTCAGATGGTCACTGGTTTTTAGAGCTCGTGATCAAAAAAATCAAATACACACTTTATTAATTACTTCGAATTATGTCTAAAAATATAAGACATCAATGGTACATATCAGGTAAAATATATTTACAATTTGTACTATTTCTGAGCACAGAATTATTTGTTTTGATAACAACGAATATTTTAGAGATAATATTATGTGACAAATAATAAACATTACGTCATAAATATCAAAGATAGGTATATAGTTTCGCAGAATTATTTTTAAGTATTTCAATAATACCTTTACATTATAACACAGTTTTACACACGGCTTTTTAATTCCAAACAAACTCTTAACTTGCATAAAACTAACTAAGCAGCTGATATAATTCTATACATAATTAACACACAAACACACAAATAGCAATAATTTTAATCAAAAGTAAGTTATGGGGTCGAATTCTCTACCCATAGAGCCTATGCAACGGTGTAGGCAACATATTGCCAAAAAATAGTTTTGCACCATTTTTTTTATTCGGAATCATTTATTTATCATTATTACATATAACCTACTTCACGCAATGATATACCTCCGTGTGATATTCTAGTATGAGCCGCTAAAACCTTTGTGAGGCCACTCTTTTGCACCTTTCACTAACAGTTAGCACCTGTAACCGAGTGTGAACGATCAAAACTTCTCACTGGACCCTTTGTCTTCAGTAGCCGCTGTGTTATCGTGGGAAAATTAAGATATTGGTAATTTTTATACTTACTAATTATCTTCACCCCTACCAAGTATAAGATAACTAATTCATATGTGCATGTAAATTATGCACAGTTATATTATGTAATACTTGCAATGACACGTGAACGATTCACGTCAAAATATAGTAGGAATAAAAAATAACCATGTCACTCAGAGAGAACGTAGGCTCCAAGCAGTGAAAGTATTTTTAACGAGTTATGAAGTAATTAGTTCCAAAGATTACCTACTACATACATAATCTTTACTTCTTTATATGCAAGTAGATTGCCCGCAGCTCTGCTCGCATGAACTACCAAATTATTTTCAGTATGTTTTTTTAGAGAACTTGAAGTACCTACTACATTTTAAACATATAATTCGCAATTCGAAGATTTCAATCATTCAAACGGTAAAGAGATGTAGGTATAGTAGGTACACACATGTTTGTATTACTTCAGTAACATTTAAAAGTATTCATGTCGTGTGTAAACAAAACAATTTATCATTTAACCCAATATTTTAATCGTTTTAACGCTCTCACAAAATACCACAGATAAAGGTACGTTGACATCCCGTTGAATCTTAATCTGTGCCGGGTTTCCTGGCGACACGGCTCTAGATATTTCATTCAAAAATACTATATAATTATCCACATAATTAAACACCTAATGCTGGATTTCGATTGTATTCCTGCAAAGTGATACATAAATAGAAGAACGTAAGGTGTGAATTGAACACAACTTGGAACTACCGGTGTGGCAAGAACGTGAGAGCACTACCACTATTTATGTCTGACGCAGTATAGAAGTGCTGGTACTCTTCTGTATCAGTTGAAGGATGTAGTTGACAAAACACATGAGACGTTCTATCTGAACACTCAAGAGTAACTAACATGTTATGGTTTACCTCATGACTACAGTGGTGCTGAGGTGGGTTATACAAAGTTATAAGCTACAATGGACTGCATCGTCGTTACTATTTCATGATACAACTAAAAGAGTTCAAAATAAAATTTCACCATCAACATTTCTTTGTCCCGAGGAAGGTTATTGAAGAAACAAATTTTTAAGAGGTACAAAATTGGAGACCGATCCTCAATATATAAGTATTCCGTGGTAGGGACGTTAGTAATCATGTGTAAATTTGTAATCAATTAGATTGCAGTCGTAACTGAATACAATAATAAATTGCTACTTCTGAAGATGCAAGTTGGACACCTCGTGTAATGGCATGTTGGTCTCCATGGAATACACCACTTCCGGCCTTGTCACTTTACTGTTCGAAATCGTCGTGGCGATGTTATTTCCTTCTTGGACCTATCAATATGGTTTCAATTAAAAATCAGTCCTATAGCGAATAAGCAAAAACTGACATTATGGTTGCCTATGATTCGTTTGTACTTTCTCTTTTACTTGTACTTTTGTAAAATTCTGGCCGTGATATTACAAAAAAGGTAAATACGTTTTGAATACTTGCTTTAAAAAAGTTTCGGTACTTTCGTTTTAAATGCACCGCGCTCGCCGTTTCTGCCGAGGACAGTTTACGTTGTTATCCTTTTTCGCAAGTCTAACCTAACCTAACTAAAGCGAGATAAAAGAGCAAGATGTCGAACGTTCGGCGAGCGCAGTGCATTTAATACGAAAGTACCCAACCTTTTTTAAAGCAAGTATTCAATACGTATTTAACTTTTTTCTAATAACACCGTGTATGTTTAACATAGAATACACATTTTTATATTCGCTCTTAAAACAGATTTAGAAATAAATGTTTCACTGTCAATAAAGAATTAAATTCAATACGCGTGAAATATTAACATGAACATCGACTTAAGAAACATTCACGAAATAAAAAGCTTAACCGATCAAACTGCTACCAAAACGCGATTGTAATCTTTAACCTCAAAACATAGAGGTTAAATTATCCATAAACTGATAGAGCGGTGTCGAATTACAGCTGCCCGTTCGGACCGGGCTGTCTAACGGAGGGACCACCAGCGCCGCGGTGGCATCTGATATGGTTTCATATTTTGATATATTAAACATACATATGTAATAATTAATACATGCAAATAAAATCACGCACTCGGCCATGTAATTCCGAATGCAGGCACAATTATTATCGCGACGTTATGTTATATTATAGAGATCCTATAACTTATACTATTAACTAAGCCATAACAGTAAAGTTACTGCATCTCCCATGATGTTGTTACCTCTATTTTGTACTTAAATAAGAAAACTAAGCGATGATGGCTCAGTAGAATACTCGAGCACCTAGTTAATCTATGTAGCCCCGGATCCTTGAAAGGAAGACAATAGCGTGGTTGTAGCACATTGTATAATGCACACCTGGCTAGCTACCACTAAGGAACGGAACATTTATGACCAACCACCTATAATTGAGTTCCGACAGCTGAACTTAACAGTCAGTGTTCCTCTGGGTTTAGCGTGTTACCATCATACAGTTGAGATTGTATTCAAACGCTAAACCTTACATAATGCATAAGAACAATAAATCTTAAATGACTAAATAATCAATGTTAGAGGTTTCGGTGAAGAAAAACATCAAGATGAAACCATAAATATAAAGGCCTCAAGATGAAACATGAAGGCCTTTTTAAATCCACCGCGCTAGCAATACAACAATTATCTAGACGAAAATTCATCGCCAAGCACCTGTTGGTGTTACAGCAGCTGCACTTGAGAGCCAGTCCTCTAGATTTAGATTTACCATCTAAGACCACATCGTCATTTGATATCAGATAAATTTGTGGGCAAACGCTAAAACATAACCTAAAGTATGAAAAAATACCTATTTTTAGTAATTAAATTATTTAGTATATAAATAATTGCATACCGTCGCGTATTTGCTCCTATGCAATTTATTTAGCATATCGATCAGCACGTCGCATATAGTACAAAAATTATATGATTCACCGTCATCATTAATTCCCATAGAGTACACCAAAGAGATAGGTATATATCTAAATAAATAAATAAGCTAGGAAAAACGTTACCCTCTTTCTGGACAGTCGAGTAAAATATAATGTTCTAATGAGACCTTTTCCATTCTAGCAAAGAAACAGTAACGTATTAACCTTATTCAATACAATAACACAGTGTGCCAACTTAAACAAGTGACAAAGTATAACAATCGCTTACGGTCCACCTGCAGCAGCAAGTACAGTATTATGTTATGTCAGGCGTTGTGGCACCAAGCAACGACAGCTAAGTGATAAGTTACAACACTTCTCAGAAAGTGACCTGGCAACAGGCACGCATTCGATGCAGGTTGATAAATTATTAACACTAGCTAACGCACACAATTCCTTTCTCTTGAAAATTGGTATTTTGTTTCCAGGAAACTACGTGTTTTAGCAAGATTGATTTCAGGATATATTTTTTATGTCATTTTATCATTGTCCCTACAACTCATTAGGTATAATGATATCTAGCTTAGACCTCTGAAAAGTTCTCTATCTGCTAGTAAATTCTCGAAAATATTGGTTCAGTCATTTCAGAGATTAAGTCAGAAAAAATTACACTTCAATTTTATATATGTTGTGATGGACATTGGAGTGGTAGTTATAAAGGTATGACGTCAATCATAGATGACGTTCTCGTTGTCATTTAATCGGTCAGTCTTTTAATCCAGTATCTATATATTAATACGTGAAGCGAAAATTTTGTACCTCATTTTAAATGCACAAAGCCATTTTTTTATAGAAAATGCATTAAAAACATATTAAATTAATTAAAATATACATTACTCTCAGTACTGCTTGAATGACACACATGTAAATGAAAAAGACGTTTCACCATCCGTCATTTTACTCTTATGTTCCATACCTTACATGACCTTTGAAATTAACTGGTCAAATTATAGGTTAATTTTATAATAATATAATGTGTAAATTCATAATATACATTAATAATTAATTGATCAATAATTTATCTTTAGTAAGTTTATGAGACCACTGAAATAATTATTATTCTCTTTGGTTTTATTGAATGCAAAATTGAATTATGGTCGAATTTCGACCACTAGGCGACCACTAGTATAATTTAATATTTATATGCCAAAGAAGTTTCTACTCCTCTGCGTATACACACTGATACAAGCACTGTTTTTTTGTTGTATTAAGAGGTAGCAGCAGCCTATCGATTCAGGTCTCAGGGACTACAGGTCCGATTTGGAAAATTCTTTCGGTGTTAGATCGCTCATTTATCGAGGAAGGCTATAGCCTATATATTATCATATGCTAAGACTAATAGGAGAGGAGCATCAATGAAGAATATTTCAAAAACAGAGTTTTTTTCCTTTTGAGAGCTTCCGCTGCGCGTTAGCGTTAGCTCGAAGTAACTATTCCAGGCGGACGAAGTCGCGAGCAGAAGCTAATCTAGTTATAAAAAAATTAATTCAATTTTCTCACTACATAACTTTTGAACAGATATGGTCGTTGGGGGTCATACACTCTGAGTACGCGCCTGACTTTGTTATACCGAGGTGGTTGTGTACGGTCGGTCACGTTTTCAATACGTCTTACGAAGATTCATTGTTTTCGATTAGTAATGCATATAATTCATAATTCTCGGAAAACAAACTAAAGTGACTGTGTTAATGACAAGCTAAGGAAAATAAGCCCTGTAAAAGAGACACAGTGATAGCTGTACGGCCTTTTTATTTTGCATTCTTATATATGTTTTTTTTTTTGTTTTAATTACGGCACGACATAATGACTTAGTGTCTGACATATCGTACTTATGATTCAGACACACACAATCGCAATGGCATTATAAACTATTAAAAAAAATCCAGTTACAGCGACGCTAGTATATAAAAATACCATTGTTTCTAACCGTTGATATGTTACATAATTAATTGACTAGATCAAAATATAATATAACAAAAATATTATTGTGAATAAAGATTTAAACTCCTTAGCGAACGTAATGGACTGTGAAACGTATAGTAGAATCGTTTAATGCAATCGAACAACCTTTTAACAAATTTACAGCACGATTCGAATGCTCCAAATAGAACTGAACCTAACAATAGTACTGAGTAGGCTCGCCGTAGTTGGCAATGAATGAGCCGTGACATCACAGCCCTGAATGGCCTGCCCACGCGCACAGCGCCGACGCACCATCGCCATATGGCCGTACTAGCACCGCGACACCGCTTGCAGCACTTTTGGACCAGTTTCAAATTGGGTTACGTGTACAAATTAAATCACTATCGTCATTACACCATTTTAAATTTAACATCGGTTCAACGATAGAAACAATTTTGGTATATTTATGCATTTTAGAAATTCGATCATAATTATTTTTTTAGACTTTTGCCAACAAATGTACTTATATAGTAGTATTGTAGTCTGACCGGTGGAATATCAATCCGATGACCGCAGGATCGCACCCCGACATGTACCAACGAATTTTCCAAAATTCGCGAACATTTACTAATTTAAATTGGTATAACTATCGGCTGACAGCTAAGGAAAACATCGTGAGGAAACCTGAACTTGAAAAACATTCTTGTAGTACCACTAGGGGTAAATAGAACTCTGGAGTTGGAAATCGCCAGTCGCCAATACGTCGTGGGCTGGAGTGTTGATTATGCTAATACCTTTCTTCAGGAAGAGGTCTATGCCGTTGCAGTGGATCTCTTCCAGATGATGATCACTAAGTAACCGGTCGATGATAAAGAAAAAACTGTTTCCAATATTTTTTTATTGATAACACTAACCTTGTACATATAGTAACAGCAACTAAACAATATATAAATAAAGAAAATGGGTTCACAATCAAAGGAGGAAAAGGTACTGAACTGTTTATCTCAGCCTATTTATCCATAGATCAATAAAATTGAAGTGTTTCTTGTCTGTCCGAGCTAATTTCCGACATAACGGTTGTAGATGCAACATTTTTTCCTAATAGATTTTGTATAAAGCACTATTTATACAAAATATTTTAACAAGTTTTTTCCAAAATAGATACGGAGAGAGAATAAAATTACTATCAGTATAAAATGTATAAGAGTTTAGAACTCATAACAAATTTACGACACAAATAGTCGTATTTCGGTACGAGAAGAAATTTTATGCGAGAGATATGATTGTTCTACAGTGTATGTATGAACATCAGTTGTTTGACTGCCCATAACCAGAAAATATTAAATGAAAACTTCTACAGCTTTGTAAGAATTTTATACTGGGCTTTGTACCAGGAGATCATGAACACGTCACAACATTCTGCCATCCTTGTGACGTCATGATCATTCATTTCGCCATATACGATCAATATTATTATCATAGAACCAATTGGTATGTCACGCAAACATTCCGAGAATGCGAAATGAGGAACAGGTTGAGGAATCGCATACAAACTGCCCTTATAACAAATCGAGACAAAGGCGAATCAATACGCTGGTTAAACGTCACGATTACCCATTATCCGGTCAGCGTTATTCCTTCTTAGGTATGACGTCATTGAACTGAGTGACTTCTTCCAGAAAATTATTCATCATTTCAATATAAATCGATTAATCATTGTTTACGTTGTATTGGAAGTCATACTTCATTATATAGTATAAAACAAAGTCCCCTACCGCGTCTGTCTGTCTGTCTGTTCGCGATAAACTCAAAAACTACCGAACGGATTTTCATGCTGTTTTCACCAGTGGACAGAGTGATTAAGGAGGAACGTTTTAGTATATAATTTGTCAAGGATTTTCTCATAATCAGGGCGGGACAACATCTGCTGAGCCCGCTAGTATATTATAAATGTGGTCAATAAATTCAGTACTAGCGGCCGCCCGTGACTCCTTTTGTATTTGTATCTTTAATAATGATGAGACCGTACATTGCGCACACTAAAATAGTTCTCGGATGATGAATTTGTTTTCTTCACATTCGTTATCACTACATAATATAAAACAAAGTCCTCTGCCACGTCTATCTGTCCGTTTGTTCGAACCAATTCAAAAACTACTGAACGGATTTTCATGCTGTTTTAACCAATAGATAAAGTGGTTTATGTGGAAGGTTTACGTATTAAGTTTGTCAAAGTATTTTTTATTATCAGGGCTAATAATAGCCAATCTGTCACTCTGATATACAAGCTATATGACAGTAACTTTGCATAAAAATCCGTTCAGTAATCATTCGTAGTTTACATTTAAATTACATAAGGAACTCCTATGCGAAACATGCATTTAGACCGGCCATTTTAAGTACCTCGATTGTCAGTAATTCTTACAATTACAATATATTTACTCTTTATACTACGGCATCTAAGTGCTACTTATTTAACTAACATTGCTTTTTGTACAACAGTAAAGCATGTTTTTAATACTCGATTTGTTGATGAATGCTAAAATAAGCACATTTACTGCATTCTTATTTTAGATCAGATGGCCACTCCTCAAATTCTTTGACAGTAAGAACCATCAGCCAAAACAATAGAAGCAACAAAACAAAGTTTACCAAAAAACTGCAAATCCAGCAACACTGTTAATTATTGCATGTAATTAAACTTCTAACAACAAATGAACTGTTCTACGTAAACACATTACTCAGCGAGGGTGAATAAATTTAGTGAAAAGCATAGAAAAATATTGATTCGTCACAGGAAAGCCCCGACTGGAAAAGCCAATCGGCTTGCGTGACACTTACTAATCCAATACTCACAACTACCACAAAACACGTCAGCAAATGATCTTTCCATGACATGATAGGGAAGTGAGAGTTATAATGACAAACCGTGAGTGGCCATTCAAGTACTGATACGTGATCCTTGATTTGCTTATTTTTGATGGCATAGGGATTGGGGGTGCCTGGTTAGTGATAACGTCAGCAATATATATTTATTTAACCAGAACAGATTTAAAAATATTGAGGTGGAGAGGTGGAAATAGAGAGATGACAACAGTGGAGAGGAAAGATTAGAGGAAATTAAATAGCGATGCCATAATCTACCTCTTATTCGAAACGTTAGTTAGTCCTAAATGATATTAAAATGCGAATGTGTGTTTGATTGGTTCTCGCCTAAATTACTCAACCGATCATCGTGAACTTTTGTATACATGTTGTCAGAGATATAGAAAAGGACATAGAGTACTCATCAAGAAAAAAAAAGGTATTGTTCTCAAGAGATAGGTCAAACATACTTTAGTACGAACAACGCCGTAGATAGTCACATATACAAAAGCCAATAACAAATTCTTAAAACGAGTAAGTTTTTAAATTTTACCGAGTTTCAATCATACGATAATATCCACAAACAAATCCCCTTTATATAACTTATTTGTCTCAATAAAACATACATATCTGACCGCAAACAAATGAACTGACCGCAAATTAAACAGTTATTATATTTGTATTTAAATGCTCCATTTAATTAAATTGTATCTCCGTATTCAGCAAATAAGAAAATAATTAACCAAAGATAGAGTTGTTATCAAGCAAACATTGAACTTATATTGGAATTGAGGTCAAATAATCTACACTAATCTATTATGTAGAATAGTATATCGTATAAGGAATAATTTATAATAAAACTAACTTTCCATCCTGGCTTCACGTGCTGATCAAAGTTTATATGATCACAAATACTTTATCACCCAACCATCTTTGTATCTGGTTTGTTTTAATAGTGAAAACAATAAAGCTTTTATATTTCGACGAGTACATTATTCACTACGTGTACTAACAGAAGATGAGCGAATCGCCCATTACAAATTCACAACTTAAAAAAATCTCAGAGCATAATTACGTCAGACAGTAATAACTTTCAATGCAGTCGGTAAGGTCAGATTGGTCAGGTTTAAGACTAACTGGATTGCGTCATTTATAAATACTATTACCTAATATGGTAATTCCATTAAAGCATTTTATAATTATATGATTGACGCCAGTTTAGTCACCGGTCAGAGTTAGCCGTGAAAAATAGCATTTCAATAAATAAACAGAATTAAATCAATCAAAATAAAAAAAAACACTTTATTCCACTATACCACTGATTCGGAAAACAACCCAGTCATCGAGAAGAACAGGCAAGAAAAATCTGGTTTATATTTTCAGCACACATATTCTTACAAGCAGATAGTTACATTCGTTTTGGGCGAGTGCACAGAAAGGGGCATCATTTCCAAACGTTACCATCGTTCACATATTGATCCACCTTATAGTCTTTAGACATTAAAAGCCGCTTGATATGGTGCTTGAATTTACTATCTGGCAAATCGGTAATGCGCTTTGGGACATTGTTCTAAAAGCTAACAGTTACATTAGTTTTGAGTGAGTGCACAGATAGGGGCATCATTTCCAAACGTTACCATCGTTCACATATTGATCCACCTTATTGTCTTTAGACATTAAAAGCCGCTTGATATGGTGCTTGAATTTACTATCTGGCAAATCGGTAATGCGCTTTGGGACATTGTTCTAAAAGCTAACAGTTACATTCGTTTTGAGTGAGTGCACAGATAGGGGCATCATTTCCAAACGTTACCATCGTCCACATATTGATCCACCTTATAGTCTTTAGACATTAAAAGCCGCTTGATATGGTGCTTGAATTTACTATCTGGCAAATCGGTAATGCGTTTTGGGACATTGTTCTAAAAGCTAACACTGTTACCTAAAAAACTGTTACTGGTCTTACTAAGCCTGAAACATGAAATTACCAATTAGTCATTGTTTCTAGTATTTAAATTACGACGTTTTTACTAAATCCATCCCATAATAAATGTACGATTACCTTTGACAATCGAAGTGAGACTAGCAAATAACACGCCAAAGTGTATGGAAACGCAATACAATTAAATAGATAAACTCGAAACATTACAAATTCTAATGAGCACCAATATTGGTGCCGAAATACTAGGATTTTAAATATTTCTTAATAATAATCGTTACGAATCAGGTCACTTGAATAGTCTTGCTCAATTCTGCCGGATAATTCACTAATTTCTCAAAAGAGTAGACGGTAATTCTAGGTCTGCACAATCTATGTACTATACAAATATAACGGTTAATAATTCATTCCCGTTAAGGAATATAAAAGCATTTTAAATGTATTTCGTCATGCGCATGTGAAACCGGCAACATGATGATGATTCATACATTCACACCGTCAAATTTTATAAATAACCACAGAAGCAGCCCCAATACATACCTAATTATTTTAAAATTACCACCAAACAGAGACACAATAAATATATTCTCATGCGTAAATTGCATTTAAATATCAATTAATTTATAATATCGTGCCCTTTCCGGTTAATGGCGTCGCATCCGGCACGGCGACGTGCGCAAGCGCATACTAAGGTTGCACTGGCAGGCGCCACATCTGGTGCGCTGGCCACATCCGTCCCTTTGTTTCATTTCCAAGGGACGTAGTAAATTTTTGTGGATGAATATGGACAGGTCATTTCGTTTGATTCCATTGACACGGACGTGCGTTTTAGTCAGTTTTGACAAATTTCTGTTGATATCTTTATATATATTATTGTAAACTCTGTGGTACTCATACACAGTACCTATCCCCCTTTGGTGATTTGTCTATGTTGACATGTTGCTATTTTAGATTATTCTACGTTGTTACACTGAATATTTGGCAATTAAGTTTAAAATGTGTATTCGTCACACTTGACATTGGCGTAATTGCCTATATAGGTAGAGGCCAAACCGAAGAAAAAAAACTATTGTTTCTCTAACTTTTTTTTTACATACTGAGTTTACTTAGTATGCTTGTTTATTAGCTAGTTAAAATAATCAGAGTTTTAGAAACTTTTTATCTAATATAATTCCACAAGTAAGAACGCCATACGAATATAATTCTTAAAAAACACTTTATAAGGACTCTTTAGTCGCCTTCAATCGTGTAATTAAAATACACACAGAAATCTAAGCTAATGTGTTATGAAGCTTAATTACATGTAAAATAAAAAAGTCGTTAATAAAAATTATTTAAAACGATGATTCAATATTAAATCAGGAGGAAAATATAATTCCAAATTAATGACTAAAAAAGGAAGTGACAAATTGTTTTCCTAATAGACAACAATTCCTTGTACATATATCTATTAATTAGTCAACGTATTAAATGACTATCAAGTCAATCTAGTTGCTGTTTTCGACATTAGAAGCTCAATAATTTTAAATCATTATTACAGTGCTACCGTTGGATTATAATTATATACGAGTCAGAGAGAATCTATATGAAAACGTGAGGTTTTATAAAACAAATGTCATCTGCGCCAGAGCGCGGCGCGCCCCGCACTTTGACTCACCATATGTGTCATTGGGCAATCTTTAATGACATAACGCTACCGTCTTATTCATATTTAAAAGTTACCTTGTAACTTATTCTTTGAATGTGTAAATAAATTGTTGTTTAAAAACAAAGGTGATAAAGTGGCAACACAAACTGATACATAGCTTGTTCTAATTTAATATTAAATAGTAATGTAGAGCTAACTCCTAGGGCTAAAAAAAATTAGAAAGCTACAATGACCATACAGACTCCACACCTTTATTCAGCCCTAAATCTGTTTAATGTGAATGAAAGCATAAGTTCAACAATTCGTTGCTACATAAATATATGAGGAAGGGAATAAATTACATTTTTTTATTAATGGCGACGTGGTTTACTCGGTTGCTTCACCGTCGCGCTACGTGTAGTTGGTTCGAATCCCAAATATCCCAAATAGGAGAGGTATTTATGTGATCTATATGAAATATTTTTTAAGACTGGGTCTGTGTTAAGTACGTTAATTAATTTTTATATATATTTGCCAGAGTTGGCTTTTATTAAAAAAACTTGAACATATAAATTAAAATTTCATAAATAAGAAACATGAAAAACATTATTGAAACGCTAAATCAGTATATGAAAGTAAGACATAAAATACGTCCGAAAATTGTAATGTAAAATATGATATAAATCAGTTATTGAGTTATATTTTCGTTTCTCGGTAAACAGATCTTAAATCACGTATAAATGACAGAGTACAAGACTTTCGAGTTCCAATGGTAATTATTCAAAATTCACTGTCTTATTCGCCAATTATTACATATTTATTATTGAAGTCAATAATGTGAATGTATCTTATACGACCGAGTGAAAGTAAAAAAATATAATCGAGAGCAATTATTTATGGCGAAACTGATGTTTTAAATATTATTTTATTTAAAACATACCAAAGAAAGACCATAAATATTAAGAGAAATTAAAAAACTACAATCTCCTCATTATTAATGGTATTATATTATTATACATATTATATGTTTTTCTTACAAAAATATGAGTTTTAAAATTACAATGATCGATTTATACATTTAAAGGGAACAAATACGGACCGATTTTAGAATAATTTGGGCTGTAATGAAACCAAATTAGTTTGGCAAGTTTGTATTGTACCCATTGACAGGTTTGATACCACCATACACAAAGGGAAGTTCGTTGTGGCGTCTCGCTTCAGGATATTTCAAGATCAGCTAGTAAATGCAGTCAAACTGTATTCAGTTCCTGCCCAAAACACCTCTTCCGCTGGGAAGAGTTTAGCTGAAATCATCGCAGTAACGGCGACTGATATTCGCAAACATTCTTGTAATTTATTATACCAAGAGGAGAATTTTTATAATTCTATCAAAGCAGAGTGAAAATAATCAATCGACATTTTTTGATAACACTGATTAGAAATGAACAAAAAAACTGATACTTTCATATAAATTAGTTTCACTGCAATATCATGTGACGCTAAGTAAGGATTTAGCCCAAGGTAATAACACTCATAAGCTTAGTAATAAAGCTAGTTCTCAAATTCACCTGCCAAAACAGACCTATAATATCCTTGATGCATTGAAGCCATCTTTTTATCTAGAGTACGTTAGTTGGCGGAACAAACAATTGCAAATATGATACTTTCTACTATCTATACATCTACTTCTATCATGCGTTGAATACATGGCGCCTTGGATAGTAATAGGCAGTCGAACTCATGACGCACGTGCTAAACCTAAAAGTTCAATATCAGTCAATAATGTTCTACGATTCTCTTTATTATTGGCAATTTTGCGCTCTTCCACTTAGTTCAAAAACGAGCTATGAGAATCATTGACTATCCCAAAAACACGCCAATGTATCATTACTTCTAAGGAATGACTTGTCTTTTTGCGTGTGTGGAGTTATTCGATATGATGCTTAAGGCATCACTCCCTATCAGCAGAGAGTTCATCCTCATACCTTAAATTCAAAATAGTCACGGATATCCCAATTCCAGAAGAGTTTTCTCTCGCGAATCCTTCAGCTATGAAATTAGCCGGAGGTTACTAAAGGGTAGGTATCATGCATATGATGCTTAACCGCATTTTTGGCCCTCATATTGATTAAAAACATATCACTGTAATTCTAAAGACGGCGGAGAAATAAACGTAAGTAACCTTTCATAGTACGCCATGTCGCTGAGCTTTACCGTGCGCGAGCGCATATCAGGTCAAGGGTAACAATGCTGTTCGCTCATACGTGGAATTGAACTCATCGAAATCATGACCACTTATTATAAGGTAAAATGTTACTAGTTCGCTTTTACATTGACCCGGTTTTGTTGTTTTTCATATTAATTCTGTTGTTTGTTTAATTTCTTACGACTCAGGCTTATTCCAAGGAATGATAATCACGTTGAGTCAGTCTTCGACTGCACTTACACACATGTATTTGTACGTTATATTGATACACACACTGTTAATATTATAAAGGAAAGAGTTTATGATACGATGTTTGTTACTCTTTCCGGCATAAATTATTCAATGAAGTTTGATGAAACTTTAATATAATAGATAATTATAGGCTATAAGAATATAGGCCATAATTTATGAAGCTGTTAAGTACTTATTTATTTACAAGGCGCACATTACAGCTAATAAATTCAAATGTTTACAGTTACAATTAATAGTTTTTTTTTATCTGCTATTATAGCCAAATTGATATGTAAACACATCTATGCTTAATAAAATACAATCATACAAACATATACGAGTATACTAACTTAAAATATACATGATTAGAGTCTTAACCTAGTCCCTAAACCTCTAGTCACTACATATTATAAAACAAGTCCTCTGCCGCATCTGTCTACAGTCTCAACGCGATAAACAGAAAAACTACTGAACGGATTATTATGCGGTTTTAACCAATAGATAAAGTGATTCATGAGGAAGGTTTAGATATATAATTTGTCAAGGTATTTTCTGGCGACAACGTCCGCTGGGCCCGCTAGTATACTACAGTTTATAGACTATTATAATTAACTTACATATAATAATTAAGTGGCAAACTAGTTTCGAAATAGTGACTACCTGTATGCTGTTAGGAATTAGACGAAGATAATGTTTTGCTGTCGTTATTTATAAAAATAAAAACGCAGACAAAGTCACAGGTTTTTATTAGTAACATATATTTGGAGGTCATGAATGAAAAACAAAAAAAAAAAGTGTGTGTGTACTTATGTACACGCGTGAGAAGTTATACTTCTTTGGCGTAACAAGATAAAAATCTTTTCAAAAATGTTATCTTTCGCCTTATTCTACGTTTGTAGAAAAAACGACACTAACAATAGAAAAAAGGTATTTAATACATTGAAAGTTAATACAAAGAAATACAAACAACAAATACAAAGAAACAACTATATCTATATATATAACTATAGCTAACTTCAGGGCGTCGGTTTTTCGTGACGGTGTGCGAGCGCATCGTAAAAATTTACTCTCATCATTTTTCCCTAACGCGCCAAAAGAAGTATAAGTTCAAAAATCAAGTCGGCATCACCCCACATTTAGGGACCATAAAGAACAGGGAAATGATACTGAGGTGGATTTACACACTAGTGTCTCATTGTTTCAACAGCCGATCAGCTGGCTAGAGGCATTTATCCTTGTACAAATATATTTTTCAGATTAAAACTTATATAAGGGATCACTTCCCTGTTTACTTGACTTTCTTTTTCTGTATTATTAATAACTAGCCGGTTAATTATAAAACATACAACCATAAAACAATATTATAGCTGAAATATATTAAAGACCACAGAATAAGCTCGTAAAACACACTCAAACTAAAATAGCGCTCGAATACCGCGGCGAGATCCGGGAAAATGTGAACTATTGGATTATGAATACAACCGAGACACCCGGAACATGGCGGGGCTTACATTAGATAATATAATTGGTATCAAAAATTATGTATTATATTTACACATTTATCACAATCTATTCAAAATTATGGATTTTAAATTTGGATTTGAAATAAATATCGCTGAATCGTTCAGTTCCTTCATAACATGACTTTTGTATTTGCTTTTTATTGTATTAGCTCGAAAACCGGACACTTAAAAGCCCCTAAGACACATTTTTGTAAATATAATATCACTAGAAAATGTATGAGAAATCCTAATTTTTTTTTTCTAAATACTGACATAATTATAGATTATAATGAGTCGAGGTTAACTTTTACTTCACACAATTGTTGACAATTAAGTCAAATAACTGTGCAAATACACGACCAATTAATTTTTAATGACTAATTTAAACTGACGCGCCCCTGAACTATGAGAATAATTACTACACTCAGATGAAAGTTAATGAAATCTAAATGAAAATAAACATACATATGAGTCGTTTAGCACCGAGAGCGGCAAAGTAGTTTCGATCTAATTTGGCAAATTATAGAAAAATAAACAGATAAATTTTATCTGCGTTCATGGAGTTTTTGGCGGAATTTTGGAATGTCAGGTAGTGGACCTTATATTTTATTCATAATCTTGTGTTATTTACCTCTATATTTTGTAATTGGTGGTATTTTACGTAATATAGTTTGGCTGTCGTGCACAAGTGAAGTGGATGGGAAATAAAACCACGGAGTATGGATTCTGAGTTGCCACATAAACTCCCTGGAAAGTTCTACCAAGACGGCCACCATCTTCTTAGTTCATTAAAATGAACGCAAGAAATTAGTAATATAATTACCTATTCGGCAATGGCAGTAATAATTCTTTAGAAGATTAGTTGCCATATATCGTATTGTCTTTTATTTTCTAGTCCCATCATATAGTATATCACGTGAAAGCTAAAACTGAAATTTTGATTAACACCGCCTCAGAACTTAATCTCATTTCTAAAATCATTAATTAATATATAATACTAGCGGACCTGGCGGACGTTGTCCTGCCTTGATAATAAAAAATAGAAATCCCAAAAGTCAACCGCAGCGCCACCTACCGGGTCCAATTGTGAATCTAAACCATTCTCGGATCCACTCGAACACGCACAAAAAATTTCATCAAAATCGGTCCAGTCGTTTAGGAGGAGTTCAGTCATATACACACGCACACAAGAAATATATATATTAAGATAAGCATTAGTTCGGTGTATCAAACATGCCAAAAGCAGATATAAAGGCCATCAATATTTGACAAAATATCTTGAACGAGCAAGCAGTTCATTTAAACAACAATTTTATACATATCTTAACACGTAATGATATGCGAACGTTTTACAAGTCACTTTTATCATTGTAACGATATGACAGAGTGAGCGAGTTACTAACAATAAAGTTATTTACAGAGCAAAGTAAACTTGCGAATGATGCGGTCGCGACGCGGCCGCCATATTAAGAAAGAGATCACGGATACGTAGTAGAGGTGCGTGTGTCTCTCTGCCGACACATCTATTATTTAACTTTATGTTAATTTATTCTAAATACAACATCATTTGATAAAAAATTTAATATAACTATGAAAGAATATGTAAAAGCCTGTTTTAAGATTATCTTAATATTCTTATCAAGCCACTAAACGCGTTCATTTCCAGTGTACAAACTAGATTTATTTAACAGATGTATGTAAGCACATATTTAAAATTTAATTTTAAGAATATGTGACATCGCTTAAGAACGTACCCATAACCTAGTAAAAAAAAGTATTCAATGTTTGGACATGAAATTCAATCATGAATGTCATAGTAGTCGACCACAGAGTCTTTATGGGTGTCATTCAAATACTCGATAAGTCGATATATATTATATATAACTACGATACCTGATAATCAGAACTGATTAATCGTAAACCGCTTAAATATCATGTGAAAATGTTATTTGTTTAAAACCATAACTCAGTGACAGCTTGTTCAGATTGCACTTTGAAGCCAGTGAGTTCGAATCTTACGTTGAGCTTGAAAATTGTTTGAATGAAAATAACTCAATGAATCCGTGTGATGCCAAATTTACATATCGCCGTATACAGGGAATCCGACTTGAGTGTCAATGCTATTTATAAATTCATCGTATCTTCGATCGGTTAACATAGTCTTAGGATCAAAAACAAAGCTGCAGAGAACTTCACGAGTGATAATATATCCACTCTATAATCAGATCAACGATAGTTCTGAAAATATGATGAAAAATGTACGAACGAGTCTGCTGATGATAAAACAGAGACGCCAGGGTCGAGGGTTATCACCCGACGGCGCTATATATTACCGATTGACTCCACAATATTGCCGGAACGATAACAACTCATCTCACACACGACTCGCTGTACGGGGAGCACTTGACATTTATTGCCAAAATAAATAATTACACTACACTACTCGGAATTCATTCTACTTATACTTAAGTATTGTAATATCAAACTCGTTACTGTAATTCTGAGAACGTCTACTGATCAATGATAAGTTACATTGTACATAGTTATCAATGGAGAATTTAAAACGCTTACATACGTAGCTTGTACACAATGTTATAGTAAAAATTGGAACATCTAAGATTTAAACATCAGGAATTATTAGTATAAAGAATTTCCATTATATAATTATTTATTGCAAATGAAATATTTTTATCAACAGACCATGATCGTGTACATTATTTTATAGAATGAAGTAGGAGAGATCTGCACCACAAACAATCTAATGCTTTTTTGTAACTGTAGCGGATTGACATTTCTTGTCTTTAATGCCACCCCTAGTACACTAACAACAGACGAGTGAAGCTTGCGGACTTCCTAGAATAATCTTTTTTTTTAGATTTGTATGTAATTTATTTTCTGTCACTTAAATTTCACTTTATAAGCACATAATTACATCTCGGCATTGAGCTACTCCGGTGATGGCATGGCATCCGATGCGATCGCATTGCCTATCGATTTATACCTAATGTTATTCCCAATTATGACCCATTTATAAATAAGGCGAAAAAGGATCGAATTCTTATTGAGATCGATGAATAATTATTTAACTAGTTCTGACAAGTGACAACTGAGACGAAACGCCTAGTGGACCAATGCTTGTGGATGCCAACACTGACGCTGTACGGTAGCAATAGACAGCTTTAATAGTACCGGAGACGGTCATTGACGAGGCTTTACCACACTTATAATCTATGACCGAGTATCAACAGTAATGTATAAGTATAATATCCATACACGATTAGATACATATATATGTTTTATGATGTATAAAACAACTTAAAACATCTGCTATTAAATTTATTGATTGTAATATGATACGTCGCTTAAAAGTAAACGCTAACCAGAGACAACAACAACACGAGACAGACGGCGTCATAGCGGCTACACAACTACCAAATAATAACGGGATAAGAAACAAAAACAATCCAACAGTCAAATCACGAACAAACAATTAAGACAATCAAACCGCGTCGGTTAAATTTCAACGCGTATCAATCAATAATCGAACTAATAAACAGACCGCAGCTGCATGTACGGACGTTACTTATCTGTTCCCATTAGTGGGATAGAGAACCACTTGTTGGTCCATGCTAATGACATCGAGTAAAAGAAGTTCGTTTGTAAACGAATGCGGTAATAAATTAAGAGAGAAGCGTCGCGTCGCGTCGCACCCCCGACAACTGAAATAACCGTCACGAGTGAAGAGAGTTCAAAAAACTTCTATGTATAGGTAGACGGTTTAAGTGTTGGTTTAAAGGAATTCCGTATGATATGTTTAAATAATATGCACTTTTTGAAACTGATCCCTAGTTGATCATTCTCTACCGTCCATTCTCTATCAAAGTCCTGACGGTCTAGTGCTTTGACCGGCGTAATATCAACCAAAGTTCAACAAGGTTCGAACCGCGGCATATACCATGTTCATGTTTATGCCAAGTTCATGTATATTTACTAATTTTAATTGATAACACTATCGGCTGACGGTGAAGGAAAATATAACGAGGAAACCTGAACCTGAGGAATGTTCTTGTAGCACCACAGTATGTGGGAAAATATAGAACTGTGGATTTGACGGTGTTTGAAATCGCCAATGAGTCGTATACTGGCGTGGTGATTATGCCCATACCTTCCTTCGGGAAGAGGCATATGACCCTCGATACAGGCTGATGATGATAATTCCCTACCGTCACGTCAAATTGCAAATTTAAAAACGAAAGTTGAAGCGATTGAAATCCGATCGCTTCAATTGAAGAGTACAAAAAAATACACTGCAATAGCTGTTTTTTATTCTTAAGTGTTATTCAATATTATTTAGCTTATGTTACTCCCACGATTATGGCGAATGTAACCTCACGAGATATATTTACATCCAACAAACCATATAGGTTTTACAGTGTGCCGACAATATGAAAACCATTAACCCCTTCTGCAGAATCGTATAATAATGTCACCATTACGGATTTTAAACCCTAAAACATCCTATTGATATTATTAATAAGAACGTTTACGCGGATGACTAGATGTTTGTTACCTACTTTACACAAAAAATACTGAAAGAATGTTGGTGAAATTTTATAGTAATATAATTCATACACCAGATTCTAACATCTAAATCCTAAGGCCGCATATTATTTAAATTAGCCAAAATATAGCAATAAGTATCAAGTAAGTTTGAAAAAATCCTGCCATCTGAAAGCTATTTCGACGTGCGCTACATAAATTGTCCAAGTTATACAAATATAATGCATGGTGTCATCATTTATAAAGATACATAACGCAGACGAAGTCCCAGGGGCTGCTAGTATTATGTAAGTGTCTGGTATACAACAACCACGCAATGACTGCCTTAAACGCTCGCCTTATTAGTCCGGTGAAGTTATAAAGGTCTATCAGGCTAATAACGTAGTCAGTTCGAAAAAAAAAACAGCGACCACACAAATACCAATTATTAATTTCTTATATTTATTTTTAAAAGTCAGGTTTTATTTAGCATAATTTTTACTTAAGTTAAATTATTTTATACTAGCGGGCCCGGCAGAAGTAGTCCCGTCCTGATTATGATGTACAAAAACGTTCCTCATCAATCACTCTGTCCACCGGTGAAAACCGTATGACAATCCGTTCAGTAGTTTTTGAGTTTATCGCGAACAGACAGACAGACAGACGCGGTAGGGGACTTTGTTTTATACTATGTAATGATGATGATTATAAATTTTTTTTTTGAAAAGAGACAATAAATCGATCCGCTCTGAAATAATAAAGAGACTGGACAACCGTAAATAATTGTATGACTAAGTAACAACATTGAAAGGCTCTGTTATTCGCGTTGAGGAATTCTAAAAAGTAAAACAAGTTAAAAAGGGCGAAGGGCCTGCGCTGGCGCATGTGCTGCGCATGTGACGTGTCCGCCTGTTTCCGGTTACTCGACGAAATTTGCGCCCCATTGTCCATATTAGTTAGCGGGGTGATAGAGAACGTTCAAGTATCGAATAGCATTACTGTTTAGATAAGCAACATATGATAATGAGCCGATACGTACGTAGACAAGAAAAATACTTAGTATTTTAAATTCGTGTTTCAATTTTAAATTCTTTAATTTTGTGGTCAAACAAAGAGATCAGTGCTGACAACACAGGATAGTTCGGATTTTTTATCTTATATATTTAGTTAGTGGTTATCTTTAAGTCATAATTAACTGTTAACAGTAACTAGTAATCAAAAACATACAGGAAAAAGAAATATACATCAAACACAGTGACAGTAACAGTTTTAGACTCATATTTTAAATTTGTTTTGTATTAAATTCTTAACTATATTATGCGCCAACCCGAACTTCGGCTAAATTCAGAGCGGCCAAAAAGATTGGCCAAACCTATAAAATAAAATAGTATATATTATTTTATAATAGATTTGCAATGTATTGTTTTTCTTCACCTTCTTCAGCCTTCTTTCGAATCACTGATACACCTGTAATTTATATCTGTAATTTTTAATAATAGAAGTTATAAAATACAAAGAAGTTTTTGAACAGTAAGAACGCTGTTCGACATTGAAAGTCCATAGAATACTTACCGGTATACTTAACCGATAAAACAAGTTAGGTACCTCGCATGTCGTCATCCAAGTATTATCTCAATATCAGCACACGGGCAAATAAATTTTATAACAACTGGAATGCTAAAAATCACACTTGTTAACTTCTTGGTGATGATGTCATCGACATTACAAATCGTTCTCAGATGTATTCAACCTCGAGCGCTGTTTTATACTGCATCGAATGAAAATACTGATATTATAAATTATTGAATAACGTATGCAAAGGAACGGGTCATTTATTGAATCTATTCTAATTGTGTCGTGATAGAATTATAATTTAAAGTTTACTGTCTTCTTTAAATCCTTTGAGTTATTCAAATTTCAACTTATTCAATCAACAATCTAAACTAATTTTACTATGTATGTATGTAATCTCTCGCATTTTACGCTTTCTACATGTATTACTAGCTTTTGCTCGCGGCTTCGCTCACATTAATTTAGCTTTTATTTCACTTGGAAATAATGTATTAAAATATGTATTTTTCTCTGGATAAAAGTACCCATGTCCTTCTCTGTATCCCTGGCAACGTACGTGCAAAATTGTACAAGCAAACCCACTTTCGCATTTCTAAGTAGAAAGAAACAAATCGATTGTGAAATGGCAAAATCTTGCTTAAAATTGGCAAATTTAGATTATATTGTATTAGCCGCAATATAAACTAAAGTACACATTCGTCTATATAAGCTTACACGTAAGAAGTTTTGGTATCAAATATACAGCGGTAGCTATAACTGTTATTATTTTGCTAACGCTTGCTTATGACTTCTACATAATCCATATTTACTATTTCGAAAGACTACTTCTAATATTGCTATCGGGAACGCAATAGGTACGTAATTAAAGATGTTAAAAAAACTCAAAATGTTTTAAGTGAAATTGTCATTTATTTTATGCGATGAGGTAATGGTTTGACAAATGATTGTCTTGTACATATCCGAAAAAGATTAGCTAATCCGATTCATTCTGCGAGTGGATTGTAGCATACATATATTTAAATTACAAATGGAGCATCAGTACACATATCATATTTTTATGTTCTTATGAGTTTTTCACATTTAAAATTACATAAACGTGTATTTCATAGTAATGTTTTTTTGTAAAATTACTCTGTCGTGATTCTGACAATTAAATATGAAGGTTATGTCAATATAATAGAAATTTTTAGTTGAAGTTGTTTTTAGTTTACGTAACAACAAATTACGTAGGTTACTGTTTCTTAGCAATTACTAAATGTATGGATAATTTTCACTCATCACTCTAATATACCTACGTATAATCTATTCTTTCACGTATATACTCGTACATACATATTTTCAAAACGTCCTCTAAATTATGTAGTAATCTTTATATTAGAAATTACATTACAAACTTAATGAATAGTAGTAGCCCGTTGACATATAAAGGCCCAAAACACAAGTCTCGGATAAAAGTAGCACTCAAAACCGGCCGCAAAAACTCCTCAATATATATACATAGTTATAGATATGCCATGAACTTATGATATTGCAAATTTAACCTTACCTGAATGATTTAAAGTGATTTTTACAAGAATGCAAGCGACGTGAGACTATTTGAAATGAGTGCATATGTGTGCTGGCTGTGAAACGTTAAGTGTGCAACTTGGGTTTTTGTATATAATCAATGTAGTAGCCATTTCTCATAACGTATCACGTAAAATTATAATCTCACGCTGATTTTTAGACTGATAACATAATTTCGGCAGTAATGTTAGGTTATATAAAAAAAACAAATTAACAACCTACATTTTTTTGTTATACTACGAGGTTTTTTCTCATTTATTTTACTATTGTGTTATTATATAGCATCACAAAATCCTATTACATGGAACTACAAAAAGTGCTTTAAAACAGCTTTGTTATTTTTTAAATCAAAAACCTGACTCATTTATAAAATATCAACAAATATGTATTATAGATTCAAGGTTATTTGCTGTATGCAAAACGTTTAACCGTAGAGCCGAGCTCTTGTTTGTAGTGATAGGCATTCTCTTACACGAATACATCTATACTAATATTATAAAGAGAATAAACGTGTAACGAATCTTACAACATTTACATCGATATTATTTTTATATATCCTTGAGGTCTTTCTAGAACCCTGTAAAATGATTTCAATTATATTTCTGGAGAAGACACTTTTATTACTCATATTATTATTGTTAATTTTATGTTATTATTGTCCTACTTGCATGCTCTTTCAACAACACAATAACATTATTATGACCTTAGACCTTTCTCTTGCAATAAAGAAAATTATATTTTTCTATATAATTTGCAGAATCTATATAATACAGTACAACGCATGACATCATCGACGGTAAAACCAGCTAAACTGTAAATACTTGCAACCTTCAAATCTCGCATAATGTTATATACACGGGAAGCGAATTTGGTTTGTTTACGAACATTTATACAAGGTTATATATAGATGAAGCAGAGAACGTGTAGTTTACTTATTACTACTTATAACTTACTTCTGTCCATTGATACACTAGTATCTTCTTGTCGAGGTGCTAAAACACCATGAGGAGTCGTGCTCCCTATAAACATTGTGACAAATCCATGACTGGGTGATTCATTTCACATCGCGTTATGCGATCCGATGATATATCTTGTTACCAAGACGATATTTCGATTGACTCAACCACGGCAAACATTGTTTATAGACAACTGAATCGCAATTACCACTATTTTCTTACTTCATAATAAATTACAATAAGGTGAAGTACAATATATTTTCTAGTGAAAAAAATCGTAGACCAGGAGTCTAAACGGTCGATCCTGAGAAAAATTATCTGATATACTATTCAAAAATTTTCTTGTAACTAAAACAAAATATAATCATCATCTTCTTACCCTTATCGCACCTACGTAGGGTCGGCACAACATGATTTCCTTTTCCACTCTCGCCTATCAGATGCTATCTCAGTATTCACACCTTTTACACACATACCATTTTTCACACAATCCATCCATACTTTTTTCTATCTTCCTCCACTCCTATATCCATCCACCATCATACTCAAAGCTCTTCTAGTTACACGGTCTTCATCTCTCCTCATGACATGTCCATACCATGCTAACCTATTACTCCTCAACTTCTCTGTCACTGGTGCTATTTTCAAACTTCCCCTGATATATTCATTCTTAATCTTATCCATTCTAGTTACACCACACATCCGCCTTAACATTCGCATCTCTCCCTCCTGTAGTTTTCTCTCATCCGCCTCTTTAGTCGCCCAGAACTCAGTTGCGTACAACATGACTGGTCTTATTATAGTTTTATACACCTTCCCCTTGAGTTTCAAGGGCAGTCGTGGGTCACAAGTTACACCAGACACCTTTCGCCATTTCATCCACCCTGCATTTATTCTATTTCTCACGTCTTTGTCTATGCAACCGTCGTTTTGGATCAGAGAACTGAGTTACCGGAAAACAGAGCAGGTTGGTAAGGATATACCATTTAAAGCTATAGGAGAAAAACTTGATAGACCACCGAAGTCACAAAACAAACGTTCAGTTTTTAGTCTACTAATTTTATTTTCAAACCGACGTTCTCCAGTTTTTCTTGTCATTTTACCCGCCTTCTCTGGACCTCGGCAGCATATTCAACGACAAGAACAATATTCTCAGCAAACAGCATACACCAAGGTATCTCCCCCTGTATGTCTGATGTTAACCCATCCATAATAGGAAGAAATAAATAAGGGCTTAAAGCTGAACCCTGGTGCAAACCTACAGCCACGTTGAAGTTATCGATAACTCCAGCAAAAACAAAACAAAATATAATGAATAAACTAAAACAACTAAAATTGATTTAATCCACAATTAGTTCAGAATAATCTTTCTTTTATCGTGACAACTCCCTACTACCGGCAAAGGCAGTATTATCAAAAGGTTTACGGTATTCTGAAAGAAAAGCCAAAGGAAAACGCTACTTCTGATCTCTGGCTAGAGTTACCTACACCTACCTAGAGGACAATTCTGCACCACTCATACTTGCAGCCTTCCAGAGTCGATCGATCGTACTCTAACAATATTGAGATGGATCGGCAGCAGTTCGAATTTAAACACCCCGGACATAGACTATTAGAAACTACTAACTACACCTTATAAGTGATAATTTCTATATTGAAGAGAACGGAGTTTACATGACCTCATGTAGAAGATACATTAAAACTATCAGTCCATTCAAGGTTCAAGTGTATTATTCACATTCGAGTAAATAACAAATTCCCAAGTTTCTTTATCGGAAGTTACCTTATAAACTACGTGTAAAGATGTTTCTAGGTCATACAACACATTAGGTAACGTTGAATTTCAATGTGACCAACCTTTGTTGGTCATCAGTGACGTTGCCTCACCAAATGAGTCATTAGTATATCGAAGGAGTTGGATTTAAGGACAAGTCCGGTTTCCGGTCTATGCCCCGTTACCGGAACAAGTTCCTTTTTTTTTAAATTCAACATATAAACAATTTTTCGATAAACTGTAAAAAGTGTTCTAACCGCACACGGGTCGTGTAGTTTTTTTTGTACAAAAGCCGAATTGTTGTTATTTATATTTTTAAACATTTATGCATTTTCCTTCCCATCTTTCACACCCATTCAATGAAATGATTGTGGTTGAGTATATTAGGGGTTACAAAATTATTAAAGTTCACGTCGCTGTCGCTATAATTGGAAAAAGTGACGTAGAAGACGACATAATTTTCTCGATGACATTTCCTATAGGTGATTCAGCTAAACTTGACGGTGAACTCAATTCAAAATTCAAAATTTTTAGTAATTATTTATTATTTAATAAAAAATAAATTGTTGAAAACGTAACTTAATCACTTTTTGTTCTTCTCTTGATCTCGGTTTAAGTATAGCTTATTTTTCGATATAGAGATATAAAACATGTTATCTTTTTCTTATAATAAGCTCTTAGATTACGATCATGATTGTATCGTTATGTTCTGTACATACAAAATTAACTCAATTTTTCCAATTGTTTTATTTTTTTTTTAATTTTTAATGCAGAAAAACTCATGGAAGGCTGTCGAGTCTTCCATTGTCAGTAAAACAATTATTACAGATGCGCCTGTTATAAAAAAACAAATGAGTCACGGAAACATCGTCATATTTTATTTTTTGAATTGAATAAAAAAAATACTCACATCTTCTGATCACCGTCGACATGAGCCTGGACTGTATATCCAAACATAGAATTTTCATTACCCTTATAGACAACCCTCGATGGGATATCAACATTGAACCCCGCGGCAAACGCGCACACGCACAAAAATACACACAGAGATAGCGCCATCGTTTATTATAAGCACAACACTAGTTTATACTCAAAACACTATTTTAATTATATAACTCGTCCTCATGATTCGTTCGAATTTACGTGTTCGTAGTCGTAAATCGTGACAGCCGACGTTACGTTCTCCCCGCTCAGCTGTCGGCGCAATACTGAGCCGGTCGAGACAAAATTTCAAAGTTGGAACAAGGCCGCGATGAGGTAATGCCGTGGAAATAGGAAAACGCTTCGTCTATACGTGATGAGTTTTCGCGCGTTTTTCTTAGTAATAATATGACTGTTTTGTGTTTAGAAAACCGAAGTTTAATTTTCGTTTACATTAGTAAGTTGACCTTTGACATGTGTTAATATCTGATTATCAACTGAAATATATTAACGACTTACTTTTATTGAATGAAACTAAATAATAATCCAGCAGCTGTCATCTTAATTATTTGGGAAATAACAAAAGTTGCAAATAAAACATCTCTACGTATTCACAGACATCAACAAATACTTATCCTCTAAATGTACGAATTTAACAAAGTATTTTTATTTTGTGATATATTTCTAATTATTAATAATTCCGTGTACTGTACACTACTCTTTTAAATTTACGTATTTTGTACTGTAAACTGCAATCCTTATAATCCGCAGTCAAGAAAATTCTCAAAATTAAACCTAGAACTTTCATTCTAAAAGTGTAAAATGAAAACATCAAAAAATGCGACATAATTTTTTTTACAGGCAATATTAACTCACTTTATCTAATTAATGTATTATTAATTGGTATAAAAATATATAAATTAATATTTTATAGTAGCTCTACATTTACACCTGATTGCTCCTGTTATGAAAATTTTCTACTACCAATACCAAAACTTAAAACAATATAAAATGTAACGATCCCTAAACTTGAAACCTGTAAGGATTATAAATGTTTAACTATTTTTAAATTGGGTACAAATAGATAGGCTTGATATTTATACCCATAGTTGTACAGTAAAAAAGCTGCGAGCATATCTGAATCTATTCCTAATTCTATGAAAAATTAGGAGCAACCTATACATAAAAGAAATCAATGTAATTGACTTCAAATATTATAAAATAAAACACCAAATATAATTATAACATTTAATAATCAAATTCAATCACAAAATATATAAAGAGACAATGAGAGATGTATAAAAATAGCAGAAATCGTATAGGTTTACACTTACGTTCAAATAATAGCATAGATTATATATAGTATGAGTACAGATAAAGAATAGCTTGAACATAGACTATAAGTTAATTTATTCCACAGCTGAAATATCCTTAAACATTGGAAGAGGATTCTAAACAGCAAACTTTAAAAAATAAGTACATATGATTCAAGATATCAATTTATAATCTCAAGTTTTGTTGGTAAGTACATTTGTACAAAGTTTGTTAGTGTAGTCGTTTATTAAGATTTGAAAAAGAAAAACAAAATTTTACCATTTTACATCCAGCCAGATTACACTATATAAAATAATGTTTGTAACACTGACTATTACGTGCAAGAAGTTTATATTCAAGCTATTCTTTTAAACAAAAATACCGATTTAATCATAAACCGTTCAGTTCCAACTGCATTCACATATTTCATCATTAAAAAAAATACAATAAAAACATCAAACAGCTTCTCTTAAAATGAATAGACCAAAACGTATTGAAGAAATTTTATAATCGAAAATATATTCTCAATTTCTAGTTTTGTCTTTAAAAAAGTCTTTATATGGTTTAAACTTATTAATAAAAGCATCGTCTGGTGCTTACTAATGTTATAAAAAATATAATACTCATATTATTTAAATAAAGAACGATCATATTGATCGTATCTTGATTTCTGTATACTTGTAAACCTACACAAAAAACATGTTCAAATACTCGGTTTTTTATCAATGTTGCGAACTGTGTTCTTATAACGTGTTGAATTGAAACATGTTTGACACTTCATAAGACAGAAATTTGTTTGACAGTTATGTAATAGAATACCATAATCACTGCGAACATAGTTTATCATAAATCATGAAAAATATTCTAATGCTACTCCCATATCTGCGTGACGATGCTTCGACTACTTATCGCGCTAAAATTAACGTTTAAAATCATTCCGATAAAGGCACACACACCTGTGTCTTTCCAATAACTTGAAATTAATATCCGTTAAACTCCTTTGATGTACGTAAAAACCGCGAGGCCAGTTATCGTGCTGCGTCTATCGTCACGCAGCCCAATAACTCGTAACATATAATTTTAATGTCTTCCCACATTAGCATTAAGTGTGACCATAGACAAAACTTCATGGCGATACACGCACGTACGGTAGTAGCATTAACCTAAGTCATTGGTAAGACAAATATTGTATTTAGTAAAACTTTGTGACAGTTAACACTCAAAACATATTTCGAAAATTATTAACTCAAAACTCATTATTGGGAATGCACAGTGTGTATGACTCGACGTCAATTAGACTTCGTTTTATGAGACCAACACAATATAGATACAACAATGCGTACAGTACAACTCATCCTCAGTTTATCGCAACACTATACGAGAAAACAATCCAGTATACATTTTTAAAATGAAACTTTTATTACATCGTCTCAAACTTTTTCGTCTGTGTGTTGCATGTCGCGTAATGGTCGGCCGCGGAGTAGGGATAAAGTGAAAGGCGCTCGTCAGAGCAGCCAGGGCCAATATGGCGGCGCCTATAGTTTGCAGCAGTTAACCGTGTAGTGTATAGACTATTATTAGTTAAATGTCTATAGTGTGAAAAAAAGTTTCACCTTTACCGTGGTTTCATAAAACCACACAATCCTTTTTTTTATTATAGTGTAACAATATTTATCGTAGGCCTATTAAGATACGACCGGCAATTAAGGTCACTTTGTTAAGATTTAAGTTAATGAAGTGTCACGACTGTATTAAATGTGAATATGAACGCACGTTATAGCCGACGATAACTTTGTATACAAAAATCTCCAATTTGGATGACAACAACCAAAAACAGTTCGCTATTCTGAAACAATAACCACTATAAAAGTAAATAAGGTTTTTGTGTAACGCGTTTTCAGTTTTTAACGCGTAATCTTTACGATAAGCGAAACATGTGTAAAAAATAAGCGTTTCAAATAAGGAGATAATTGTCAAACCGCCATATCACTTCGCATTTTATGCGACTTGACTAAAAAAATAAAATTTTACAATTAATATGAAACATAGGGGCATAATAAAATAAATCACACAAAATGGCCGCATGTTTATTAGAACTCGTTTTAACCATCGTAACGTAAAATAAAAATATTTTAATCACTTCATACATGTATCCATATATCCAAGACAAGTACTAATAGCAATTTAAATTGTTATGTATTTGTAATAGAAATAAAATAATTCATTTCATTTTATGTTTTTTTTTACTCGCAGTACAATTTTGACAAGTAGCAAGTGAAGTTGGTGGAAACGTGATTATCTTGTTATTTGAAACACTCCAAGGAACATTTTACACCGAGGTATTCGATACTTAATTATTTTAGAAATAAATTTATTAAACATTTTGTATGACATTTTTTACATTGCACTTTGTCAAAAAAAAATTACATTATTGCACGTTATTGATAATGATAAACAAACTTACATATTTTAGTGTCTTTTATCTAAATAAATAAATCTTATATTACTTTTTGCCTCCTTATTTCCTATACTCTATAAAATATTAGATTCAATGTATAATTTAGGCAAATTCTTCGAATGATTTCGATAACTGATAAATATTAAAACATATTTTCCTTCATTGATTTTTCTAGCCAGTTCTCATTATGGCAATGTTTGGAACTGATAATAACCTCTACCTTTTATAAATGCCTTATAGGGTATGAATTAAATGTCTCTGTTAGATTTAACGCATAACATTGAAATAGCGTAGACTTAATACTTGTACAGCAATCGTATGGTGAACTTACGACTTCAAGCAAAATAACGATCAGAAGCATTTTTAACAAAAAAAATAACGCATAAGTTACTTAGCCTCTACAGTACTACCATAATTCAGAATCGAATCTGATACTACGCGGTTTGCTCATTTTCTTATATATATATATAAATGCTACGTCTGTACTAAGATTTGGAAAACTTGAAGACACTCGGTGTGCTCTTCTTTTGGGGTTTATTTTCGGCGACCTTGAAACAATATTAATAATGTCATTACTTAAACTTAGTATTGAAAATATAGACCACTAAACGTGACACTTTTCTGGCCAAGGACGACATAGAGCCACTTGAGGTATAACTGCGGGCGGCATGTTCATATATTACGTAATTCACTTTCTACGAGTTGTCAAATTGAGATTACAGGCTGTTGATGATGAGGATTATTACTATAGAGGCACACTCACCGTCCTCTCTCCGAGCAGCAGCCGGGCCTTGTCCTCCTCGTGAGGGTCGGGAGGCGCAGCAGCTCGCCGGTGCAGCTGGAGCTTCTGACGGATCGCTTGGGACAGAAGTACTCTGGAGACAAACGAATCATACTGCTAGGGCTTATTTCTAAGTCTAGCTAGACTTTCTAGCTAACTACCACACTCAAATTGAAGTTGTCGCCAGACACCTGTTGGTGTGTTCCGGAAGCTGCACTTGAGAGTTAGCTCTAGGTTTTTTTTTACAATCTTGGGCCACATCATTAAAATCATGTAAGAATGTGGCCAAAGGCTGAAAACCTTATAACAAGACGGTACAAATTATCATCGCTTGACATATACTTCTTGGGATCGACATGTAAATTGTTAAATTATTAATAATGTCTTATCTGGTTATGGACCCAGATATTAGACTACGAATTATGGATACAATATAGATAAAAAGATATATATCTACAAAAATTTTCAAAATAGACTCGCTTCTTGTGTCAGTCTGTATATACCATTAATTTTAATAAACTATGCAATAGATTTTGATATGATTTTCACTATCGTTTAGTGGATACTTTCCGCAACGTTGATATATGTATGCAATACATATAAATCGTATTTCCATAAAATAGAGAAATGTCGTTGTTGTTTTTATATATGTCTATCTCTTAAGGATAGCGGACAGTTTTTATAAGTTTCTGTTGAAAAATTAATTATGAACATATAGTTTCAAGAAGAATTATACGCCATCTGCAATATTCATAGAAAGGAACACCAATTACATTTAATTACTTCTTAAAAACGAAAACTTACATTACTAATATTTACATAAATAATTCTTCTGTACGTGTGAACGTGACTAAACTCATCGTAAACACCTGGAATGATTTTGACGAAATTTTTTGTGTGTGCTATTCATTCAAGAATAATTTATATTCACAGTTGGATTCGGTAGGTGGCGCTGTGATCTGATCATAAGATTTTTTTTTTTTATTATTTTCACGAGAGGAAAAAGTCCGCCGAGCGCGCTACTACTGTTATAAAATTATTGGAATGTTATATTAAACATAGTAATTTGGCGCAGCACATACCGATGTACCGATGAGGCATGTAATCCCGGAGAAAAGGAACCCGCTAAGTGAATACCTTCTAGATCTCGTGTCGCCTCAACTATAGCGGCAGACGTACACCGTGGGGTTTTAGTCCGTGCGAGTCGGACATAACCCACCCTCTCCCCCGAGAGGGTGGTGTATCCATAAGGGATTTCCCCACGTTAAAAAAAAAAAAAAAGTGAATACCTTCTGGTGTCGGTCTTGGTGGCGAGCAGCAGGTCGAGCCAGGTCCAGGTGACGTTGTGGTACTCGAGGGTGGGCATCACGAGCGGCAGGTCGCGTACGTCCTCCAGGTTCTTCTCTTTGTTGCCCTTGTACGACACTCTCACTGGTATCTCCGGGATCTTTATGTAGATGAACAGTTTGTTCTTCTCAGCTCTCTCCTGTTATCATGACACATTATAAACATTACACATAAGTTAGCTAACAATATTTTGTTTTATTGTTGACTAGTTTTGTTCGCGGTTTCGCACGATTTATATTACGTGGCAATTAATGTCAAAATATTATCAGATATCTAATAGACAATCAAATTTTAGAGTGAAATATATTTCTATATATAAATAGGCAGCGTGGAAACGGTTAACGACATCTCCCTAACCGAATATCTCTTTCTTATAACGTAGACTTAGTCTTATAAAAAAAAGTTTTTTTCTATTGTCGAAGTTCCACCACTAAACGAATACTCGTTTCATTTAAATTGATTGAGGGTACTTATATAAAAATTAGATTTTTGAAAAAAAAAAAGTTTTTCTTGACTTTTAAAAATATATTAAAAATATTTATCGAGTTCATCTTGGGAGATAACTTTTAAAATAGGATAAATAAATGAGACTCGAAACAAAATTTGTCAATTTTTTCATCACCACACTGCTACAAAACATAAAAAAATAAATACTATATCGATAATTTGTATAAATCAATAGTAATGTAGACGATTTCTCAAAATTCACCTTCATTTTCTCGACATCGTCCTTGTCCCTTTTGTCTCTCTTGACGTAGAAGTTCGAGTTGGAATCTTTGCCCTTCTTCTTGACCTTCTTGGACCCGGTGGAGACGAGGCTGGTGGAGGAGGAGGCGGCTTCCTCCTCGCCCTCCTCCATCGAGTCGGGGTCGCGCTCCGGGAAGCAGAACTTCAGCATTGTGTTGAAGAATTTCTTCGTAAGACCTGTTGAGGACAAATACTTCTTGATACAAAATGATAGTCTCACTAATATTATAAATGGGAGTTTCCGGATCTCTCTATCCACCCACCTTGGACTGTGTTATTTGGCTCTATATTATGTAATATTGGTTGTGCTTTACGTAATATAGTTTGGTTATTATGCACAAGTGAAGTGGATGGGACATCATACCACGGAGCATGTATTCTGACATTCTACAAGAATTCCCAGGAAAGGTGTAACAGGACGGCCACCATCTTGTTAGTTCATTGATATAATCACAAGAATCTTGTACTATCATTACCTATTCGACAATGGCAGCGATAATCTACTAGACGATTGATTGCCAAAAATAAAATAAAATAAATAAATGCGTGAGTCTGTTTTTGTTATGGCGAAGGGCAGCAAACTTGCAGACGGCCCATCTGACTTTAAATGGTTACCGTCGTGTACGGACAAGTGTAACAACACTAGACGCGTCACAATTGTGTTGCCAACGTTGAAGAACGTGTTTCGGTTCCTCTTTCAAGAGCTTCATGTCATAACCACGAGGAACACCATACCAGGTCACCCATTCCACTTTTGTTTTCTTACACTTGCACGCCTTAAAGGGCCATTCATGTATTACATAAGCATTACAGGGGGGTGGAAGAGTCTTCAACTTTGGTCACATAGGGGTTGGGCGGACGGGTGTTTATGGGTGGTGATTACGTCAGCAATATATATGGTTTACTAATTAATATATGGATATAATATACGAATACTAATACAAGTAAAACTTAGATATTTAAATATTGTCATATCTAAGGTATATCCAACAGAAAATGGTATTGGCTCATAAGGCAAAATTGTCACAATGATAATTTTCAAACCATATTTTTAGGCGTTTTAATCTTAAATTCTGCAAGTATACATAAAGTAGAAAGTGAAGAACCTCTTACAGCAAGTGTAAACAGAGTAATTTTGTAAATACATTAATTTACATAGCCTGATACGCACACGGACGCAGCCGTGCACGCAATGGCGCGCGCACACACGCACGCATGCACTGTGCATATGTAATCATACCCATAACACTAGCCGTAAGAAAATATGGAGCGCCTCAATTATTACAAACAATTTTCAATGAGACGTTTGTTATTCAAGTTACAATGAAAGCGAAACCGAGCTACACCTGAACAAATATGGCGGTTTTACGACACCCTCGCGACCCATCTCGTTACTGTTAAATAAATATTACTGAAAATTAAACTAAAACCATATGTAGTATATTCATACTATAATATTTCCATAGAAGCAGTAGGTAGTCTCGATTTACATTTTAAATACGTATTTTTTGAGCCTAGAAGAGGATAAAATAATATGACGAAAAATTAAAAGCAATATCTATAGTTCTGTTAATACTATATTAAAAAGATAAACTTGATCGCATTTCTTACCGATGAGTGGGTTTTTTTTTTATATTATAGGAGGCAAACGAACAGACGCGTCACCCGATGGTAAGTGATCACCGCCGTCCATAGACACTAGCAACACCAGGGGAGTCACAAGTGCGTTGCCGGCCTTTTTTCCAAACCGGTGGTAGTTTTGACGTTCATAAGCTCTTCCTCAGGGTTTTTTTTTTCTCGAACTGACTACGCTATTGACCTAGCAAGGTCTTAACAGCTTCACCGAACTACTGCTTCTTCAGGGCGTAAATTGAATAAAGGACTTTTGATTGATTGACTTGATTAATACAAAGGGGTAAACGGTAAATGCTATCAGGTGGCGTTGAGACTAACCGATGCGTATGGGCACGACGTTGACCTCAAAGTGTTCCTTGACGGCGATCCCGCCGACGGGAGGGCGGTCCCGGCAGAACACGCGCAGCGCCGCGCGGCGAGCTAGTGGAGCGCGGCCCCACACCTCCTGCGGCACTAGCACCTATAAGCAACGTCATATTTAATTTGACCCCAACTATATTTTAATGTACACCCTATATAACATATTACAATAGTTCTTCACAACCTATGAACGCGAATATTACTAAAATCCTGAGTAATAAATAGCTTTATATTTAATGACGGATGTGAACAAATACGACGGTAATAAGATAAACTTAGAGTATGATGTGAGAGCTAGTATACGAGTTTACTTCTGTCTAACTGTGGTTCCTATAGATGAAAGGTCTTTATTTAATAGTTAAAAAACAAGTCATTATATACAAGGTGTTAGGTTAGACGCTTACAGTATTTTCATGATCAAAACAAATGTTAATAAACATAGAAACGTAATAAAACTTAGGGGCAATGACCGGTTCCGAAAGCTGCAAAGGGCGATCCGGAGTTAATAAAACGGTCAATAAGCCCTTTTGTTTTGTTCATGCTGTTCCTACGTTTTTTTACGATTCACTTTCGCTTCACCCAACGGTCATTGACACTGTGCTTTAACATAGATGCATAGAGGAATAAGTATAATTTTTGTATTCTTCTAGATAATTAGGTCAAATATTAAGCACCTATTTTCTTAAGTTGATTAAGAACGAGAATCGAGAGCAGGGTATCCTCTATAAATATTGCTACTATCTAAACTTTCACCTGGTATAATTCTTCTGTCTGTGTGTATGTGACTAAACTCCTAAACGGCTGCACAGATTTTGATGAATTTTTTTGTGTGTGTTCAAGACTGGTTTCGATACCCAATTGAATCCGTTAGGTGGCGCTGCCATTGACATTCAGGATCTTCTTTTATTATCAAGGCAGGACAAAGTCCGCGGCGCCGGTACCGATTGTAAACATATTTTGTAAAAAAAAAATATTGCGTATATTAGTGTGTAGTCTCGTAATATAAATACTTAACTATACATTTACTTACTTTTGTATACTATTTGACCCAGACCGACACTCATACATTTTTTTATATCATAGGACGCAAACGAACATTCGGGTCACCTGATGTTAAGTGATCACCACCGTCCATAGACACTTGCAACATCAGGAGAGTCGGAAGTGCGTTGCCAGCCTGTGTTTGGGGGGAGGAGGGAGAGGGGACGGGGAGGGGGTAAAGGGAAGTGGGCATCCGGCGCTCTCTGAACACATACTTACACATACATACAAATACATACCTACCTTTCGTTTGATGCGTAACGCATGACGAAAATTTTTCCCTACCGTGTCAAAAAAAATCACTTCGAAAAATGAGAGCATATGTATACGTATACCTCAGGAAAGGGTTCGTTCGGTAGTAGATTCTTGACGCTGACGTATCCCACTTCGAGCTGATGTTCCACAGAGTCGTCGGAACGAGATGTCTTCGTGTACCTGCACCATGAAAATACATATCAAAAACCGAGCATTACAAGATAAATTACAATACAACATAGAGAATCGTATATGTAAGGAAATCATTTTTTTTTCATTATTATTTATATGCGACATAACATTGCATGTAAATTTAAAATAATGTAAGAGCGTAACCTTGAGTAAAGTTTATGCACTGATAAAATATTTATGTTTGCGTTTAAAAGCGCGTAATGATACGATGATGATTGCTCCGACCGGTTTCGGCCATGGCGACCACTTTTACCCCTAAACTTAGAAATGGCGCTGGTGCGCTCGAAGATGGCTTATGTAGCCTATCTTCGCGGCGAAACTTCGTGCACATTGAGGGCACGTGAGTACGCCGTTCTCGTAATGATATGTTATGGCAGCAGGAGGGCGAGCCTTTAACTGGTCGCGTTTGGTATCAAGGTCAGCTTTCCGCTGAGCCTCGAACTCGCGTACTTGGCTGTTCACCATTCTGCGCCATTCTGGCCGTTGTGCTGCCAAACGTTCCCAACAAGAGGGCTCTATATTGCATTTCTTCATGTGCCACTTTTGGACATCCTTGTACAGGAGGAGGGGACCACGATTCCACTTGCCCTTCTCCAGTTCAGAATAGAAGATGCGCTTCGCCACTCTTTCCTCCGCCATACGCGATACATGACCGCACCACCGAAGCTGTCGACGAATTAAATAGGCTTCAATGCCACCAACATTGGCTCGTCGCAAAACTTCAGTATTTCGCACTTTATCGGACCATCTGATCTTCATGATGGTACGCAATACGTAATGATACGTAACGTATTCGAAACATGTATGATTTAATAACTGTTAAACACTACATATTTTAAGCTTTTAATGTAACACTCGTAACGTTTGGTGTTCAACTAACAATGGTGTTCAAATTAAAGCAGACACGTAATCAATATTTGCACTGTTGCATTTTTAATATGCAGCATGTGCAGTAATCCTTTTTCATTCAAGTTGATTGATCAACCGCGGTCGGCGTGTTAAAATCAAAAGGATAATTGTAATCTAGTATCTATAAGTTGTATGCGACGAGGACAGAGATGTTCTATATTGCTAGTAGGGAGGGAGATGAGTCTATGATGAATTTTGCATGGTGGTAATGCTTTGTCTAATTTCTCCTGGTTAGTTACCATTCTGAAGATATATAAATTTATATGTGTATTCTGATGCTGTATTTGAGAGCCAGTCCAGTCTAGATTTCGTATCTTTATTATTTTCGATCACACGGTCATGTAAAATCTAGTGATATTGTGGTCTATCTTTATAGTACCAGTTGACACGGCCACGCGTTGCTGTGACTGAGTTATTGAAAAAGAAATTCAAAATTAAAACGTGACGCCACCTATGAGATATCTATCACAGTCGGTTGTACAGTTTTATATCAACAAACTAATTTAAGGCACCGTTCGTCTGAGATTGATGAAACTTACAATTATTAATAGTTATTAACGTTAACAATAATTTAATTTGTAATTAAAAATCTCGAAATATAAATAGTTCTTTATCTGAAGTTATATGAAACTATTCATAAATGTCAACGTTTCGTGAAGGTCGGTAGAATAGTTTCGGAGTTCATCGTGGACAAACATCATGACACTTGATTTTTATACCGCGTTACACAGTACTCGTCTCTGGTTCTAAATCAATTTAAAAAATAGGTGCTTAATATTTCACCTAATTATCTAGGGAAAAACAAAACTGATATACGATCCCAAGGCTTAGTTTACGTGACGCACCAATGTGCGTGTTACCACGCCCCTCGCGCTACCCACTCCGCACGCCACCACCAAACCGTGCCTTAGTTAATTGTTTGTTGAAAAGGATAGCTTACGCGTTACGTAATATTAAGTTTATTCACCGCGGACGTCTTAGAACAAACTTGAACTACGGTTATCTTTGTTGTTTATTAGTATTTGTTTTGATATTATTTTATATGTTAAATGTGACCATGAGCTATCATTTCCTAGAATATTGGTACTCTTTAAACTGTCACCCAGTATATGGTACGGGAGAATGAAAGGATATTTGGTGGTGATAATAAAGAGAGTGCCGATGGTGTATAGGTACAGGAAGTTGGTGAGGAGCAGGTCCGCGATGCCGAGCTGTCCGTCGGCGTCGGTGAGGCGCCAGCGCGCGCTCTTGAAGCAGATCTCGTTGTAGCGGTGCGGGGGCGCGTGGGCGCTGCGCACCGCCGCGGGGGCCGCGCGCCGCACCTCCCGCCACGCGCGCACCATCGCGTCCAGCTCCTCGCCCAGCGACCACACGCACTCCTTGCACTCGTTCACCTGCACACGCACACACACACACTCCTCGATAAACTAAATATATACTCAACATTAATACACTTTACTTTAGAGGTGGTAGAGCCACGCTGAAGCTATTACTGGTATCAGCATGAATGGGTCGGCTCGCCCCCGGTACTACCATCAGACCCACAGGAACACCCACGTGCTTGCATTGTTGAGTTTCGTTCGGTCAGTGAGAGCGTCGGACGCACGCCTCCCGTCCCCTCCCATCCCTTCCCCTCGTTCCCTCCTCCAAACACAGGCTGGCAACGCATTAGCGACTCCCCTGGTGTTGTTAGTGTCTATGAACGGCGGTGATCACTTAACATCAGGGGACCGTTAGTTAATTACAGATTACGGTCCATAAAATTTCATATTTCATTACATAGTATAAAACAAAGTCCCCTTCCGCGTCTGTCTGTCTGTCTGTTCGCGATAAACTCAAAAACTACTGAACGGATTTTCAAGCGGTTTTCACCAATGGATAAAGTGATTCATGAGGAACGTTTTGGTATATAAGATGTCAAGGATTTTTTTACAATCAGGGCGGGACAACGTCTGCCGGGTCTAGTCTATATATAATTTATATCATTAGAATCTATGATGAATTGGGATTATGTAATAAATCTAAAGGTAACCTGCCCCCTATGATGATAAAAAATAATTAAATCATTAAATTAATCAAATAAAATACAAAATATCAATATTTACGCTAGCTACCTAACAATCTATTTAAAGTCGATGCCAACCCAAATTCGAAATTTATTGTAGGTAAAAAATATATCATACATGTACAATGTAAACTCTTTATAACGTCGTTCATTATAACGAAAAACTACCTATAACGTATAAATTAGTTCAATTTGGTTGGTTTACCACAAAACCATTGATTTGTTCTCTTCCCTACGTATAACGAAAACTGTTTATAACGAAAAAAATGCTCGACACTTGAAAATCGTTATAAAGAGTTTACAAGGTATACTATATCGCATAACCCGAAAGTGGGCTTAAACTCTGTACGCACGTACGATATGAATTTGGAATTGCATATAACAGTCGGTAAGTCGGTAAAATATTATATTATGACATAAATCTAAAATTGTCACTTTTTATCATTAAGTGACATATCATAGAAGAAAATAACATAATTCTATATAAATAAACATTCATTAATTTTTATTCAACAACAACGAGATAACATTGTACGACGTTCAAATCGAAACATTAATTTTTCCACTAATAATTTACTCAGATAGTACACATACGTTAATATTATGTACTCATTACTGTTGGTACGAATGATATAAAAAATATCGCATATGTGGTTGTTTATTTAAAATTGTATATAGACGCGGGATCAAGGTTATCGCATCCAGAGAGGTCAAAAGCGATTTATTAAATTACATCCTTCACAAATACAAATATATTGTACACATAACTTAGGAGCCATTCAGATATTATGTCATGTAAGCAGACTTTTTATCATTTCTGACCACCCCCTCCCAATGGTCAACAAAAGTAAACAATGTCCTTACGAACCTTTTTAATTCGTGGTTTACAATGGCATCATAAAGACATAAAGATAGAAAGAAAACATAAAGACGAAAAATGATTTATTATTAACTTTTGCTGTGTGTATATTATTAATATACTAGCGGCCCGCTCCGGCTTCGCACGGGTATTAAATATATAGTCTATGTCATTCACTGAAAAAATGATTAAAATCGATCCAGTAGTTTTGATTTATTCATTACTGCCCGTGGCCCGCCTGCGTTTGTTGCAATGTAAGCGGAAAAAATGTAATTATTTACAACACCACATTAGAAACCACAAAAATAACAGTATTTCTCCACTATTTAATGGATGTTATTATAGATATAAACCTTCCTCTTCAATCACTCTATCTATTAAAAAAACTGCATCAAAATCCGTTGCGTAGTTTTAAAGATTTAAGCATACATGGGGATATAGGGACAGAGAAAGCGACTATGTTTTATACTATGTAGTGATTATTTTTATATTTTTTTTTGTCTTTGTTATAGTTGTATGAATGATTTAGATATGTATGTGTCTTGTATGCATTATGCATTACCTACACAACTTTTTGTTTGATAACAGAACCACTGGTTAGCTGGAAGGAAATGCCTTGTGGCATTAAGCTTGTCAGTGTAAAAACCCAAAAGTGCAATAAACTATTCATTCAGTCATTCAAAAATAATTTATACTTTTGATTGTCCCTTTGGCTCTGACCTGATCATCAAGACTCTTCAGTTCAGCGATGGCGGCCGGATCCTCGTCAGTTATCGATCTGTTCTTCAGGTAATATTCCTTCTCGAGGCGTCGTAGTCTCGCCAACGATTCTCTAACCTATTTACAAAAAAATAGTATGTGTTATATTTTACTACTGGTAAAAAAATATATTTAAACCAAACGAGATATATATATGTTATCGATTTAATATCGACGTGTTTTATATCTAAAAGTATCGATGATCATATTATTAGACTTTGGATATTTGAATCATAGTTAAATATATATTAAGACACGACCTTGCTGTTGCTAACACATTCAAAAGTCGTAGTCAGTCCGATGACGTCATTCCTCGCCGCGCTCTGAATCCAAACGTTATTTTTGTCAATACAGTCACATCTTCGGTAGTATAGTGGTAAGTATCCCCGCCTGTCACGCGGGAGACCGGGGTTCGATTCCCCGCCGGAGAGTTCCTTTTTGCACTTTTTTTTTTACTTTTTATTTATTTTTAACATCCAACAATATACTCCTCGAGAATTAACGGAAAAATTTATATACATTTTTTTATACCATATAAGTCGTTAAATTTTAAAATTAACCAAGTCAAATTTTAACCGTTCATATAAGACTTTTTAGAATTTCCTTTTTTGTACACAGTGAATGAAGTCCAGATTTAGTTGTTCATAAAACTATCAGCTTTATTTAAAAATTAAATAAATTATGATCTTCAAATTTTACATATATATAATTTGAGGGACTTAAAAAAAACAGCAAAATCTTATAAATGGCTAAAATTGAAGTTGGCTCATTTTGAAATATACTGAACTCATATATCTATATTGCAAATAATTCTTGCACAATATTCTATTGCCGTTCGTATGGAGCAATCTACAACAAATTATATAGTTAGTTACATTAGTGAACTGTACATACCTGGGTCTGCAACTTGTGTATGAGCTGGCGGGGGTCCTGGTCCTGGTGCAGCTGCAGCTGGAACCGCATACGAGCCCTCCGCTCCAGGGTCCGCCTGCGTTCAGGCTCCACGTGCAGCACTACGTTGTTCACGACATCCAGCAGCATTGCATACTAAAGTACCACACCACAATAATTACCTTACATACATTTTTTTTTTTTTCGAACTGACTACGCTATTGACCAAGCAAGGTCTTAACAGCTTCACCGGACTACTAAGGCGAGCACTTAAGGCACTCAGCCGAATTTATTTTGATTTATATGATATATTTATATGATTTATATGATTGATATATATTTATTTTGATTACATACAGCAGAACTTTATCTTCACACCAATTTTTTTAATATGATTACCCTATTGTAATTTAGAATCAAGTGTGATACCCAAGAACAGAGTATTGTCAACTAAGCCTATGAAATTCCCTTTGATATCGATTTTACTATATTTTTTAGATTGTATATTGTAGATACCATATCGAATTTGTTCTTTTTATTTTAAACACAAGTGCCTTCCGCTAAAAGAACCATGTTAATATATTTATCATGTCAGTCAATTTTCATATAATAAAAGTTAACATTGTTGAAAATAATACCTGTAAATTAAAAAACAGAAGAGGAATAGAATTTATTTTTTTATAGACAAATACTCAATCGAATGTATGATTTATTAATATTACTTACTTATATAATAAGAATGTAAATCTAACGTGTCTGTCCTTTTTATATCTTTGCAAAAGAATTGTTGCAGGCGTCTTGGAATAAGTAACAAAATACATTTTAACCATTTTTAGAACTGTCCGTCTGTGTGTTTGTATGAACACGCACCACAGCTAAAATACTGCGTTCACGATAAAACAAAAATCATAAAGCATATCCTCGAGTAACATTTAGTCTTGGTTTCATTACAATCGGTCCACTTTATCACAAGTTATTGTAATTTTAATGGCGACGCGATTTAAGTACGAGAGAAAAGTAGATAAGTAAATGGACTTAATACATTCAGATTATTTTCTTAGTCACTGTTTTTTACATTAGGTTCCGCGCGAATGGAGTCGCGGGCACAGCTAGTACTATCTACTTTGATGTGTAAAATTATGAATCTCTTAATTTAAGTAATATTTATGATGTCGCGACAAAATAACCTTGTGAGAAAATACCAGTGTGTTTATTGAAGTGAAACTTCTTTATCGGCGTTGGAAAAAATTTACCGTCACATTTTTCCGTTACGCGCCATCTTGTTTGTATTCATGTCTATGATAATAAAATCCCTTTGTTTAAACTTTATCTAATTTAACTTTATTTTTTAATATATTAATGAAATTGTTTGCCATAAAGAAAGAAAGGGTTTTTTTTTTTTTTTTTTAACCAATTTCTGGAAAGTTGCATATAGATCATTTTGCGAAAAATAAGGCCTTAAACAAGTTTCACTTCTTACGTGTGTACACTAGTACACGCACACATTTTTTTTTTCACGGTTGAACTGTCACAGCGCCTTAAAAATGTATTTTGTATTTATTCACTGAATTAGTTTTTTTTTTAATGAAATTGCCTCAGAATCACACTTAAAATTGATGAAATCTATATTATCTCCTATCTATGTATACATATATTCAAATGATTTTATTACTCCGTGTTTTTTTTATTAGATTCGGTGGAGCCGAGGGCACAGCTAGTTCATTAACATAACTAAAAGAAAAAGAAAAAATATTGCTTGGAGTCCCTCCGCGCGGAAGAAGTGAAACTTCGTAATGTGGAAATGAAAATAGGAAGAGGTAGAAATTGATTTTTAGTGAAATCATATTGTTTCTTTAAGACAAACTTTATTAACATTGCTTACAATTCACAATTGATCGCATGTTTTAATTATCATTTTCGAGTGGAGAAATATCCAAATCTATAACATTTACAATGGGATTATGATAACTAAAGTAAGATACGGAATGTTTGATTATTTTTCTCGCTCTGTCTCTTTCTATTCCACTCCCCAGGAGCGTTGAACATTTAACGCAACAGTGCTTTCACCCCCCTCCATGGTAGCGTTAAACGTTTAACGCAACCTTGTTGGAAGTCGCATTAGAAGTTTTGCTTCAATTATATAGGTGATTTGGTAATAATAAAGTGTAATTAACATAGGTAAGTGATCGGGTAATGAGTGACCTGCAGCGAGTTGGTGCAGACGTCGAGGTCGTGGTGCATGAGCGTGAACGAGTCGTAGGGGTGCTGCGCGTGCGCGCCCGCGTCCCCCGCCGCGCCCACCGGCTCCGCCTCCTCGTGCGACACGTAGTAGAACTCGCACGCGCACCGCGACACTATCCGTTGCAACTGTACACACGCCACGTTATATTATACTATCTACATCTCTTAACAGCTTTACACTACGATTCGATGACCATCATTTTTATCTATAATAAGTGTAGTAGAAAGAAATCCATTATTTTTCCAATAGATGGCTTTAGTTATCTGTATGTCACGTTGCTAAGTTCGATCGGGTTTCAGAACGGTCATGACCGAATCGCGGTGACCCTGCGGAAACAATTGCCATGCCAGTATTGACGGCCAGGAAGGTTTAACTGTGTGTTTAGTGGGATTGGCAGGGAATTATCTGCTACGAGGTGTGGTACCTGCGCGTGCGCGAGGTGCGTGTCGGCGCTGGGCCCCACGGTGCGGCCGATGACCCCCCCGGCGGAGTGCCCGCTGCCCACGAGCCGCGGCACGTCCGGCAGCGTGCTGATCTCCGCGCCCTGCCACCGCTCCTCGATCTCCTCCACCGACACCCACTGGATGTTTTCTGCACGATATATACCATTTTTTCTATTTTCAATTATTATTTAAACCATAAAAAATATTGTTTAATTATTCTCCTACAATGAAAGAAACAAAATGAAATAATCGATATTTGTATCCAGGGTTATAAAATATCGATAAGCAATATATCATCTCCCACCGAGTACCGTCTGCCGCTTTAGTTGGAGCGGTAAGTAACCGTTCACGACTATCACCTTAAATCGCCGTAGCGGTCAGTCCGACGCAAGGTGGCTGCCGAAGATAGAGGGATGTAGAGGAGTAGGAGTGTAGGAGCGTAACTGTGGTAGGGGTGTGACGGTGTGTGGTTACCGTGCAGGCGGCGCGGGTCGGCGTTGCCGAGCGCGGAGGACGCGCTGACGGTGGCGTAGTACTGCATGGCGGAGAGGGCGGCGCGCCACGCGCTCGCGGGGGGCTGCCGCCGCACCAGCTGCCGCACCTCCGCGCGCGCCGCGCACACCACCACGTACCCGCGCGTCTCGCACCCCTTCAGCACCACTTGCGAATTCACCAGCTCGACTGACGACACACAACTCCGAATAAGCAATCTCTCCTGTTAGGACATCACTATATAAACGCAGATACAGACTGAGGCAGGCGGTGTGCGCGGAGTCGTCATCGAGCATGTGGCGGGAGGGGAGGTGGTGCGCGGGCGCGTCCGCCTCGGCGCCGCTGAGCTCGTCGCTGAACACGACGGGCGCCTCGCCCCCCGCCTCCGCCACCAGCGCCGCCAGCATGCTGCCGCTCGACTGCGCCACAACACAACACACAACACAATACAATACCCAGCATTTGATTTAGTATGTCAATGGAGGAGACCGACATAATCGACTGCATTCAATATCGTATAGGGTTAATAGCTTTACCAGTCATCGCGTTGTGTCATAAACAGATCGCTTTATAAAACCAATGCAAGGCGGTCTTTGCCGAACCTCACTCTTTCTAACGATACCTATACCAAATCCAATTCCGGGTACTGTACACACATAGAGATTCATAGAAGTGTCGAAATAATTCGACTTTTAATAGAACATCATTACGAATCTAAAAACATAATGCTTTTGTTGATTTACAATTTTTGTGATATATTGTATAGTTCGTTGTAGTCCTTTGGTCTACTGTAAATAATTATTTTCTTATGTTTATAAAAAGGGGAAGATGTGGTAGTTATATGTATATTATATATTACTTGTATGTTAGTGGGTATATGTAAATAAAGTTAAACATCGCCATCTTGCTCTTTACTTCAATTTTAGTAATTCGTTTTTCGAAAACAATGCGATTAACTACCGTTTGCATATTTCGTCCAATATTTATTAATGTAATGTATTAAACTCATTTTTATTTTTTAACTACGTAGAATATCTTTTCTCTCTGATACCGCTACTAAACTGGAAATAAATACCTTCTGGCACTACCAATGCCAATTGCCAATGTAGTAACTTAAAAGTGCAATAAATTTAGTTATTCATTCATCTTGTACATCTTACTATTATGGCTAAAATCAGTTGTACATGTCATAAAACTTAATAGTTTGTTATAACGCCATCTACTAACTGTGTATTCGTACTATATTGTCAAATGTAAAATTGTTAAACGTATAAAATCTGTGTATGCATCAATTAATACGTTTTAACGCCATCTACATTCTAATTAATAAACATTTATTAATTCCAATGTTTTCATCCCATGATTTGTACATTTTGTCCGATTCTAAAAACAATTCACTAACGTTATATGATATTCTGCAAAAAAATGGATATATCTATATTCGTAGTACTTTTATTAAAATAAAAATATATTATTATTTAAAGATCCTTTCTATATAACAAACAATTACGATGTTTCAGATAGAACAGTCATTTCCTTATAAAAAATAAAGGGTATTGATATATGTAAACTCTACATCAATTGAGACATTTAAAATCCATATAGACTTATATTAACTCAAACCGAATACTTTTTGATAAACATTACATTTTTTTTTTGCAATAAACAATATGCTTAAAAGTATACACTCACTTGTACCGAAGTGGAAGGTGGAGGCGATATGACGTCAGCTTCCCGTTGATGTTTGGGAGACGTGGCCGGCTGCTCCTCCTCTTTCAGCGCTTTCGTTGACAAGTTCTTCTTTAATTGCTAAATTATAACATACACTCATCATTTAGTCTTAGATGAACGAGTAAATTTATCGATGATTTTGAACTCTATATCGAAAGAACCAAGGATCCAGATGAGCATAACAACATTGTCAGGTGTAATTGTGGTAGAAAACAATTTTATATATAATTAATTAAAACAAGAACTGTATATCGTTTGGAGTTGTGAATAAAAAGATATTAAACATTTTATTTTCGGCAGGTATTACGCGTGTTGTTTAAGGGTAGTGAAGCGGATGTCCTGCTATTTAGTTTGTGCGTCAAAAGTTAATGCGTTAACACAATAATGAGATTTGTCATTAGGTTTGTGTGCACATTTTTTCATAAAACGTTCATAAATTGCTGAGTGAGCAAGTTATTTAGTCGGTGTTATAAAAATGGTTAGGAGGTTGAGGTAAAAAAAAACATTTGGGAATTTCATGTGGATGAAGAAAAAATTTAGATACATTTTTATTAACATTTACAAATATATGTTTTGTGGATATATCATGTACTAATGTTATTTGCGCTATGAACCTAGAATACTATTTTTATTTGCCACCAGCATATAAGCAAAAAATGTAGTACAGTATTTATTGAGTAATAAAATCGCGCGGAAACACATATACCTGGGTCTTGATGTAAGTATCGATAAGTGCGAAGGCGAGATCCCGGTTGAGCTTGGTCCAGGCGCCGCGCAAGTCGTGCACCGCCAGCTGGTGTGCGGGCGGCGCCGGGCCCGCCCCTCCGCCCCCCGCTCCGCCCCCCGCGCCGCCCACTCCGCCCCCTCCGCCCCCGCCCGCCACGCGCCCGTACGACACGCGCCGCACCGACAGGCAGTAACACTTCTCCATCGCCGCGGGGCTCAGCGTCGAGAACTTAACCACCACACACACACTAACTTGTTAACATTTCAATACAAGTGTAACTCAGATAATATATTATCCCAACAATATTGTATTTCCAGTGCTACTGACTGACTGGCTGAATCACCACCACTACATATTAAGATGTACAAACTGTATCTATATCCAAACTATTTGCAAACTAATTTGTAGGTGGTAGAGCCACGCTGAAGCTACTACTGATTTCAGCATGAATGGCTCGTCTCACCCAGGGTAGCACCACCCTCTCATAGAAAACCGACGTGAAGTAACAGTGCTAGCAATGGTTGCGTTTCGTTCGGTCAATGAGAGCGCTGAAGGCCCACCTCCCCTCCTCTTCCCTTCCCTCCTTTTCCTCCAAATACAGGTTGGCAACGCACTTTCGACTCACATCTTCGTACTAATATGTCATCAGTCAATTTTTACTATTTTTTCATGTGGTCAATCAATCCTAAGTTTTTAACTAATTGTTTTAACCTAATTTGTCGGCATCAAATTGATGGAGGCCATGTATGTAGCAGCGTGACCAATTTGAAAGTGATTGTTAATTTTATTTTACAAATTTGTTTTTCATAATAATCACATCTGTCCAGTATTCGACAACGGCTATTTTTTGTAACATTAACAAGCAAATTTTTAAAAAGCTAACTTCATCATTGTCCTTGTCGTCGGGTGTAGCGGCGAGGGTTTTGAGCCATATCTCAGCGTCGTTGAGTTCGCAGTTGATGTAGACCGTGGTCCAGTTGGCCCGAGGGCGCCGCACCAGCCCGTCCGTAGTGGGCACGAGGCTCAGTCGGTGCTCAGACCCGCAGGTCACACGAGCCCCTAACACCTCGATGCCACGTTGAAGCGATGACGATGACCAGTAGCAGACCTTCCAAATTACAAAATCCTTTCGTGTTTTTAAAAAGTTAATACAATATCACCTACTTCGAGTTTCCTTCTGAAACAAAAATAGGTGACAATAACTCTAATCCTCGTGAATGTCGATAATGTTTCTATTGTATATATATCTAGCTCGCACCGTCAGTTTCTCTGTTTTAAAATGTATTAAATCATTCTATTCAATCATCAATACAACTTGCAATCGACATCACGTTATTTTATTTATCCCCTTGCATACGAAATTAAACCTTATTAGAACCACCAGTCGATACAATCTATAACATGAAACGACATACAAAAATAACTACAAACCTGTACGTTATGAAGTGTAAGTGAGACGCTAACGTTGCGATAGTGGCGCGACAGTTGCGGCTTCCGCGGCCGCACGTTGCGGAACAATCGCCCGCGACGCGTCGGCCGAGTGATACCCGATAATATTAATTTTAAGCTCTCGAACCATCTACCAAAGGATAATATCAAATATACACGACTTTCTAGTTGAAAAAATTCAATATAAAAGTAATTCGATAGTTAAAATGTTTGCTTTGACACATTTAATTGTTATTAGAGAAAAAGTCAATTGTACATACACAGTAATGCCATCTATCCGCTAATTTATTGAACTACATTGTTAGCCATACATAATAAGTTGTCTGACATTTTTAATTATAATTTTGATTTTAACGCCATCTATGTTTCCATAATTGAAACTTTAAGTCTCTTTTTCATTCTTTGATAGAACAAGATTTTACACCTTACATAATTAAGTAAAGTAGCTTGAATAATAGTTCAAAAATTATTTACTGTTTTATTAATTTATGTGTTTTTATTTAACAATCAATATCCATGTTTCACAACTTCAATATTACTTTCTAACCTGAGAGTGCTTCCATAGAGTAGGAGCACAGGTCCATAGTTATCTTTTTCGAGCGATTTGGACTCCATACTCAGGTGCAGGTCGAGACCTTGAGATCTGAACGCGCGATATGAATCGTGTTCCTGTTAATAAATAACATAAATTTAATCAATGTAAAAGAATGCCTGTGATAAATAGATAATGTGATATAACACCCGCTAGATATTAATTATAACAAATCTTATAAATAATAATAGGTCTTAATTTGGAGTTGTGGTACGTAGACTTAGTAAACGCTTGCTAAAATTAAATTGTACTAACACCTTACAATTTTAATTAATCGCTGGCGCCTATAACATTGGACCACCGTCTCCGTGCGGCCTCGTCCTTCTAGTCGTGATCAGCCTGTGTTGGAGGTCGAATATATCATTGCGTACTCTTTCATACGTTCGTTATGTACGTATTTCACTGTGTTACGTATTTCACTGTTATGGGAGGGAGGGAGTAGAGAGAGGGAGCGGTACCTGGTTGCTGGAGTACTCGGGCAGACGCGTGGGGGCGCAGGGCGCGACGGCGTGGTGGTCGCGCGCGTCGCCCACGCACTGCCAGCCCAGCTTCACGGAGAGCCGCAGCGCCGGCACGCTCAGCACGCGGCAGTCGTCGTACTTGCTCGCCGTGCGCACGAACACGTCCAGCGACCCCAGGAACCCCAGCCTACCTGCCGCCACGTACCTTCACATTAACAATCAACTCCCACAATACGCTACGGATATCAAGAGTAAACTCGTACAAGCAGATAACGCTGCGGGGTGACTCATCGATTCGTGGGAAAAACTTTATCGCTCCAAATAATGTAAACTAACATAAAGCACCACGAAACATTATCATTCTTTTGAAACGTTATTGGTATCATAAATAACATTGTAATGACCTTCTAGAGGTCTCCACCCTTTATTCTATAATACCTCTCCCCCTTTGTATAAAAGACTCGTCATAACTCTCAAGACGGAATGAGAACCCGATTATTTCTTCTTTTCTCCCTCCTTTCTTATTGATATACAGTCTTTTGGAACTTCCTCGAGGCTTATCTGAAAGAACAACACCAATATTCCTAGATTACCTCTTACAACTTCCCTTTACTCAAGATTTATAAAATTTCTTCACGGTGTGACCGAGAACAGTCTTTTGGAACCCTGAGGCTTATTTTCATTCGACTGAGTGCCTTCAACGGTCACACTAAAGACCTCATAAAACTGTGAAGACCCATTAAACCAGCAGGGAGTAGTCAATTCACCAAATAAAATGTACAATTTTATTCTGGGTATCAAACTTTACGTTCTATTTACATGTTTCAATAACAAACATTTTACAAAAGGTTCCACAATGACACACTTTTTTTAACACTCTTTATTTCAATTATTAATATTCCCAATAAACATTAAATAATTCTCAGTAGCAAATGTGTAGAAAAACAAATGCTAACCATTAGTCCAGTCCAAAACCAAGTCGGTCCATGTGACCTCCATCTCCTCGGTGGTGTTGTAGGGGTCCAGCGAGACGTGCAGGAGGCAGGTGAACTTGGCACAGTTGAGCGTGAGGCGGCCGTGCATCAGCAACCGCACTTTGTCCCACCACGCGAGCGGAGCCGACGGGTCCAGCGACGGCCGAGACACTTGATCGAAAGCTGAAAATATTGTAAACAAGAGTTTATTTTAATAGTTATGTTATCTCTCTCATACTAAGGTAAGCCTGCAGCTTGTAAGTTATTCGGAACCAAAGAACCTTAACTTCTTTCGCTGTTAATTAATCATTAAAAGTATGTGCCCATACCACCAGAAAAAAATGCAAAATTTTTACTTGTCTATTGTCAGGTTCTAACACGTAGCTTGACCGAGGGCACTACAAATGAGTATTGTTATAATTTTTTTAGCAATAATTTATGAATTATCATTATCATTAGTAATTTATGAAGTATCATTAAGTTTTCTGCTGCGTTTACTCATTCGCATCGCACTAATAATATAATTGTTTAAACACGATTCAGTACACCGATATCATTCAGATCGATTAGCGGCAAGCGGACTCATTTTTCTCATATTATATCTATGGACAAAGGTCTCGTCTACCGTCAGAAACCGTCATATATATTTCTAATATTTTAACACGAATAAAAATTATAAGAACCATATTATAAAAGGAACGAGAATGTCCCCTCCGATTCTCCAAACATTGAGCTCGTGCCTACACCCGCGTAACCAAAAATCACGTCGCCGTAGTATGGCAGTCAATTCCACCACCGTTAGTGTTTTTCACTAAAACCCCAAGCTACAACTTCAACTACTCTCCAATATATGTTTTAAGTAGATGCACCTGTTTTCCTTACGGGAGTAATGCAAATAACATTCAGAATTATCTTCGATGTCTTGGAGGAGAGAAACTTCCTAATATATGAGTTGAAATAAGTTATTACACTTACAAAGGTTACAGTATGCGATAACTGGTTCCCAACAAGGACCGAACGCGTAACTGTACTCCGCCATCTCGCAGCAGAGGTCGTAGTACCACTTGAGCGGCATCATACTGCGCTCCAGCTCCATCTCGCCCCACGGCGAACCTTGCTGAATAACCACACTACGGACAGCTGCAAACAAAATATTACTAATTAACAAGTACTAGTGGGCGCCCAGTGGTCGACATTCGACCATAGTTCATTGAATTTTTAAAGTTTGAACTTTATTAGGGTTATTTTATCAATGGCATCGACTTCAAATATATAATTAGGTAGTTCAAACATCAATATTTTTTATTTAATTCGGTTAATTTAATAATTATTTAAGTTATTTTTCGCTTTTTAGTGCTTTATTAGTTTTTCACATCGAAGGCGGTTTATTTTATTTTTTTGTAAAAAAAATTATTTCCCCATTTTTAGTGTTCACAAATATATCTGGTTTGTAATGGGTATAATAAATCGGTTCCAATTTCACGAAAATACGTAGAAACGAAGTGGTTGAAAATCAAATAAACGATATTTCACCCCATTAGAGGTTCAATATTTTCTTCAAATTTATATGGGACCACCGCTGAATATAACTAATTCAAATAAAAAAAGAATCATTAAAATCGGTTCATAATTTGCGAAGATATCGATTAACATACATAAAAAAAAAATACATACAAACGAACGTAGTAACCTCCTCCTTTTTCGAAGTCGGTTAAAAAATACATACAGTCGAGCATAGCAACCTCCTTCGCAACCTTTTTTGAAGTCCATTATTGACGTTGTGTAAAATTGAAGCAGTAGTGTGAGTAATGCATATTTTAATTAATTTAATGTACTTCTAATGCATTTTATATAAAATAACTAGCTTTCTGCACTTCTCCTCTATATAAACTTTAACTATGCCAAATTTCACGTTCATCCATTCACGCAATTCTTTTAAAAAGGGATACAAAGTTTTGGCTTCACGTATTAATATATATGATATGTAGCCAAATAAATATGACAAAAATGTATCATCGTAAACCACTAATGAGATGTGAAATATTGAATTCGCGCATTACTGAAAAACAACGAAATTAACAATATAACATTTTTTATTTTATTTAATAAAACTGCCTACTAATCATTTTAATTAGGTAACCAGATTAAAAAAAATGTATAATGAAACCCTTTTCAGAGTCAATAGAAAGAAATGATAAACTTTTCAAATAACTAGAATGTAGATGGCGTAAAAAAAATTTCTGACTAATTAAAATAAATTTTCAGCTAATAATGTAGTACGAAGAGTCAAACATAGATGGCGTTAAAAACAATCAGACAGCCTTCTCACATAATTGTATGTTTAATATGGAAAATAATGTACGAGTAGTGCGTAAGTATTGTAACCTCTAGGTGGCGGTTGTTCCTCTGCGGCGAGCAGCGTGCCCCACATGCGCACGTCGCTCATGTTGAGCAGCGGCTGCGGGAAGTCGCGCAGCAGCAGCTGCCACTGCGCGCAGCTCAGGTTCACGCTGCGGCACCACAGCGTCGTAAACTCGATGCCGTCCTCCGGCCACGGACTGTCACGTTAACTAATTATATTCTAACTATAACCCATGTTCTAAAACTACAATACATTTTTTGAGCTTTAACTACACGAATTCCCAGATTCTTGGATACTAGTTTACTATGTAGTTAGGTACAAGGTCTTGGAGACTAATTAGAGATTTATATACGGGTGTACTACACTTGTTTGTTGTTATTAATTCTTGAATGTATTAGAATGAAGCGATGAGATGTAAAGAAAGTGAATAGGATAGTGTAATGTTCGAGATGGTTGTGTAGTGAGTAGGACCTGTCGACGTCGATGTCGCGCAGGCGCGCGGTGGCGGCGGCGCGGCCGTGCAGCGCGGGGTCGGCGAGCGCGAGCACGCGCATGCGCGAGAGCGCGCACGCGACGAGGCGCGAGCGCGGGCGCGGCGCGGCGCGGCACCGCTGCACGTAGATCTGCGCGTCCTTCTGCCGCAGCGCCGCGTACAGCTCCTCCACCTTGCCCGCCGGCAGGAACAGGTGCGGCTTGCACAGCTCCTGCACCTGCGACACCATTACCCCGATCCACCTTTACCTATTTATTATACACCTACATTACTTATACCTATACATGAACGTGTAACAACAAAAATTAACTACTTCTTTTTACGAAATCAGCCTGACAGTATTGTTTAAGATACTGAAAAGATTACCCAGTCAGCTCTTAAATTTATAAGTAAGTGGTACCCCACATGCCAATTTTTCGTTTCCCATATCATTAACAAGGACAAACCCCTAATTTCCATATATCAATAGAGACTCGTAGATGCCACAATTACAACTACAGGTCTTGTGGCACAATGACTAACCCACTTTTTTATGATTACCATAACTGTCAATTGTATGTTCTGGTATTAAATGTCAATCAGTTGTTTAGTTTCCATAATTCAAGCTATGACTCGTTCTATACTTAAATGGTCGTCAACAAAATAACGTCCTCATATAGTAAAAAATATTAGTATATTTTTAAATTTTTCATTAATAAAACTACAATGTACGTACGGGTGAGGAACAAGTCCTAGCCTTATATATATGCTCTTAAATGCCCATTTGTAGGAATAAAGTTGTTTGTTATGTCGCAATTACTTTATTTGTTATGTTACAGTGGTGCTGTAGTGAAACCTAATTGAGTGCTTGAATGCGATTGATAATTTAATTATTCAATAAATATAATTTTAATATAACTGCTGATGCACACATAATATCTAGACTCTAAAGCAACATGCAATATACGTAACCATACAATGTACAGAGTAAACATTATATTCATGCTTAAAATCAAAGTTAAAGTTACAAATCCTAAAATTGTATTCTTCTCAATAGTCCGCGTTAAACTTTTTGGACACTCTGAATGTAGCTTTAAGCTCGACCTTGCGCATAGTACAGTCAGGAGGTTAATACAAAACAAACTCAAAATATTATTATTGGAATTTAGCATTGACATTTAATAACTTTTAAGTTGTCTCAATATTATACGTACAATATATTACGTTTTTAATTAATTATGATTCAAGTAGATATTTGCCTATTACATTAAGTAATAGGGATGTAGATGTATTAATACCACGTTGCAACATTGCAAGATTGCAGAAGATTTTGTATGTGAAATGAAAATATCACTCCAATTGTGCTGTCTTGTGTTTACTTTGATAGCTAATTTACGATAACCTGTTAATTTGAATTTAGAGGACATATATGTCGGCGCCTAGCCAGAACTCTCACCAGAATCCATCACAAAATTGGCTCTACTAATGATAACCAAATTACATTTTCCTTTTCCACAACATCACCTTACAATGATCAACCAAAGAATGCCCCTTAACCCAGCTCAACCCAACATTATATTGCTCGTTTGTAACTCACTAAACTATCCCATACCTCCTTCTTTTGTAACATATTTAGATGTCGGGTAGACAGACATAGTAAATTGTAACAAGTGATAGACGTTTCGGGTTGATATAGTCACCCAAACAGGATGTCAAGATGGCGATATAATAATATCGTCATATCTCAACATAAAATAATAATTAATTACTATTAATTCAGACTATTTCTGACAAACTTTCTATACTTCCAAACAATTTAGCTTCCACTAATCTTCAGCGTATCAGTCTTGACGAGATGTTTCTCGGATCATTAGGCGAAAAAAAATTAATTTTAAATCTGGTTGGAGCCTTTAATTGGGTCTTATTTAGCAACACGAACAATTGGCGTATCTTCTCTGGGAGAGGTTTTTCTTGGCTGAGCCTTTCTTAGAACATTTTCAACAGTTCCATGTGTTTCATAATGATCAATTGCATTAAAAACTTTCTTAACAGAACAATTTCACAAATGCTCAGCTATTCTTGTGTATGCCCACTTATGATCTATATGTAAATTAACAATTATTTGCCTAGTTGACGCGTCACAACTTTTATTTTTTCCCATTTTGAACAAAATAAAATTCAGATTAAATTTTGAATTGCCTCCAAAATAATAGAAAAAGCCAAGAAAGAAATGGTATTCTTCAATTTCAAAAAAAGAACGAGCTATGGATGTTTTTTTTAAATGTTCCTAATAAGGTGTCCAAGCGGCCAGTAAATGAAAATAAACTCCTACATGTGTAAGACTCATTTTGTAATTCAAAGTAAGATATGTTTTATATTTTATGCATTTAATGAGTTTTTTATTTGAGTGACTATATTATTGCATGATTATTAATTACACTGGTCTGCAAAAATTTTTTTTTTACCTCCTAATTGTTTTCATGCATGATAACGTTATAGTTGGTGCTCTAAACACGGAATTTAACATGCATATCAATACAGCACATAGATTTTAAATACAATGTCCATTTCATTAAAAAACGTAATATCAAAGTAGCAACAATTACAAGAAAGTGAAGAAAGACTACGGTCTAAGTTCTACAGCGAAAATGCTAATTTTACAGTCACAAGTTATAGAAATACTAGTATATTTATTTCATTAGGGTAATATAATTCGTTATTTTGTAGTTTTATTTTCTTTTCATAGTTTCCATGGAAGTTTCTCGGCGAATAGACCAACAAAAGTCAGCAAGCATTGCTGCTGACTATTTTCCTCTATAGCGTCTTCAAATATGCATAATATCCTCAGGAAACCTTTCACCATGCTCATCTGATAGGACAAAGAGATTTTCCGAAAAGTCTACATGCGAGTCCAAAAAATTAATTATGAGTAAAATATTGCTGTAAATCCTATAGCTTTATAAACAGAAAAAATCTCTCGAATGTTTTGTCGGTAGTTGTAAGCTTTAAGTTCATAGAAAAACGGATAACCTAAACAAAAAATGCTTTAAAAAAATATACATATAGTATGAATTTTGTGCAAAACTCACTAAAGTATTTGATATAGAACATAAACTATTAAAAAACAAGTTTTTAACTAACTGTTGTAAAGTCACAGTAAATACTGTGCAGGCTCATATGTAATCACTTTCCGTAATTTCCTTCCTTCTCTTACGACAAAAACCTATTGCGTATGTATATATACATACGATGTGAATGCATAAAACGAATATCATAAAAAAAAACTCAATTTATGATATTTAAAAAAAAACATATTGAAAAATCTAGACGTGATAGAAAAAATCGGCTATCGGGAACAGATTCAGAGCATCAAAATCTTCATATTTATGACATAATTTTTTGAAGGAGAATTTTGTTGCAGACCAGTGTTATTGAATGTGTATATTTTTTACGAACATTTGTACGTTGAAGTTATACTTTTTTATTCATAAGAAGTGTTTCTAATTATATGACCACCACTGTATATTCGTTTGTGAATTAAATTAAATTAGCAGCTAGCGAAGTAGCAAATATCAAAAAGTAACCATAACGAGAATAAATAACAAATATTAACATGAAAAAATTAACAACAACGAAACTATTCTGAATGCGACTGTACGACAACTAGCACTTTGACAGGTGTGCAAAGTTTGAATTAAATCTGATCGTTCAAAGTAGGACAAAATCGAGCTCAAAGGTGTCGGTTACAAACAAACATACATACAAACATACAGGTGAAGCTAATAAAAGCGTGATAAAAAGAATCCTACAGATGTTACTCATAGTAATAATTTACAGTCCAAAGTTTTACAAATATTAACCTTAGCGTCCAGCATGGTGCGTCGCTTCTGACTCTCTTTGTACTCGTCTTCCAAGAGCTCGTAGTTGTCACGCAGCTTCACTTCGAACGGATCGTCGCTCATTTCTATCAATAATTCTTCAATCTGTCAATAATTTTAATTTCTTTTACCTTATTCTTATTAAAAACCTTCTCTATAATCATTTAAACACAATTCTCTAGAAACATTTTAAGTAACATATTTTTAAAATTTTAAATATAGCCCAATTAACACATCATCTTCTTACCCTTATCCCACCTAAGTAGAATCGACACAACATATTTTCTTTTTCCGCTCTCCCCTGTCAGATGTCATCTCAGTATTCACACCTTTTAAACACATCATTTCACGCAATCTATCCATACCTTATTCTGTCTTCCTCTACTCCTATATCCATCCACCTTCATACCTAAAAATTTTCTAGTTACATGACTTTTATCTCTCCTCATGACATGCCCATACTCTGCTAACCTATTACTCCCCAACTTCTCTGTCACTCACGATATTTTCAAGCTTCCTCTGCTATAGTAATTCTTAATCTTATCCATTTAAATTACACCACACATCCGTCTTATCATTTGCATCTCTGCCACATGTAATCTCTCGCCACATGTAATCTCACATCAGACTTACTACAAATAATTTAAAAGCATACCCGTATATGCAAATCACTGGGCAAAGGACTATCGGCCGTGAAAGGTTTCTTCTTGATGCCATGCACTATCTTGATCCATTTGAACAACGACACAAAGTCACCTTGAACGGCTTCCGCGAAACGATGCTTGTAGGGGAATATCACTCGGACTGAATCCACACTCACTGACCTGGGTGTAATACAATTGAAACGGTCACACGTCTCTCGAACCCAAAATCAAATTTGTTCCACGACTCAAAACGCAATAAAAGTCAACTAAGCAAAAATCGGTCTGAATTGAATTGCTTGATCTGACATTGGGTCTTGTGATTTTCATTAAATATCAAATACAATAAGCATTTATAGATGATTTAGTAAAAAAAAAAAAAAATACAGTCGAATTGATAACCTCCTCCTTTTTTTGAAGTCGGTTAACAAATAAAAAAAAATCGAGTAACAAAAACCGCTCATAATATTAATTCATCATGCGTCGGTCAGATCGAAATATATCCCATGGGTATTTTACAAAATTTGTAGAATTTTTCATTTTGCAAAAATTACATCAAACAAAGTCGTTTTTGTAACCAAGTTAAAAAATAATCAAGTATCAAATACGGTTCTAACTTAATATACCGCATGTTGATCACAGTGAAGAAATACCTACATCCCAAGCGTTTTTACATAAATATTTACTTAAATATATTTTGAAGTAAATATACTTTGCATACCGCAAAATTACGTCAACTAATGGGATATTTTTAATGAACATGAAAAGAAAACAACTAAATTTACTGTTACCCTAGTATATGTGTGTATTGGGGCACAATTTTTTCAAACACTAAAATACTTATTTTTATAATTCCTTTAGTGGTGTAGTAATCTGTATACATTCTCGAAGGCAATGCCTATAAAATAATAAATTAACATACTTATATACAGACTTATTGTTGATCTATAATAGAGACTATTTATTTTCATACTACACACATCAAAAAAGTCTAAGCAACATGCGTGATATTACAAATTTTACCATTTATATTAATTAATTTCTAAGTATTTACTCAAACAAAGTGCGTAGGTAAGTAAACTTTTTTGTTATTGATGACATACTGGCTGGTTGTAAAAAAAAAATTTGACTATGTTTTGTTTTTTCATAAAGTTCAAATGACTGCGAATTTCTTTGAATTTAAGTGCGTTTTAATTGCTACGTTTAGTCTTGAATTTATAATTTTACCAACCATTTAAATAAAGTTAGCGACAAAATTGAATTGTTCTTTACGTCATGAAGCGACGTCATTTGATGGCAGGTGAAATGCAAAGAGCTGTAGGGATGTTGCAAGCGGGAAGTAATCAATCTCAGGTATCTCGACATTTTGGCATTCATAGAAGTGTTATTTGTCGTCTTTGGCAGCGCTACAATAATACAGGAGAACCCGCTGAACAGCATCCAGGCCGTAAAAGGAGTACAACCACTCGGCAAGACCGGTACATACAACTGACTGCAAGACGCCAGCCGATGTTAACCGCTCGAGAGATAAGTTTGAGGCTACAAATTTCAAGTGGTGTTGATGTAAGTCCTCAAACTGTGCGAAATCGACTGCATGAGTACGGCCTACGAGCTCGACGCCCAATCAGGTGCCCACCGATACGTCACGGGAATCGCGCTCGTCGATATGAATGGTGTAGAGAACGCATAACATGGACCCAGGAACAATGGGATAAAATTATGTTTTCCGATGAGTCGCGATTCGGGTTTAAGCCTGATACAAGGGTGCGAGTGTATCGTCGGCCCGGAAATACTGAAAGGCTCAGGTGCGTTCAGGAAGTTCATCCATACAGCGGCTCAACAGTTATGTTATGGGCGGGTATTATGAAGAACAGGCGAACTGAGCTCGTTTTTGTAAATGGAAACATGAATGCTGAAAATTACATTGAGGATATTCTCAGACCTTATGTCTACCCATTTGCACAAACCTTTGGCTCCGATTTTAGGTTAATGCATGACAATGCGCGTTCACATACAGCTCGGCGAACCAGTGAATACTTTGCAACGGAGAACATCCGGGTATTGCCCTGGCCTGCACAATCGCCAGATCTCAACCCCATCGAGCACGCATGGGACATGCTCCAGAGACGTGTTTTGAAGGACTTGGACGGAGCGACAACAACCCAACAGCTGAAGGATTTGCTACAATTCCATTGGGAGCGAATACCGCAAGATGACATAAACAGTCTCATTAATTCAATGAATAATCGTTGCCGACAAGTTCTGAATAGCAGAGGAGCCCATACTTTGTATTAAATTGTTCTATTCTTTCACAATAAATACATTTTCTTTAGAAATTTCATTTTGTAAGAAAAAAGTTTAGTTTCTTATGTATCTTAGTTTCTACAGTATATTCTAATATTGTTCATTTCTGTTATTAAAAGAACTTATAAAGACAACAGCTGTTATTTTTACATCATAAAACCCTAAAGATATTATTTTAAAAATAAAATACAACGTTATAATGTGAAGAACCATCCTAAAATTTAAATTAGTACATGTTGCTTAGACTTTTTTGATGAGTGTATTTTCTATCAGGTAACCTTGAAATTGTTTAAGGGACGAATAACTTACCAAACCTTATTCCACGCGAGCTGGAACCCTTCGTTGGCCTTCCTCTCGACCCTCACTTCATGGTCATCTGTCACTCGCTCCATGGAGAAACCTTCGACGGTGATGAGCTCGTCTCCGTTCAGCACCATGTGTAATTTGCTCCAGTTTATCGATAGCCCAGCTTCGTGGTCATACGAGATCGTCATATCATCTGAAGAACATCTTCACATATAATAAACATCCAGTGTGCTGTTAACACTGAAACAGCCATATTAGTAATATAGGATCGGCCATGGTTTCTCTTGTGACACCACTGTACACAGTACAATCCAAAAACAATGGCGACCACCGAAAGACATACTATCCATCGCCGGTCGCCGCTGTCATGCCGGCCTGAAAGCGACCCAGTCAGGGACAAACCCCCCCCCCCCCCCCCACCCCCCCGGTTGCTGGATATACACCGGCTGATCCCGGAACGCGTCACGCCCAAACGTGCCACTATGGCGGGTGTTCCACCTGGTGTACGGTGGTCGCGATCCACTCGGGTACAGACACCCTACCACCCCGCATATTATAATATGCCGTAATATGTTATTACGGTGTAACAATCAAAGTGTTAAAATTCATAGTTACATCAACACTTTTAAAAAAAAATATTTTACTAATTACACCTCCAGATAAATGCATAAATCTGTACATTCTTGATAATCTAATGCATGCCCGTAAAAAGGTAAGGTAGTAAAAGACTGACATGATTTAAATAGTCGAAACAGCAACAAATTGATAATTCTTAAGTGTCAGGCTCTAATTAAATATGTATAATATGAAGTTAAAAAATGTATTACAAGAAAAGGAAAGGTATATAAAAATATGTGAAAGTTACAATAAAATATGAAAAATGATGAGTTTAAACAAAGCTGCTTATTTTATACACTTACCAGTTCCGAATAACATGTTATTTAACTCGGACAATATCAACGCGAGGTTCGTTTCACCTTTGAACGACACCCGCCAATCTAGTGCTCTGCTTCTCGCACTCACAGCCGCTTCGGTATCGCCGTTTCCTTCTCTGATCGTCCTCAACTCTTCTCTGAAATCCTTTATAGCTCTTACGAATGTCAATATCTTAAGATGCAAATTGGCGCTCCACTCGAAGTCCACGTTTTCGAGGAACTGGAAGTCTATGAGGACAGAGTGACGTTCTTTTGATGGAGTATACTCGACCCTGGCCAGTTTCACGTGGAAGAACGTTACTGGAATCTCATCTGACCTTTGGCAATGCACGTTACCTGTACAAAGAAGAAAAAAATTTTTTTTTTACTTTTTTGACAACCAATCTTCTAGACTATTTCTGCCATTGTCGAGTAGGTGATAATACAAATATCTTGTGATAATTTTAATATTCTTACAAGATGGTGCACCCCCTGTTAGAATTTTTCATGTAGTTTTTGTGGATATCTCAGAATTCATGCTATGTAGTCTTATTTTTGACACTGTTTTTTTCTGTTATTGAGTTTTATATTGTAACTTAATGCAGACAAAATCGCAGATGTTTTCTAGTCATACAAAAATTGATTATATAGAAACAAGTCCTCGAATCCCATTTGCCAGCACACTGGAGAAAAGTATATTATAAACAAAACAATGTATATTATTAGTACTATATATTAGGGCTCATTTTTCTATAACTCACCTTTATAAGGCACCATATCCACAACCTTCAGACCTGATATGACTGCACCGGATTTCGACACCGTCTTCTCAAGAGTTACAGCGTCCACCCTCATCATCAAACACATATCCTTGTCCACGATCAGGAACATATTTATGTGAGACAGAGCCACATTCACCGATATGTTAAGTGGCGAGTCAGTATTTTCATCTTGTTGGTCAGACTTTACAGTACTGCCCTTGTATTGGTCCAAACATTTGACCAACGTTGTGATGGTTTCGGCCATAGTTTTGCTCCATTCGAATCGCAGGCAGTCCATCATAGCTTCAACCTGAGAATGATAGTCAGCCAATACCAATAATAATGCGGTGGACAAACTCCAACGAGTGTATAAAAAAAAGTAATAAAATATGTAACGATTAGTAAAAGATCATAGAAAACATAAAGATATAGATTAAATAAAATCATTTGAAAATGTTACTTTTATTACGAACAGATAGGCTCCATAAGAATAAGATTTTTAAATAACTTATTAAAGTAAATGAATCCACCAGTGTTGCACGAAATTTTCGATTTTTCTATTTCCAAGAAATATTTTGTAGTAAGTTTAAAAAATATATTTTTTATTGCTAAAATATATGTATATGGAATATATGTACAAAAATGTATATGAAATATATTTATGTTAAATAAAAAACTCAGTGAACTTTAAGAAGGGTTTATTGCACTTGAGAGCTAGATCACCTCCAGGTTTAACGTGTTTACCATCTTAGACTGTATCCTCATTTATCATCAGATGAGATTGTGGCTAAAAGATTAAACGTAAGACTAAAAAATGTTAGATAAGCAATAAACCTTCTTGGATAAATATACTATAAATTGCAAAAGAAACATTTCAAATCTCACTAACAACTCCAAAGATTAGCGCATTTAAACAAAGAAATAATAACATTTTTTTTGTGAGAGTAACAAGCATGTGTATTCTGGGCTTTAGCATAGTAGACTAGCCACCCGATCGCTACATTAGCATACATTTACCTTAGAATCCCTGGGTCCGTGGCTACCCCACTTGACAAGGGCGACGGCCAACAAGGCAGAGCCCCACGCGTGCTGGCGACGAGGAGGCGCGTCCCTCAGCGCGAGGCACCCCTCCCCGGTGGCCAACCAGCCCCCGTCCACCAGGAGTTCAGTACTCCAGTGCCGCGACCCCACCACTAGACGCGCCACTCGAGATTTGTACGACTCCTCTGTTCATTATAACCACATAAACAATATTACAAGACAATAACTAATAATTCATCTATACGTTTCTCGTTAAGTTAGAACTCGATAGCGGTAAGCGACAAATCATTGAAACCAGAATCAAGACTTTCACAGATGCGCATATTCAAACGAATGATAAATGCTCGGCAGCAATTCAAACTGGTAGTAGTATTTTAAAGGAGTCATGTATGTCAGACTAAATCTTCAAAGTCTTGGCTCACTACAACGGTTCATACTATGAACGTGTTATGAACGAAAAAAAACACGACAGACACCATTATACCCATTGGCAAGTATTCATAATGTATTTTCAGAAAATCGGTGTACGTGTGTGTGTTCAGTCATGATTACGGCATTGGTTGGTGACGGAAAGATGTAGTGGCAGTTAAGTTACGATTACGAGCTTGGTATGATCGAGTGTAATGAGCAGAGGAATTTTACTTTCACTTTGATTATTATTGCTTTTATTTAGATTGTTAAAATTTGTCCTAAAAAGCTGAAAACAAATTTAAATAGTTATTCGCATATTTAAGAAATACAAACAAAAATTTTAGAAAAAAGTGTTAGAAAAACTGCTAAAAGTTTGACAGAATTTGGTCTAGTATAAAGTTAACGCCGAGCATTTTTTCTCTTTATAAAGAGTTTTCCTTTTTCCGGAGGGAAGAGAACGAATAAATGGTTTTGTGGTAAACCAACCAAGTTGTAGTAATTTCTACGTTATACAAAGTTTTTCGTGATGACGAACGATGCTATAAAGAGTTTACACTGTATATGTTATTAAAAAAATGAAACACAAAAGATAGAGCAGTAGAAGCATCGGTTATTTATAATGAACCTCTAGTCTCGAGGAGCTGGTCCAGCTTGACCTTGAGTCCGGCGCATCCCCCCGCGAGCGCGCGCCGCCCCCCCAGCCGCGCGTGCAGCGTCACCGCGCGCAGCTCCGCGCACCCCTGCACCACGCACGACGTGCACACGCGCCACACCCACTGCGGCGTGCTCCCACCTACACACAAACACCCACCACACCTCACTTCTTCTCCACCACTCGTCATTTCTTCTCTACCACTCATAACATTACAACTCTTCGTAAAGTATCTTGATTGGGAAGATATTTGAATAAGCTCGTTTGCGCAATGCCATATACTTATATCTAGTGCGCATATCGTAGTTTCTCTCAGGGGCGAATTTATTGTTTTAAAGCGATTTTTTTTACCATCGCCTCAAATTTCTTCGTACATCTATCGCATGTCGCATTACAGCCAGCGCGTGACCGTGAAAGTAGTTTCACTTGCATCGTGGTTTCATAAAAGACACAATTCTTTTTTTCCATTGTAGATTCACAAAATGACGTAGTTTATGCTATGCACAGTGGAATACATACATAATACACCCACACATAATACACACACACATAATACACACACACATAATACACACACATATAATACACATATACATAAATAGCCTCTGCCGGCGACTTCGTACTCTTGGAATAGATACTTTGGGCTAACGCTAACACGCAGCGGAAGCTCTCAAAAAGAAAATAAACTCGATTTTGAAACATTCTTCATTGGTGCTCCGCTCCTATTGCTTTTAGCGTGATGAAATGTAGCCTATAGCCTTCCTCGATAAACGAGCTATATAACACTGAAAGAATTTTTCAAATCGGACCAGTAGTTCTTGAGATTACCCCCTACAACGTCACAAACTCACAAATTCAAAAACTTTATCTCTTTATAATATTAGTATAGAAAAACAATAATGGTCACCAAGTGTTCTACAATGTAAAACCTCCTCATGTTAAGTATATAAAACCTTGTGAAGTGTTTACTTTGTCACGATCAAGTATCACCCCCAAACAAATAGCATCCAAGGCGGGTCGCTACCACCACCGCTCCGTAACTACATCATTGTTAAGATATTGCAAATCACATATAAATAAAATGATAGACAATCAACATATTCTTTTTTAATAGATATTTTGCTTTTAATTAGGTACATGATGCAATAAACCGAATTTTAAATAATGTAGTAAAAATGTTGGTAAAACTTTTAAACTCAAATCTCTTTGAAAAAACTATTTACTCACTAGAGAAGAGATCTGCAAGACGGTATATTATTATTGTTTATACATTTTATCCACTCACCTGTCGGCTTTCTTTCTGTAAGTCGCATAGTATTCGATTTTTCCATTTTATCCTTCATAAATGAATACCATTTCAACGCATCTCTATGGTCATACAATACATTCAAGGTACTTATAATCAAATATAGATTCAGTACACCTTTTTCGAGCTGTAAACATTTTTTTAAATATCTTGATTAATGATGAATGATTAATAGTATATCATGAACATTACACATGGAAAAAACGTACCTTAGCATCAAGTTTCAGTTTATTCAAGAACAATAATGTATTTTCGTTTGCTGAAACCTGATACTGGTCCATTTGGAATGCTACATATACTTGCGGCAAGCTCATCATCTCACAACCATCATCTATGTGAGACGATGCTGCACTAAATCTTGAGTTTACCTAGAAATAATAACAAAAATAACCAATTACTAGTGACAAGTCCCGAATACAGGCGGGTGCAATGTACTTTTAATATAATATTTTTGTTGTATAACTCTATACTCACTTGTAAACTCTGTAGCGAGATCACAAAATTTGTACTGGAGCTTCTATCTAAACAGCTGATTTTCGTTGCATCTACCCTTAAACTAAATATCTGAAATTGAAAATGAAACCAAAAAACGGGGATGTCAATTTATATACATTTACCTTCACAGAAATAGCAAATAGTAGGATTATTTAGCATTTAAAATCAAACCTCTTTATATTTTAAATGTATATTAAAACTCACAATGACTTAAGTCGAAAGGGCGTAACTCGAAAATTGCGTATAAAACTAGCTATGTCTCAATATAATACACTATTATATACAATCAAAATAGTTTTATTTCAATAATTACCACTTTTATTTCAAGAAACTAATTTTGATTAAATTATTGGTTATTATTGAGGATGAATAAAAAGTGGATGTGTTAGCATTAATAAAATCATCAGTAATAACTGTAACAAAACATAGTAAATGAGTTTATTTAAGTCAGATAAATGGAACATTTGGTTACCTTTGGTATCACAGGTGACAATCTTGGTATAATACTGTCGATATAATCCGAATCATCGGATTGTACATTCACTGACGGTTTACTAATCTGTCTTTTATTTGCCCTAATCAGTTGATGTAATTCATCTTGGAATGTTACAGTTGTGCCGCTGATAGCTATGTGAATTTTCTGTAATAACCATTTCACTAATCAGTCCTAATTTATATAGAGTATTATAAATATATCATACACGTTTTTGTCTAATACATAGGCCGCACTAAAAAAATTCGGAAGTGACCACTTACATCTAGCTATATAAATAAAATGTGAGGTCTGCCATGGTGCGCGTATTATGTAAAAGCTACTGAATAAATTACGAACAATTATTTATTAATTTTGCTCCTTAAACACATAGTTATCTAAAAGAAATTATCATGATGGCTTCATTTAAAAGAAAGTTATTAGTTTTAAGAAACTACAATTTCTATAGACGTCAGTAATGTCATTTTCATGCCTAGGAAAAGTGGTGTAAGCAATGTTGTGCGCATGCGCAGGAGAATGGATATAAATAGATAACATCGATCGTAATTGAAATCTTTAAAAATAAACAAAGAGGCTATGTCATCTTGCACCATTACAATGCCAGCTATCACAGGGCCTGGCGGACAAACGAATTAAAAAAAAGGAAAAGCTTATATAAGTAAGTACAAGTTATTACTGTACCTCTACATTCAAAGGCACATCAGCTTTCACAGTCCCCTCAATCAAGAGGCTACAAGTGGCTTCACCCAAACATACTGCTGACCTCAAAACTTTAGTTTTCACATTAACCAGCTTGGTGGAGAATACAAGCGCACGTGCCGGACCACCAGCCGAACCATCCGCATGCACTTCTGTCGTGGTAGCTTGGAGACTGAATTCATCCGTGGCTATATTGTGTATTGTGACTGATGCATTGAATATGTGCACTCCCATAAACTGTTTGGAATGATTATAATTAGTAGAATATCCATCTTTTATATTCAAAAATAAATAGTATATGACACACATATGCATATAGCAAGCGCTGGATTTACACTATGTGCACTCGGGCTAGTACCCAAGGTGGCAAATTTTTAGGGATGACAAAATTCAGAAGGTGAAAAAGAAGTATATACTTCAAGGTTTTGATGGTCAAAACCGAATTGACCAATTCGCAAATCAAGAAATTGAATGTGTTCACCTCTGAAAACATGAACATTATATTGCAATTTATGAGTAATCATAATCATTAATGCAAAAAGAAATGTTTTTTATGTAATTGTACTATTTATAATTTAAAATTGTAAAAATTTTTACACTGAAACTTTAGTAGGAAAAGATATGTACAATAAATTAAAGTATAGGTGTTAGAAGCAAAATAATCTATTGCATATACCTTTAGTAACTAACAATATATTTCCTAATCAGTTAAATAATCTTATGTAACATACCTGAGCAAACATAATAAGACTAGGAGGCAACTTTTTATCCCTAAAATCTAGCAATTTCTTCTGTGTTTTATTTAATTCTCTGTTCAATAGAAGACCAATCTCTCCCTCCATGGTTTCTTTCGACATTGAGTTTTGTTTTGAAAGCAAAGGTTTGAGTATAGTTTCAACCACAACACTCCTTCTTTCCTCGACATTGTTGGTTACTTCAACACCTCTGATGACTACTGATACTAACTTGTTTATTTCAGAATTGAAACAACTACTTTGGAAGGATACTTCGTCAATATGCTGAAAATAAATAATGTATGCATTTATTTAATATTATAATAATACCATTTGTTTTTAGTGTATATATTTGTTCAGTGTGACAAAAATTTGAACAAATCTTTTAAAATAATAACAAAATGAAAAAATTATAACATTTCTTGCAAACTTCAAACAATCAATTCCAGCTTACCTAGTAAACCATCAAAGAAATATTAATAAATCAACTCTGCACATAAGTAAGACCAGTTTTGGCGTTTCTATTTCAATAAACCTAAATAAATTACCTTATAATATTTGTTTTTTATTTGTAGCAGAAAGAGAAATAAAATAATTTATAATGGATAAACAATGCAATTTATTTATTTCACATCATTAGTATGTGTAAAAAATCTTGTGTAAAAGAGCTTACAAATTTTATAGTATAGTGAGAAAGAAGTAACAATAATGAGAGGTGTGGAACTTCGAAAATATACAGTGATCTGAACTAGATCTTCAGACCTTGAATCTTTAAATTAACTTCATTTCATGTCACAATATTACTTATTAACAGAAACTTATAAGACATAGTGTTATTAAAGATATTATTATGAAACTATACATAAGAGATTCTCAGTACTACTAAAAATATAACAACTTATAATCAATAAAAACTATGCTAATAATGTTATTTAAAGATCACCCACCAGAAAGCGTAATCAAATATTAATAAATTAATTATACTTGATTTATTTTTAGTGTTTCATAAAATGTCACTGATAATACTTACAATGGAATATCTGTCTTTTGATAAACTCACATCCTTTAGGATTAGTTTCGGCACGGCTATCCGTCCTATTTTGAGCTTTATATGATATTTTCTCTTAAACAGCCATGCCAAAACCGCCGGTAACAGCCTATAAATACATCACACCAAAATAAATAATAAACATTATGACAACAACAAATAAATAGAAAACAACTCTCGTTACGTCGGTAACTTACCACGAAACACACGAATATACAACCACAAAAATGAAGGTTAAAATCCATAACACATTCATTTTTATACATTTATATGGTATCGATCGTATTAATAGAATTAATTGAGTAAATATGTTTCGTTACGGCGATTTTCATAACCTAAAAATATACTTTAGTTAGTCATCTGACAGATGTCAATATGATACCGTTTAGAAACTTTCTCAAGGACAACAAAAGCTATATACTATGTCCGCGTCATAAGTTATAGCCGCTCTGAATGTAGCTTTGAATTTGGCTTTGCGCATAGTACAGTCAAGAAGTTAATACAAAACAAATTCAAAATATTAACTTAACATTGACATTTATTCATCTTTGTTACGATATTATATGTACAGTATAGTACGTTTTTAATCATTTTTTTTTTTTTTTCGAACTGACTACGCTATTGACCTAGCAAGGTCTTAACAGCTTCACCGGACTACACGTTTTTAATCAATTATGAATCTAAGAGATATTTGCCTATTACATTAAGTAATAAGAATGTGGTAGTACAAAAGATTTTGTAGAATAAGGATACGACTTTGTGTCATCTTGTAAACGCTTTGGCAGCTATTTACGTAAACCTCTTTATTTTACATACATATAGACTATTTGCAAATTATTAGAGATAAAAACGAACAGATAATAAACATTGAATCATTACTAAGGTAATAAAACAACAGTAAAAAAAAGAAATGGACAATAGTAGCTGAACAATAGACAACACTAGAAAATTAACAGTTCACCACATTATGTATTTGTCAGTTATAATTAAATCCAAATAACGTTTAATCACCTGCTTGGTGAGTTTTGGGTGATCGCGTACTTGATTGAATGATCCGCCTTATGCAGTATTTGTTTCTATCTATGGGACATATCTTGTAGCATATATTGTGCAGGTATTATGCGTGTTACAATATCGTTATTGTAACTAAAATTTATTCATAGTAAATAAATAATTTGTAATAAACAACGCCTTCCATAGAAACAACATTTTTTAAAGTGGATGGGTGTTCTAATAAAGACAAATCTACAAGAAAAAGAAAAGATCGAAAATAGCAATCACAATTAATTACCAACAACAAAACTAAATTGAATTCTGAATGCAACTGTACTGCAACTAATAATGACAGGACACATGTGTCAACGTTGGTGAAATAGGGGGCGAGTTGCGCGCGCGGGCGAGCTTGCTCCCCTTTTACCTCACTACGTCCCTCTGATACCTAAATTTGTGTTCTGCGCATCTACTTCAGAGCGGTAAACAGTTTGACGCGGACTTATATATGATTTTATTTGATATATTTGTAACGTGACGTAAGGTAATGAGCCATAGAGTATATTTTTATTACATAGAAAGCATCATAACTGCAAATATTTCACATCAACTGAGTAATATATTTGAAAAATCACGATATCTCGATGGATAACTAGATGATAGCTTAGTTGTGGTACTCTCAAATACTGTATCGAAAGTCAAGAGTTCCAAGTAGTCCGGTGAACCTGTTAAGGCCTTGCAAGGCCAATAGCGTAGTCAGTTCGAGAAAAAAAAACAAGAGTTCCAATCATTTTGAGATTCCAGGAAAGAATGACATAGTATGACCACGGAGTAAAGAATCTCTTCTCTTTCTTCCATGGTTATGACACTATAATAATATGTTCGTATACGATTGTCTAATACCTCATTCGGTATACTTAACATATTTAAATTAAAAATGTATAGAAGTAAATGTACCTAATTTACTTCTATACATATAATTACAATGTAAATCTAACGCGTCTGTACCTTTTCGATTTTCGTGAAAAAATTGTTGCGAGTGTCTAGGAATAAGTAATAAAATACATTTCAATCATTTTAAGAAATGTTTGTCTGTCTGTCTGTTGGCATGAACACGCATCACTGCTAAAGTACTGGGTTCACAATATAACAACAAACAAATCATAAAGCATATCCTCTGGAGTAATTTAGTCTTTGTTTCATTAAAATCGGTCCACTCTATCATAAGTTATTGTCATTTTATGATGGCTCGAGTTAAGTACGAGGGAAGAGTAGTAATCTTTAACTAATTGAAGGCGCTAATCTCATGAACTACTGGTCCGATTTGAACAATTCCTTCAGTATTATATAGCTCATTTATCGAGGAATGCTATAGAATATATAGCATCACGCTAATATTCGTAGGAGCGGAGCACCAATGAAGAATGTTCCAAAACCTAGGTATTTTTTTTGTAACTATTCCACGCGGACGAAGTCGCGGGCAGAAGCTAGTTAGTAACTACACCAGTGCAGCTGTACTTGATTAAAACCGCCTCGTATTCTGCGGGCCGTTTTGTAAAACCAGATGTAATCCTCTTTTGCAACCATTAGTAAAATAGACTCGTAAATGGACCGATATTCGATGCGTTCAGCATGTGTAATTTTCAATCCTTGGGACTACTCAAAGACCAAAGACTAATTTTCATTGATTAATCCATTAAAACGTTGTAGGAAAAACTCATTGAAATTTTGAAGTAGAGTCCGTTTTTCTATAACGCCAAAACTCCTTAGTTGGCAGTAATTGTTCTGAAGGTTGCCCGCTTTACACTTGAGGCATATACCTATCATTTTTATGTTTCGTGTCATCGTGTGGTTAAGAGTTTTCGTCGTCATTGATACGTGATATAACATAAAAGATAACTTTCATCTTAGTTATTTTAATTCAGTATTTGAATGTTATATTGTAGCTACTGAAAAAATTTAATTGTGGAATATATGATTTCGTTCGATAGTGCCATTTGTTTTGTCAAAATATCATGTAGATAACGTATCTATAGCTTTTTAGTTACAATATCATTGTAAGAGACTCGCTGAAGGGTCATAGCCCTTTTCTCGAAAGAAGGTATGGGCATAACCACCACTCCAACCCACGACGTATTGGCGATTTCAATCTCTGAGAAATCCATAGTTGTATGTTTTCCCACATGCAGTAGTACATACAGTATAAGAACATTTCTCGGGTTCAGGTTTCCCCGCGATGTTTTCCTTCACCGTCAGCCGATAGTATTACCAATTTAAATTAACAAATATACACGAAATCCGAAAAATTTATTGGTACATGGCAGGGTTCAAACCTGCGGACATCAGATTGATATTCCACCGGTCAAACCACTAGACCAATACGACTATTACTTACTGATTTCGTTGATCCTATTGACTATTAGAATTTACAAAAATAACTAAGTATATTTTGAAGTACTATGTGTAGCTTTTAAGTTTAATAATGAATTTGGTTGAATTAAATATTTTACAACTTGTATTATTCACGTTAAATAAAATCATCATATCCAAAGGAAATTTCTGAATAATTTACCATCTATTGCTTAACAAATTAATCTTTTTTTTTTCGAACTGACTACGCTACAGACCAAGCAAGCTCTAAACAGCTTCACCAGACTACTAAAGCGAGTGCTTAAGGCACTCGGCCAATATTATTTGACAACTAGCTCAAGGGTGCACGTCACACCTCGGCTTGGGCTGTTGTCTGACTTATGCAATTCGAGACCTATCTGAGCTGATCTACAGCTGAGCCTTAGCCTTAGCTAAGCTACATATTCATACTTATATGAGTTATTGAAACATATATGTGTACCAAGCATACATACCTCAACAACTCTTATATATATTTTGTGTCGGATAATTTTTCTAAACTATTTCAGTTCAATAAATCAGGGAAAAATTACCTTAAACCTGTGGTACAAATGTTTGGCCAAGGCTCAGCAACCACTCACAAACACGCACAATAACGGGAAAAAGTACTTTATTCATTGCTAGTTAAGGTTGAATTCACACTAAATGTTGTTTATGTTGTCTTTTCATTTTTAAGTGACGGGAGTAATTTATTACTTTGCTCGTTTTATCGTAAGTATCTATACTTCTATACTAATATTATAAAGAGGTAAAGTTTGTGAGGTTGTAGGAGGTAATATCTGGGGAGTCGGAGAAAAATGGTCGAACGAAAACGTTTCTTACGAACGCTGCCTTAATTATGAGAGATATATGTACTTGTACGACTAATAGTCTGTGGATATATGATTGAGTCCTAGAGAAAAGTTGTAGCTTTATAATGCCTATTACAGCCCAACGAAGTGGGCACGGGTCGGCTAGTTAGGTAATATTTTGAACATTTGTGACTTTATTACTAGGTGTCATGGTTGTAATTAGGTTGAACTTAAAACTGTTTTAAAACTTTTTTTTCTTCCTTTTCGTTTCGGTTTAGGTTTTTCCGGTTGCGACCGGGATCATCGTTGAATCTATCGAGAATGTACTCAGTGAGAGTGTACTTGGTTCGTGCAAGAGTGTTCGGCGCGAAAACCGAACTGTTCAGATGGCAACAGACTTAATTTTGATATAGAGGTCTGGAGACGGCTCAGAAGGAGCTTCTCGTATAATGTACCTAATGTATCTAACAGGCTAATCGGGCGATAGCGATCGGGATGCGTAGCTTCTTTGCCGGGTTTGTGTTTGCCTGTCATTCACCATGCCTATCAAGGTTGCCTAGAAGAAATAGCTAATAGCAATAAGGTCGCCCATTGTACCAATAACTAAACCTGAAATGTTTTTGAAATGAATGTATATAATTGGTGTATAATAAAGATTAAATAAATATCACTACGGCCACAAATGAAACTGTTTTTATTAATTATATAATTAACTAGTGGGCCCAGCAAACTTTGTCCCACCCTGATTGTAAAAAAAATCCTTGATAAATTATATATCAAAACGTTCCTCGTGAATCACTTTATCCACTGGTGAAAACCTCATAAAAATCTGTTCAGTAGTTTTTGAGTTTATCGCGAACAGACAGACAGACAGACGCGGTTGGGGGCTTTGTTTTATACTATGTAATGATATGATAGCGTTGAGCGCGCAACATGCAAAATTACTGGATAAATTTTGATAATATTTTTTTAGTTTCATTTGACAAGCACTTGGTCCTTATCAAAAAGAAATTATCACGATGCCTTAATTCAGTATAAAGTCATAATCAAATATCTACGATAGTTGTAAGCATCACGTTTTCAGCGATGTGTTTAGAGGGCAAGCGATGTAGTACGAATGCGTAGGAGACAGCAAGAAAACTGGTAACGTTGTGTACAAAAAAATATTTTAAGCGATTTTTTTTCTATCAATTTTTTTTTCTCGACCTGACCACGCTATTGGGCTAGGAAGGCCTTAACAGCTTCACCGGACTACCAATTTTATTATGTTATTCCTTTCTACATAAGATATGTTGTTAAGACGATAAACAGTACAGACGAAATAGAGAGAATAAGGTAGTTCAACATATAAAAAAAATTCTTCAATAGCTAATGAGCATAAATATTTATTTAACATAATTTAGCAGTTTATTAATATACTATTACATATTAACAACTATAGTAATAATTATATTTCCGTAGGTTAAATAAAATACAACAAAAAAGGTTAAATACGTTTATTAATTTTACTAAGCTATGACATTTGTACAAGTAAACATTTCAAGGCCACGACCGCTTGGCAGAATAACCTTCATATTTCTTTCGCGCTTTCAAACCAGTCACTATGGTGGAACTCTTAGGGAACGCTGATTTACCTTGGAACATTGTATCCTTATCTGAAAAATTAAAATATATTTAAATACGGAGTATATAAGTGGTTAATCCTGTGACGAGTTTATAACTAATGTGTACACAATACCAATTGCAGCATTGTTTATTTTACCTAGTTCCCTTCTATCCTTAGTTTGTAATTTACAAATACTTATCTACAAGGTCAGAATTCAGATGCACTTGAATCAGACTATGTGATCAGACAAACACCATTTTACAGTGGCATCAAAATATTTTCCTTCCTACAGTCAAATGGTGCGGCAGGTGTACAAAGCATCAAGTCAGCAACTTCCATGGTATGACAGGTGCATGAATACAGTGGAAACATTTGGCAGTCCGACTCCTCCGTTCCCACTTTGTTCATGTATATGTGCTTGGATGAGATGACATTAATCAGTGTTAACCTAGCATCGGTAGCAATCACTTACTATGAGTTTTAAGTGAGAGTTAGCCTAACATTGGCGACACTCTAGCAATATTAGTTTAATGAAGTATAAGTAATTTGTTTTTTTTTTATCCTCCAGCTCTAATCTTCGTAATTAGCCCAACTTAAACACACTTCAACTGAAGCATCAATATTTATTTAAGAAAATTCATTTTATGTATTAAGAAAAAAAATAGAGTACCTTTATACAAAGTTCAATTATTATATAAACAAACAGACATTGCATAAACAAAATATGTTTCTGATCAAAGTCTGTCAAAATGCTAACCTGGGTGAAATCTGACATAATCCTCTTGAACATGTAAGTTCTTTGGTAACTCCATTTTCGTCAAAGTATCAAACGGTGTCAGGGTTGTCACTGGTGTTTTGTAAAACTCTTTGAGATGATCTAAAAAAAATATTAAAAAGGCATAGAATATCTTTTAAAATTTCTTATTTCTACTTTATTCAATTAAATATTACATACAAAGTGTTGTTTGTTTGATAAGGTATATTATAAATTAAAATGTACAATTCTCTAAGTCAAGGAGTTCCTAACATTTATGTAGAATTGAGTTCATGTGAAATTTATCCGAGGACAAGGTAATCATTGAGACAATTAAATCATTGCCAATCTTGGCAAATGTATACAGTATATGTATCTACGAAGTCACGAGCAGAAGATAGTATAATAAATAGTTCCGGTTTTATTTATAACAGTCCTATACATTACAGAAATAGTGTAGAAGATGAATGTAACACCTAGCTTAAGCAACTAGTAGTAATGATTAGAACAATATAACAATATGAGATTAACAACAGTGATTCTCTTTTCGTTTCAAATGTTTTGGGATTAATCAGTGTATATCGAACTGCCAGTGGCTTGCAGGTCAGCATGACAGAGATGATATTCTATGAATTACTCAATGGTAACCATTGTCTTTGTATCACACTGTTCTTGCCATCAGGATTATCACCCTGTCATGCTACAATAAAAAAAATGTAATTATATTCTAACCTAAGCTGTGATGTATAAGGTTAATATAGGTATACCAGATGAAAGATTAAACACTCGTAATATTCTAGGATATGACACTTCATGGTCACGTTTAACATATAAAATACTAATATCAAATGAAATACTAATAAACAATCAAGAAAAACTAAGTTAAAATTTGTTCTAAGACTTTCAAAAGTATAAACATAATCGTAATAAACCTAGGTGCAATGACCGGTGCCGGAAGCTACAATGGGTGACCCGGAGGTAATATCTTTCGACAATAAAACGGACTTATTATCATTTTGTTTTGTTTCTGACGTTCCCACGTTCACTCTCAAGTGAAAGTGAAATCACGCAACGGTCAAGGACATTGTAGTTTAATATAGGCACGTACAGGATTGTGTATAATTTTTGTATTTTTCTAGATATTTAAATCAAATATAAAGCACCTATTTTTTATATTGATTTAAAATGAGGATCAAGTGCTGAGTATCCTGCATAAATATTGCAACTGTCTAAACATTCAGCCTGTATAACTAAAATGGTAGAGGTCTGCATTTGTGGATAGATATATTTTTTTTTTAGTTTTACTAAGACACCCATCGAAAAAGAAAAAGAAATCACAATTTCTTCAATTCATATAATCTTAGCTAACTTTGTTGTAAACTTTAAAAAGCTATCATTTATCTAGGTGCTACACGTTTAGCATAGTGTATTTTTAAGGAGTTGGTGTAGGTGTACAGGACAACATAGAAAAAGTCACAGGTATCGCCTACTTCTACACAATAAACTATGTTTGTAACAACATACCCACAGTTTCAATAGTATGCAACATAGAATTTGGAACACTATATCCGGTTTCTTCATAGCATGCTTTTAAAACTGTAAACTTGGTTTCAAGAGCATTAAATTCTGAACTAGGTGTCAAACCACTGTCTGCACATATCCTAAGGACTGTATCTTCTATATTTGCAGGAGGATTCCATTCTTTGTTAGGCCGTAGAAAACTGTAACCAAGAAACATTTTGGCAACCACAATTATGCTACAAAATACTAATATTTTCTTGAATACCGAATAGGGTTTACATATATTACTACATTATTAAAAAAAAACACTTATTTACACCTATTGTATAATATAACAAATGAAAAAAAAAGTAATAACTTCATAATACAACAAGGAAATCCCTATTTTATGTATGCTTCTATAACATTCACTCAACTGTATTGGTAATGCAGTTATCAACTAACAAACCTTTTATTAAAGGGCCCAAGTGACAGGATATATCAGCTGTAACACTTGTGACAAACAAACAAGGTGACACATTCTGTGATCAGTTAGTATATATCCAACAGCTAATGGTTTGCTGGCCAGCATAAAAGTGATGAACTCTTGATGAATAATATTGTTTTTGTATTGCACTCGACGTAACAGCATGCAAATTATTTGTTTTATTTACAATCATTAACAGAGCAGATTATATAAGGAATTTACCACTTCTTTACTGGTGAGAGACCCTGAGGCAGGCCTAAAACAAATTGGAAGGGTGTGTTGCCCTAAAGAATATGAAGGATTGCAAATTTTGTGAATGTCAAGGGCAGAAATTGGAGAAGAAAAGTACAAAAGACAGATCCCACTAACATGTGGAGCAAATAGTCAAGAAGATAGAGATTGTGATAATGATGATGTCTATCATATACAACATTTCTCACTTTCTCATACAACAATAAGAAAAAGTATTTATAATAAGTATCAAGATTTTAGTGAAACATAAAGTTCGCACCGACTTCAAACGGTAGAGTACAATTTATTATAAACACTGAAATTATGATATCACACTTTTAGCTGCTGTTATGAGCGTCGTTCTCAAAAATAATTTAAACCTTAAATCTTACCCTCTCGCTGCCAGAGACTCAGCTGATGCCTGAAGTTTTTTATCCACTTTAGGATATTTTTTCTGGACATTCCTTACAGATATTACCTGAAAGAATTACATACATTTTCTATAATAAAAAAAATATACGAGTTATGGCCTTACCAGCATAACATAACCTAAATAACCTGCAAGTTTGATCGTTGCAGCGGAAGTAATAGATTTCTCAACATTTTGCAATAATATTATGTATTTGTTCTCCTTTTGTACTAAATATTTCCTTTGAGTTATTTACGAAACAGATTTGCAATTTTTCTCATGTCATAATTCTATTTGACATTTGATAATAACATTGTAAATTTAATTTCATTTCACGCAAAACTAATTTGACATGATTGTAAGTGTAAAATAATTAAGATACTTTTAATAAACTCATGTATATTTTTACCGATGTGAAATACATCATTTTTAAGTTAAAAATCTTTAAGTAATTAAAATTTGTTAACTTATATTAAAACAACGGTACCTCAATGATTTAAAAATAAAAAGTAAGAAATGGGTAAAACGGAACGTGCAAAATTTCTGGACGTAACTTGTTTTTGTATTATGCCACTGAGTGCAGCACCGTCGGCTTGGGTTGTTGTTTCCTATCCGCCATTTTCCAGTCGCCATTGAAAGGTGAAAACTACACTAAATGTCGGTGATGATTTTAAGATTTTGAGTGGTTTCTTTAAGATTATATCGGTTTTTAGTGTTGTGATATGAAAATGAAGTGCCCCGGACTACCATGACGCATCAAAATCACCAAACAAACGGTGCAAGTCTCGAGGATTGCCACACAAACTTCTTCGCCTTGGTAAGTCACTTTTACATTGATGAAAGTATTCGTATGTACATACTTTTCTTTCGAAATCATTGTGGTTCGCGTGATATTCTCGTCGTGCGTTGTTGTTGAGCTTAGTTTTATGGCCTTTAAACAATTCAGTAATAATGAGACCACGACATCTAAGTGGACGATTTGAATATCGGTTTTAGATAGTGATATACAAAATTCACCTTAATGTGATTCGGTTGCCAATATTGTGTATCGTGTTAAAGTTTTTGAATGAGACAATTTACGTTGTAGCAGTTAAAGACGCCCGGCCGTTAGTCATCCTGGCATCATTCTCAGTTCACCACATAGTCACGTCGAGTTGCTATCCCACATAATGTCAACGCATTCCGTCAGCGAGGCCACAAGAAGCCACCGGCCCATAGAGGTCATTTTGAATTCACCTGGCCGTAGCGCAGACCGTAATGCGTTCGCGAGACTAGTTTCGCCTGCTCGAGGAAATAACTTTCTTATTACATTTTTATTGGTTCGTTAGGTTCGACAATGTGACACAACACTGAAGTGTTTATGTGTGAAAAGAAACAGATTCGGGGTCATTCATTATCGGCTTGTAGTGTCGAGTGAGTGGATTTGCGTAAGCGTAATGTTCATACTTCATAGCTGGCGCGAATTTTATCAGATTGTGTCGGGTGAGGATTATCGGAGCGAGGGGAGTGTGAGCGGCGCGGCGCCGGGGGCGGTCGCTCGTCCTCGCCGAGAAGCGAGAACAGAACGGGCGCCACTTCCACCTGACGCGTTGCCATATCTCCGCGGCGCGGCGGCACAAACGGCGCGCGCCTGCCTGCACCCGTCTCCCTCACAACTCCGCCTATCTCGACGCGATACAAATTACCGATTTCTTGCCCTGCCTGCTTATTGTCTAATTATTTATGCGTCGTTTGCGGACACCACAATGCTTTTGTCGTATGGAATTTTACTCGTTCACGTCGTACGAGTTGAGGTGACGCATCCGAGAGTACTAGGTTGACGGGTTCATTATACTGTCGTAATCATATGTGTCTTAGAAACATTAAACAAACACACATGAGACTGGACGTTAATTTTATTTTCGATTGTCATTTACCGTGTTGTATATGTGATTGAATGTTTACCTGATTTTGTTTTGTGGTTGGTGTTTGTACACGCATCTGCGGAACGAGATCCCAGATGTCGCGAGGTCGGGCGGTGCGCGCGCGCTATCGCCTGCCGGCTGCGCAGGCGTCTTGTGCTCATTCAAGCGTTTATGAATGGTCGTATTGATTGTAACTTTCCCATAAGCGGGCTTCTGCCCAGATCATTCGCACACTCTTTCATTACCCGCTTATATTTGCCTTTGTTCGTTAAATAATTTACTTAACAACCTGTTTGTTTACACGTAAACTTATATTAAAGTTTTACATACATAAAACAGGTATTAAAAATTATTTTAATCTGTCTACTGGCATTACTAGAATGGATATCTTCGTATTTAATCAATCTTACAAGTTATAATCTGTGTACTAAACTTTTCATCAAAACTTTTCTTTTCCTTGTTTATTTACGTTATAATGTATTAAATAGGCATGCTACCCAGCTAATGTTAAGTGGTCACCGACATCAAATGAAACGCAGTTAAGTCTGTCACCAATAGTTTGCTACCCTTAAGGGCTAACCCTCGTATGTAAGTGTGTAGCCACCACACTCTTCAGACCGGAACCGCGTAAACACTGCTGATTTCCAGAAATAGGTGTACGAACTCCTACTCTTATATCAATGTCTTTTATTAATTTAATGAGATAGTATAGCCGGATGCATAATAGTGCATAATTAGAAATTCCGTAAGGGAATTACAAACATTATGAGGTAGAAACTCTTGATGTATCAAAGTACAAAAAATATTCTGTAAGGTAAAAGCTTGAAAACCATCATTGTGTGTCTAAATTCACAGCTTAGTTATTCATGGTGTCTGACATAAGCGGCGCGGCCTCCGCGTCCTGCCGCCCAACCCGTTATCACCCTCTGTGCATACAGAGCACGACTCGAGCACTGCCCTTCTATGTGCCCATTTCCCCAGCATTATGAGTCCTTGTCCGCCGAGGCCGTAATATCAAATATTTTATGAACCAACGAAAATCTTGTATACCTAGTTTCTACAATGATGTGAAATAGTTCCATTGGATATTAAGACGGTTGCAAATTGTTCTAATTGTAGTAAATACATTAATTTTACTTACGAAAGTATATCCACATCATTTACTTGAATTTATACTTGTATGGATCTTCTATATATATATCTCAGATTAATATATAAGACAATTTAAGTGATCGCCTTGAATGTCTATAAAGCTAAATGTTTTTTTTTTCATAGTTAAAGTAATAATGGTACTAAATCTTATATTGTAATTTCACGCGGGAGATGTTATGGGCTATTTTTGGTATATGGCATCTATTACTAAGATAAAGATAAAAATTAAATTAAAACATGCAAACGTTTCGTCGATTCCAAAACGGAATAATTAACTTAAATGTGAGAACAACTAAGCGAGTGGAAATACAGAAGCGGCGTATGCCTTGTTAATAAATAAGCAATTACAACTGAGAACATTAAGAACTCGCTTTCAACGCTTGCCCAAGGTCGTTGAAAACCTACCTGGCTTTACGAAATCAGTGCCTTACTTGTCACATCGCGTCCCAGAGGAATTTGAACTTTATGCAAATGAGTTACAGTCGCACATGTAATAATAACTCCATTAGGATTGATGATAATATTAACAAAGGTGACTGTAATGACCTCTCTCTGCAGTAAAACGTTTGATTTGATATTGCTGATCACAAGAGTGTGGAATGAGTTACAACGGTTTATAATAACGTAAACATTGCAATGTAAATTTTGTACTAAAGTCCACGGGGTGACCGGTATTTTGTATTTTAATCGTCCAACTTATAAAGAGTCACTTAACAGTCTACTAAGTACAACTTAATTTATGTTCCGAGACATAATAACATGCGAACGGAGAGTGAATAGTTTCGACTTTGAGTGTATTCGTATTTTGTATATTTTAAATACTGTACCAATCAAATTATAATTTATAAATATTTATGTAATGTGGTGGATATACGTATACATTTATATAGTATCGTATTTGAAATGTTAATAACAGAAAGGGCTAAAAAATACTAATACTGTTTCTTTGTGTGAATAAACTTTTAAGATTTTGAGATTTTCATAGAGTAGAGTGAACAGGCATCTAGTGGGTAAGCGCGATACATCGTCGGCCTCATCGTCACTTACCATCAGGTGAAATTGTGGCCAAGCGCGTACCTGTTGAACATAAAAAAAAGTATAAAATAGAAATAAATATATGTATAATTCTTGTAACGATTAAAATGTGCTTTTCGAAGAGTTGGTTTTTTAAACTATACTGTCACTTTTAAAATGCTATTTTGTTTGTACTAGAAGTTGTCTAAGGTATAAAGAAAATAATAGACGCCAGTTAAATTTCCATTACGTAATGATTAAACATTAAAATAATTAACTATATATATATTGACGACATATTTATATTTATTATGATATAATACCATTAAATTATCATTTGGCATCAATAACAAGCTTTGGAATATTCCCAACCAGTTTGTTCACTCCTTATGTCGTCAGCCTCTTTTACAAGAAATATAGCAGTAATAACTAAATATGTATTTCAAAATAATAAAACATTTTGGACCAGCCCTAACGTTAATTAAAGTGGACACTTGTTGTAGGGAGTTACAGTGTTGTGAGTTATAGGAAGATTTTGATCTAATGCATACAGAGACAGCACTGTCATTGCTTCGTTATGGTTACAACATAAACGGAATGTCCCATTTTTAAGACGATATCTCTCCGTGTCTACTATCGCTATGCTCTTGCGAAATATGTAATCAAGGAGCCGGTCGCTTAAGCGTATCTTGAAGAGGCATTTATGCATGCCGACAGGACAGCGAACGACCGGCCATAGATTATCAATCACAGAATATACGATAAGGCACAATCGTTACAAAAGACAAAACAAAAACATCGCTTTTATTTGTCTACTTTGTTGTTGTTAATATATATTTCTTGTTTATTAATACACTATTACATTTACTAACATAATAATAGACCCTCTGTTAAAATACGTGAAATAAATGTAGAAATATATTTATTTTCATAACTTAATATTCATTGTACTTCTGTTATGTTCTTATCTGTTTGTCGCGGTCGTAAAAAAACCTACAGTGACTTTGGCCTTAAAATGTTACTAGGGCAATGTAATGAAATCTTATAGTGAAGTCGGCAATTGTTAATGCTCTATTTACTGTCATGATAGCTTAGTGGTGAAGCACTCGAACGGCAGTGCTTAGAATGATGTGAGTTCTAAATGACAATTCGCCTGAGATTTCAAATAAAGGAAAACATAATTAAATCGCATCCTTAAAACGATAAGTTGTCATCTACAATTTCTTTCAAAGTATAATGTGAAGCTCTATATAAAACAAAAGAAAAAAATTGTAGACTCGTTTTTGGCGGCATCTTAGTCATGGAGTGGTTTTTATATTTTATTCATAATCTTGTGTTATATATATACTCTATATTTTGTAATATTGATGGCATTTTACGTAATATAGTTCGGTTATTGTGCATAAGTATGGAAAATAATACCTTTGAACACAAATTCTGAGATGCCACAAAAATTCCCTGGAAATTTCTAACACGGGGACCACAATCTTGTCAAAACATTGAAATTATCACAAGATACGTGTAATATTATTACCTACTCGACACTGGCTGTAATAATATAGAAGATTGATGGGCAAAAATAAAATGAAGTTCCGTATAGTAAATATGAGAATTAATCAGCATCACTAATATCTTCAAGCGGCGGCAGGTTTGTTATGTTGCGGGGATGCTTATCAGCCAGCTGATAACGTATCACTCTGTAACGCTCTGAGCATCAAGGTTCACGCGCGCACGGTGGCTATCTGCAATCGACATCTGTCATCGTACACCAGAAGACATAATATTTATAACATTATTAATATTGTAAATTAATGTATAGGGGGTACACATGTTCTTTACGATCGTTGTGAATTGTCCACTTGTAATGTTAGGACTGCGTTATGGTGTCTCTCCATAAATTAACACGCGCAGAGTTTGGTCATTTCGAAATCCCCCGACCACGCTACGTTACAGCACACATTCGTCGCTATGTCATATATTATTTAAAACATAATATGCACGACAAATTTTCTGGTACACGCCTACTAAAAAGTAGACAGTAGTTTATTAAATTTATGATGTTCAGTTTTGTCCTGTTCACTACTTTGGTAATTCAAAGCTGAATTAATATTCGTTTAAGAATGACATTGATTTAACAAATTACAATGATGTCAAAGTATATCGTCAATATATCCATTTAGACGGATAATAACAGGTGAAAGAAAGGTTTATGTGGAACAACATTACTAATGAGTTATAAGTTTTCGCCTGAGGAAATCGAATTCGGCGTGACTTGTGCGAAATAATGTTATTGAAGCATCTTTTTTTTTCAGGCGCTCAATTATACACTATTATACTTTATCCTATGGTTAGTTAAAATCGTTACCGTGGAATAAATCAAGGAATAGACGTCTAGTAGAGATATAGTCTGGATAGATTTGTATTCCACGGATTTAAAATGAGTTTACCTTTTTTTTATTATTTCAATAAAAAGTCATCTCTTAAGAGTAATTAAAAAATGTTACAATTATCTATAGAAGTGAAATTGCAGATAAACAATATTCTGATGTAATATTTATTGAAACTATGCAATACAATTAATATTACATAAAAGTGTTCGCTTACATTTTACAATCGGCTTTTAAAATATTTTTCTTGAGCCCTATCAAAGTTAATTTACAGAAGCATCACTTGTGTATTGTAAAAGATAAAACACGTACATAGTGTTGCTTCGCACTCGGACACGTGACTCTAATCACGTAGAGAAATTATGGTGAAAATCATTTCTAGAATCATTTAGATTCCTTGTGAAATACTCATTTTATTATTCGTCAAGAATATACAACAAACACATTAATTTCTACATAGTTTAGTATGTAAACGTAATAGGTGCGTTACGCTAACTGTTCACTGTTTAATAACTTTTGTATTTATTTTTAAGTTTCCATGAAAAATACTAAAACGGCTTACATATAAATCATAATATTATATTTATAAACTATCTTTTTACGCAATTTAACTGTGTATACATAACATTGGTGACTCCATAGATTTGTATTAGGTAATATTGGTTACAAAGCATGGTAATTTTGATATCTATACTAATATTATAAAGAGGTAAAGTTTGCGACGTTTGTATCTGAATCTAATAAACCGATTTTGAAATTTTTTTTACCAATACAAAGCAACGTTATTTGTTATTATTAACCCGAAAAATGAAAAGACTTTTTGTGGATGTCGGATTTGCAAAGTAACTCGGAGAAAAAACGGTCGAACGAAAACGTTTATTACGAACGCTGCCTTAACGATGAGAGATATATGATTGAGTTCCAAAGAAAAGTTGTAGAGCTTGATAATGCCTACAATAAAGTCTGCGACAGCATATATCTAACTTTTATATTTAAAGCGCAAAAAGTAGTTTTTTATAAATGTTTATCGTCCAACGAAGTGAGCACGGGTCAACTAGTTAGAATATATCCGACGTTTCTGGAACATTGTATTGGTAACCATGGGTGATCGACTGTTCACTATGTATAAACATGATTTATACTTTTAAAAACTATATAGATATTTATTAATCTATACTTTTTCTATATATTTGGTTATATATAGTATTTATTTTATCATGCGATCTGAGTATTTAGCGCCATTCTTACCGCTATATAATCTAAATAGTACAATACAATTAAATATATCGTCGCCGCTAACGCTACGTCACATCTTATCACACGCGATAACTGTCACATTTGTACTGTTTTATCTGTGGGTTGTCGGCTGTCAATGTAAATTTTTTGTAGTACTAATATTTCGTACGTTCATACGAGAAGACACTTATGAGATTTTATTAAGAAATATTTCTATTGGATGTATTTATTAGATTAGTATATTTTACTAGACAACTTACCTACGTAGGTAGCCTACTAAAAAAGTGGTAAGCGAATACTAGAATATCCTTCGCTTAGTACCACGCGGACATCCTAAAGAAGAAAAATATTACTCCTAAACCTTGACTTTAATTTGACAATTACTATAAGACAACCATACAGATGTGGATACGTGAGAGTGAAATGTGTTTTTGTATTGTGGCGAAACAAACAAATTAAAGTAAATTATTGAAAAGAAGAAAATTAATGTTAAGTTATCTGTTCTTAATCATTTTAAATTGTATTTATTATAATATTTTCTCGCGATTCTGTACGTGTATTTTGATATATTCAATATGAAAAGTATGCAAATTTCCAATGCAACGGTATAGAAATTTAATAGTGAAATGGTTACAAACGGAGACACAAAGTTTACTATATTACATTTACATTATTACTGTAAATATCTAACTAAGAATAAAACACTATTAATGATGAAGTTAAAAATGTAAGCTTTTATTATTAACTATTTGTGTGCGTAACATGTCCCGATCTCACTAATAAATCTTTAATTGACTTAAAGAAATGAATATTCAAAAATCATTTAATGCTCGTCTACGACACATAATAAGCTCCTGTGTAAAATGACATCCTTCTGAATTAATTATTTTAAGCTGTGCGTTGTCTGTCAGTCACTCTTAAGAATTGTCCTAATCTACTGTATTATTCCTAAATATTAACTAATATTATAAATGCGAATGTGAGTTTGGTTGTTTGTTTGTTACACTTTCATGCCTTAGCAAGGGGTACAAATACATAGGAACCTTTGCATTCAGAAAAAAGTACTGTTACGGATGGAGTAGGTCAAATCTACATTAAAACTAACGCATCCGCAGGCAAAGGCTAGTTTTCTATATCTATACGTATAATAAGAAAGTAAATCTAACGTGTCGGCTTTTGAGGTTTTTGTGAAAAAAAAATGTTGCAGGTGTCTAGGAATAGGTAATAAAATACATTTCCATCATTTTTAGAAATTAGAGCACGCATCACTGCTAAACTACTGCTTTCACGATAAAACCACAAAGTGAAAAACATAAAGCATATTCTCGAGGACAATTTAGATTTTATTCCATTAAAATCGGTTCACTCTATCAAAAGTTATTGTAATTTTAATGACGACGCGACTTAACTACGAGAGAAAAGTAGATAAGTAATTGGGCTTAATACATTCAGATGATTTTGTTAATGACTGTTTTTACATAAAGTTCCACGCTGACGAAGTCGCGGGCGCAACTAGTATTGAATAAACGTATAATACATCTGGTTACAGTTACGTAAATTGTACATAAGTTTAACAATTGATATTACCATTGCATTTTCCGTATTATTTTGTACTAGCTTCTGCCCGCGACTTCGTCCGCGTGGAATAGTTACTTTGGGCTAACGCTAACATGCAGCGGAAGCTCTCAAAAGGAGAAAATAACCCGATTTTGAAACATTCTTCATTGGTGCTCCGCTCCTATTGGTCTTAGTGTGATGATATATAGCCTTTCTCGATAAATAAGCTATCTAACACTGAAATAATTTTTCAAATTGGACCAGAAGGTCCTGAGATTCGCACGTTCAACCAAAAAAATAAACAAATAACCTTTATAATATTAGTATACTCGTAGATTACTACTCGTACTTACCTCGACCCGTCATTCAAATTACAATAACTTTTGATAGAGTGGACCGATTTATACCGTATAGATAACAGTAAAAAAAAATTGTATTTATTGAATAACTTATGATATACGCTGTTATTATGATAATTGCTAAAATGTTAACACTGCAATGACATCTGTGGCTCGAGGAAAACTTGTCTCTTATATCCTGGGGAACTTGTCTGACGCGTAACATATATTCAATGACACATTATTTTGACCTCGGTGAGCGCAGTGTACGTACGTTTAATACGTCACTTATTTTTCAGCCAATTCTCTAGTATAGTAAATAAACTATTTTCTTATACTTTTTACATTTTTACTTTATACATTCTTTTTTGTTTGATCGCATTACATATTTACTAAGTTGTTATATGTTTGTTCTTTAAATCCAATATATTTTTTTGGTCTGTACGGGAATTCCATGTGCATTGTCTCGATTTAAATTGGGTTTTCAGGCTTGGTCGGGTATTTGATGAAAGGGTTATTGGGAATAATAGAAAATGTTGGCAAATACATGACTAGTTACAAAATTCGATTGTTTTCCCATTGAATATTGATATTATTGGAGTATGATGTTGCAAAACATGAATTGAAATAACAGCTTATAACGAGAATATATTACCACAAGAGAAAATAGCAATATTGTGGCTACATTTTCTATGTTAGTATATTTTAACGTATTAACTTATTCCTTAATTAGTCAATTATGACTGTTACTTGAAAATGTGTGTTTTTTTAATATCAGAGTACTTGCTTTATTTTTGTACTAGCAGACCGGGAGGACGTTGTCCCCCGCTGATAATAATAAAAACCAAATTATATAACTAATCTGGCCATAAATACTGTTACATAAAAACTTTTCTTTTTTTTTTCAACTTTTAATTTTTTTAAATTTGGAACACGTATATTATTTTAAAACCTTCTTTCGATTTTGTGCTATTTCACATATTTTTTCGTGTTCATTATCAAATTACAATATGGAATGGGGTGTTAAAGAAAATAAGATTGCAGTGATCGCCTCGTACAAAGTGGGTATGGAGCCGTCGGTCATATTCCAGACACTTCAAAAGCTTGGTATCAGCCGTATGTTCGTATACCGTACTATCAACAGATACAACAACACTTCTTCTGTCGAAGATCAGAAAAGAGCGGGGCGACCGCGTGCTGTTCGAACTACAAAGGCTGTTAATGCTATTAAAGCCAGAATTCGTCGAAACCCCATTAGGAAGCAAAAAATCTTATCGCGAGAAATGAAGATTCCCGCTAGGACTCTGTCGCGTATTATAAAACAATACTTGAAGCTCGGTGCTTATCGTCGATATACAGAACATGCCCTAAATCAAGCTTTACAATTAAAGAGAGTGCATCGATCGTAACGCCTTCTGTCGCGATACGCAGGTGAAAGGCACAGAAATATCCTCTTTACCGATGAAAAAATTTTCACGATTGAAGAACACTACAATAAGCAAAATGATAAAGTGTACGCTCACAGTTCTAAAGACGCTGCTCAAGTGGTCGGAAAGGTACAACGTGGTCATCATCCTGCGTCAGTGATGGTTTGGTGAGGCGTGTCTTATCAAGGAGTCGCAAAACTAAATTTTTGTGAGAAAGGAGTGAAAACCTCAACCAACACTTTGATACAGTCTTGGATCATGTTGTGAAACCTCTCAGCAATACTCTTTTTAAAAATATACAGTGGACTTTCCAGCAGGACTCTGCACCTGGTCACAAGGCACGAACTACCCAAGCATGACTTGAAACCAACGTTCCGGACTTTATAAGAGCTGAAGACTGGCCCTAGACCCAGACCTCAACCCTTTAGACTTCAAATTATAGTCAGTTTTAGAGGACATGGCCTGCCTCTAAACGACACGGCGACATTGAGTCTCTTAAAAATCTTTGGAGCAAGCAGTAGCGAAATTTCCCTTGAAAACAGTGCGTAAATTCATAGGTTCGTGGCCAAACAGATTAAATGCCTGTATAAAAGCTAAAGGTGGCCATTTGGAATAGAATATTTTTTTAAACTTTTTGCTGAGACTAATAAATATGTAGATATAAATTTTAATAAAATGACATTGCTTCATTTAAAAAAATGCATTTTCATTTGTAACAGAACTTATGACCGGACTAGGTACTTAAACCTTACTCATGAATCACTTAATCTACTGGTGAAAATTTACTCCATAGTAGAGTTTTATTAGTCCGATTAGTACTGGCAATTTGTTAGTATTGAGACGATAACGCGCTATATTCTTCAAATATGAGATAGGATTTTCCCGGAAATGCAGGTATATAGAAAAGTTTATACAACTTTCAAGTAAATCGTTTTAATCTGTTAAAGACAGTATAACATTTAAAATACTCATAAAAGAGTACTTTACTGTGGAATTTAAATCTTAGGGGCCTGTTATTACATTTTACGTTACATACCATTAAGTGGATATTGGTATACAAATCACGATATATACATAATTGTGTTCCTTATTCGTTGAAACGCTCGTCAATTAGTATCCGAGGTCGGAGCGAAGGGTCCTTGAGCGCAAATGTCTCATCGTCTTTGTCCTTCGCCCTACATTGTCCTTATTCGTAGTTGTTCTGAACTGTTTGCTTTAGTCCAACAAATGGTATAAGTTCTCAGGTTGTTTACTAGAATATCTTTTCTAAATTTGCAACTGTATAAGTCGAATGAACATGGAAATTGTATATACATATTGATAGGTATAAATATATCTGTGATACTGTCAGTATATGTATTTATTCTTCAAGATTGTTATTTTTTTTATATTTTATATTTTTTTTAATTTTTTTTAAGGTTAAATTTTTTTATTAAATATTTTTTTAAATTTTTTTTTTGGTTAGATTTTTTTTTCAATATAGAAACAAAAAATAATTTTTTTTCATTTTTTTTCTGTCTGTCTGTCTGTCTGTCTGTCTGTCTGTCTGTCTGTCCCTGTGAACACGCATCACTCTGAAAGTACTGAACCATTTTGACGAAACTTGGCACAGTGATAACTAATATTACGAGATTACATCAGGACTTTTATCTCATAAACGCAAGGGACCCAGGAACGAAGATTTTTTTTTTTTTAATTTTTTCCATTTTTTATTTTCTTTCTATATACCAAATTTCCAAAAATAAACCTTTTCCCCACCCCCTAAAAAAATTCCAAAAAAAAATCACCGGATTCAACCTCGCTCCGGCGGACCATATAATTCAAGTACGTTATAACTGAGCTACGGCTATACGACATTTCTATGCGTAATGATCGACCTCATATGAAGAAAAATGTGAAACGAAACTCACTTATATCTTGTCTACATTTGCAACTGTATAAGTTTTTTTTTTTTTTTTTCGAACTGACCATGGAAATTGTATCTACATTCACCGGACTCTGTTGCAGTTACTATGTTGTATTATTAAATTATAATATGTAAGTTTTTTTTTCAGGAATGCTTGGTACCTACTACTGGTCCGATTCAAAAATTCTTTCACTGTTAGAAAGGTATATTATCCCAAGTTCAGTATCCAGTAAAAAAGGTGGTTTGTATGCAAAAGTAAAATAAATGTGACCAAATTAAAACTGAATGGAGATTTCACGATACTTTCAAATTCTTAAAAACAAAATTTTTGGAAAACTAATAAATATATCTGATGAAGTTACAAGTGATACTGGAAGACATTAGGCAGTATATGTAAGAGTTTAATCTTCAACATTGTATGACTATTTAGTATTTCTGCGAACAAATTCTAGGCTTATTTTAAAAGATTTCCCACATACCAACTGGGTATATTTTTGAGTGATTTCCTGGATAGTTTGGATTCACGATTGGAAGTGCTGGATAACGCTGCAATAGGGTTGTAGGTTTTTTAAGATTTTTTGCGTTTAAAAATACAATTAAAACCGGTAATAACCGATTTGGTGCAGACGAAGTTGCACGGGTCAGTTTTAAATAAAGTCCTTGATAGTGAAATAGAAAAATATCTTTTAGTGGATAAGACTGAAAAACGGATTAACATATTTCAATAAAACTTCGTATACGGAAAGTAACTATATGTCATTCTCCAGTTGATAGGCTATATAAATTATCAATAAAGATTTTAGAAATAATTAAAACAAATACTATTTTTTTTATTCTCAACAGATTTTAATGAAATTTGGTATACGGAGAGTAGGTGTGTGTCATTTGAAAATTAATAGCTTATAAAAATTAATGGTAACACTTTCACGAAACAAAATGACGAGTAGTTAATAAAATTACAAGACGAAACTAATTATTGTTTAATACATACGTAACTGCGAGAATTGCTAGTGTATAGTTTATTGTTATATATAAAAAAAACAATATGTTATGTAGGTTTTGTAAAAACCGAAACAGAGAGAACCGGTACACAAGGTCCTAGGACGGCAGAACTACTACCACGCCTATTTCTGTCGTGAAACAGTATACGCGCTGTTGTGTTCCCATTTGAAGGGTGTGGTTGATAACACGTAGTGGTATATAAGTCTTTCCAGCCTTTTTCTCAGGGACTACAACGGTATTAGGGTCTGACCTCAATTTAGACAACAGTCTTTTTTGAGTTACAATTGTAACACTTGGTTAACGGCCTGCACATTTGTTATTGTATCACTTCGTGACACGGATACTTAGTAAAAGTCCATAGCGTTTTTGTAGATATATAATGAAGGTAGCTATGTGGTGATGTATTTAGCAACCATATTGATTGACAGTTCCGTAGAAGGAGAGCATCGTGAGGAGACCATAGCATGGTGGCAGAGTATTTTAATTTTACTCCAGTGTCACTCGCGTCCGCAGTAATTGTACCTCTCATTCCCCTGCACTTGCTCCACGGGTGCTGTTAAAGAGTAACAAATTTTTGGCCGTCGCACTGTTCCACATACTCGTAAATTGAACCTCGCAGCAACAAACTGAGTAATCGATCAATCGACGATAATAAAAGATGGATATTCTCTATTTACCCATTCGATTAAATACGTAAGTATAATAATATTAAATCTATGACTGACAATATTTATAGGTGTAGTAGCTGCTGCCCGCTATTTCTCTCGATTTAATGTAAATCTGTGAATCCTCCTGAATATATTCGGGAACAATTTCATGATGATCGGTTGATTAGTTTAGGTGTGAAAGCGTAACAAACAAACAGTCACATTCATAATATTAGTTAGGAGTAGGATTCCGGGAGCAGCGTTTGTTAACCGATTCATGTAGTCTTAGCGTGTTAAATATTAAACCTTATAACCATTTAATGTTAGATATAAATTGTGGTTAGATGCTGAAACTTACAGATAATTAAAAAAATGAGGGATAATCTATAAATTAAAAAAAAACTTGTTAAAGAACATATTAATCACGGTGCCATGATATGGAATAATGTGAGGCAGCAACAAACCATCATGATCGTGCAAGACGAAACGTCCTTTCCTCGATGTTTTAGTATATACGACGAATTCTGGGTCAAGGTTCTGTTTTGATGAGACTGTCTCGAGGAAAACGTTCGTCTCTTTCTTGTTTGGTTAGTCATGTCGTTTGTTCTCGTAAACCTTATGTCATATTATTCAGTTTATGTGATCGATGATCTTATAATCTTTGTATTAAACGTGCGGCCGCCTGCTACTTTGTCTGCTTTTTGGGTCTCTGTAATTAATGATAGTAGGTACCTTCTTGTAATTCTAATAGTTTATGCAAGGCAGGTCGTGATAACATTCAGATGCAACACTTTTTCCAACTTACTTGATGGTTATCCTAGTATTCTGTCCATTTCTTTTTTAATTATTTTTGGCAACCACCAATCTTCTAGTAGATTGTTACTGCCATTTTCGAGTAGGTTATTAGGATATTACAAGACTCTTGTTACAATTTTCCAGGGATTTTTTATAACTAGTCAGAACCCATGTCCCGTGGTATTATTTCCCCATCCACTTCACTTTTACACAATAACCAAACTATTGTTTACCTGGAGAAATCGCGTTATTTATGTATTGGTATAAGAACCAAAAGAATTTTGTACTGGATTGCGAGATGAGGCAAGGGGACTTACCTCTCCTACGCTCTTCAACCTCTACGTTAACCGACTGATTAGCGAGCTCAACAACGGCATTGGGTGTCATATAAACGGAGTGTGTGTGAATAATATCAGTTACGCAGATGATATGCTGCTGCTGAGCCCTTCCATCGGTGCTTTACGAAGATTCCTGAAAATTTGTGAGTCCTACGCGGTGGCTCCTGGACTTAAATATAACGTGGGAAAGAGAGAAATAATGATTTTCAGGCCGGATAATAAACGATACACTCTCGTTCCGAATTTCACTTTATGTGGTATAGCTCTAAACAAAGTTGAGCAATTTAAGTATTTCGGCCACTGGGTCACCGAGGACCTTAAGGACAATGTGGACGTGGATAGGGAGCACAGGGCGCTATCTGTCCAATGCAATATGTTGGCCCGCAGGTATTCACGGTGTACAGGGACTGTCAAGATTGCGCTTTTTAAGGCGTGCTGTCGGTCCTTTTACAGTTGCAGCCTGTCGATTGACTATACGCAGCGATATACAGCGATTTGCGCATTCAATACAATAACGCTTTCCGGGTGTTGATGGGGCTACCGCGCCACTGCGGCGCCTCCGCGACGTCGCGGATGCCGATACTGACGGCTTTGCGGCTATCATGCGTAGACGGTGCACTTTGCACGGTGCACACGCGACAGCACCAACAGTATACTGCGCGCGCTGGCGCACCGGTAGGACTGATGCTGGCTCGCTGGATACTGGTACATACAGCCGTACAGTGAATTTCCACCATCCGCGGGGGGTCCACTCGGACCTGCCACTTAATTTTATATCGTGTGTTCTGTGTTTTTATATATAATTTACCTATTATTATTATTACTAACACTAATTTGTAAACTTGTAATTGTACCAACAAATATTGCGTAAAACACCACCGATATTACAAAATATAGAGTTAAATAACACAAGATTATGAATCATCATTATCATTACATAGTATAAAATAAAGTCCCCTACCGCGTCTGTCTGTCTGTCTGTTCGCGATAAACTCAAAAACTACTGAACGGATCTTTATGCGGTTTTCACCAGTGGATAAAGTGATTCACGAGGAACGTTTTGGTATATAATTTGTCCAAGATTTTTTTTATAATCAGGGCGGGACAACGTCTGCCGGGCCCGCTAGTAAAATATAAAATCCACTAGATGACGTTCCAAGATCCCGCTAAAAACTTCTTTGTCCAATTTAAACAATGTGTTTTATAAATTAACCCTATATGTTATTCTGATGTATAATCTATCTTACTTTAAAGTTTTATCGAAATCAATTCAGTAGTTTTTACGCGAAGTAGTAATAAACATCCATCTTCACAAACTTACTTGTCTATAATATTAACACTTTGACTTCCACACCTTAAATACGTGTTTATTTTAGAGTAGTGGCCGACACACCTCGGCCTGCGGTTCCTATGAGGCTCTTTTACACCACAGTTGCGGCTCTTCCACAAAGGTTTTAGGTCAGACGCGGAATATTATCTATTATCTAGCCTTACAAGAGACGAGTAAGCATTTTTCAATGTTAGCGTACAGAAAAGAGGCACATTTTTAAAAAGCAACAATAGCACGGCTAGTCCCTCGCAAAAAAGACATTGAGCAAAGGCGAGCTCGGGAGTGTATTTTTGATCCGAATTATTTCGATAAAAATATAAAATCTACAAGAAGCAAAGTTTCAGTTAAAAAAACGCTCTTCGTCAAATTTTCAATTTTGTATTGTTTATGTTTGGCTCTTTTTAACCGACTTCAAAAAAAGGAGTTGGTTATCAATTCGACTGTATTTTTTTTTGTTTGTTACCTCATAACTTTGGACTGGGTGAACCGATATTGATTATTCTTTTTTTATTTGAAAGCTGGTACTTCCCGTGTGGTCCCATCTAACCGTATAAGTTTTAAATTTGCATTAAGTATGTACACGACAAATAGACGAATAACTCAATATTACGCTAACCGATTTCGATGATTCATTTTTTTATTGGAAAGGATGTCATTCAAGGGTAGTTTGATGAGAGTTTGGTTAGGTTCTGATTATGGGATCCGTGACAAAGTAAGAAAACTTTCAAGAAACGAGCCTACTCATTTCTTAAGGGCCGGCAACGCATCTGTGTTTCCTCTCGTGTCGCAGGTGTCCATGAGCGGCCGTGATCACTTACCATCAGGTGACCCGTATGTTCGTTTGCCACCAATAGTATAAAAAAAAACTCTTCAATTCTTAGGAGCCTATTGTGCTTATGTTCGTTGCTGTGTTACAACATGACGCAAGCATTGTAATTATATTACTTAAGGTCTATTATGTGTGAAGCGATGGTAGCCGAGTTGGTGGTAGAAACTATCGCAGATTATTGATAAGGTTGCGTTCGTACCAAACGTTACTTATTGTACAACCAATTGAAACCATATCGCATACCATACCGATAGATACCATACCGCAAAAATGCGCATATTTTAATATAATTAAGGCGGAACGGAGTTCGCGGGCACTGCTAGTAAAATATATTTATGTACACTAAAAATGGAAAAATAAAGTAAATTTTCAAAAAAAAGTATTAACCGACTTCAATATCAATCAAAAACCCATAAGGCACTAAAAAGCGGAAAATAAATAGTTTATCAAATTAACCAAATTAAATAAAACATATGAATATGTGTACTACCTAGAGATGTATTGGAAGTCGGTGCGAACCGAAAATCATATCATCTACATAGGTACAAAGTTTTAGTCCACTCTCGCGTCTCTGTAATACATTTCTACCTGGAACAAATTTGAAATTTCGGTTGGCACCGACTTCCAATACATCTCTAGGTAGCACACATATTCATATGATTTATTTAATTTGGTTAATTTGATAAACTATTTATTTTCCGCTTTTTAGTGCCTTATGGGTTTTTGATTGATATTGAAGTCGGTTATTACTTTTTTTGAAAATTTACTTTTGAATGACCAGTTTGCCGACCGCTGTTTTAGGTTGCCACGGATGAATTTTTACAATTGTAAAAGTATCTAGCGATCCGACCACCACTGTGATAGTGAAGGTGTTAATAGGATTTTCGATATCGTTGTTTATTTTTGACATTTTCGTGTTTGTTTCTCAAAATAATTACCATCGGATGGGGGTGGAGTAAAGGTCTTCCGTTTATATAAAGTCCGGCCGCGACCGCGGTCACGATATGTAGGTCAAGATAACAGAAGAGTGCTCGGGTACACCCTTTCCACATTTATTCCAGCGACTATGTGGTGCCGACGTTGTACCGGTCTGTCATTATCGTATACGTTTTTCCTTGCTATAAATATATCGGAGAATTTTCTCAGTTGGACATGAATTAATAAAATACCAATATACTTGTAATAAACAGATGTGTCGTTACATTTTAAAATAGGCTAAATCCAATTTTAATCGTTTATGTAACATGTTTATTTTTTTAAGATTTCCAGTTTTTATACATTGAGAACGAACTTAAAGTGTGAACCAACCTGGAAAAACATATTCTGTTGTAAAGGGAATATTTTACCAATGCGGTCTTATTTTAATTTGATTAGCATTGAACCCTAGATTTCGAAAATTACGTGAGGGAAATAATCAGAATCGAATAGGAAATGTATAATGATTGACGTATTGGTAGGTTGTTGTAAATCCTTGATTAGGTTTGTGCCAAACTATGGCCGAGAGCGTTTTGTTGTATTTTTTTGCAGTTGGTTTTAGTTATTTTCAATATTTAACGAAACCACGGAATCATTCCACAGATAAAAAATTTAACATTCTGCATCTTTACTCATGTTTTATTCTGAACATGGCGGCCCGGCGGACGTTATCCCGCCCTAATAATGAAAAAACCTAGAGATATTATGTACCTAAATCTTCCTCATGAATCACTTTATCTACCGGTAAAAACCGCAAGAAAATCCGTTTAGTAGTTATTGGGTTTATCGCGAAGAGACGGATAGACAGACATAGCAGAGGACTTTCTTTTATAATATGTAGTGATACTAAAAGTACATATTTTGTTAATTCACCTCCAACGTCTATAAATATATTTATTATACAAAAAGTATATAATCATTTGATCGTTCAACTGATTCACTATTCTATCGAAAGAATTAATTTACTACTCTTCATTCCAATATGAGAATGAAACTCATTAATACGATTGGGGAATGTTTCGCATTCTAATTTCTGTCATATCGATCGGGCAATAACGAGTCTTCACTATTTCGCTTTGTGCTCCACTTTTGTTTTTATAGGCTTACGCTAAAGGGTAGTTTAACTTTATTTTTAATCGACCAACGTACGATTTACCGTCTGGTCTTTTTTTTTAAATTTTAACACTCATTTGAGATTACGACTTTTTCGCACTCTCAAGTATTCTATAGAAATCGCTAATAGATTTTCAAAACAAAGGAGTCTGATTATTCTGTGGTGTACAACTTTGAAAGAAATCGGAAAATTAGCCAAATCTCCTACTTTAAGATTATAAAAATGGAGAATGGGCTAATTGACTAACGTATATAATTTGTCAAATGTGGGGTACTTATTATTATTAGCCTTTCCACGTTTGATATGCATGTTGGACATAGATTTCATGATTTTCATATTTTAGACAAGCCATTAAAATAATCCCAACATGGCATGACGGTGGCAACTGTCAATAGTATCTATTACAGGTTGTCACCATTGTATTTGCACTGTTATTTTCTATTGGTTAAAACGACAAATAAGTTTTTTTGAAGCACACAATTAACTTAACAGCTGTACACAATAAATAGATCCTACAGACAATTGCTCGGTACAGACAGTGAAGATAGTGATGTCTGCAATTGATACCCATATTTATGCATCCACTAAAAATGATTGTACCAAAAATATATTTATATTAAAAAGTTAACCCGATCGAATTTCTTGTCTGGTCTTCTCTATCTCGGATACGAAATATATATAAGAGTTGTTGATGTATGTATGCTTGGTACACATATATGTTTCAAAAACTCATATATGTATGAATAGTTAGCTTAGCTTAGTTTAGCTCAGATATGTCGCGAATTGCATGTATCAGGCAACAGCCCAAGCCGAGGTGTGCCGTGCACCCTTGAGCTAGCTGTCAAATAAAATCGGTTGAGTGCCTTAAGCGCTCGCATTAGTAGTCCGGTGAAGTTGTTAAGACCTTGCTAGGTCAGTAGCGTAGTCAGTTCGAGAAAAAAAAACGAAAGTCTTATCTATGACTGGGTTGTTTTCCCGAACCGGTGATGGCTTTAACGTTCACAAGCGCCTTCTTAGGGCCTAAATTGAATGAAGTATTTTTAATTTTGAGTTGATTATTAGTAACCGATTTCGTGTTCATGTCTCGCTTAAATCTATATTGTTTAATGTTTTCGTTGTAGTCAAACGTCGTGGGAATGTTAAATAACGTTGGAGATGGCCTATATTCTCTTATGCAAACGAAATTAATTACCTATAATATATAGTTCTGTTAACGAACGTTTGGCAACGATTTCCTCTTGATTTGTACAAAGAAAATGCGAATGTTTATCTCGGGGATACATTGGTTAAATATTATGGGAACAAACGTTAGCATATTTAAATGTATTTATGTTTATATGCATGTATCCAAATTATTTTGTACAATAATATTGTAAAGGCGAAAGAGCTAATTGGCTCGGCCCTTCTCATATACGTGATCGGCCTCAACTCACGGAAAACGAGTTTCACTTGACGATTATATGCGTCGTTGTAATGCACAAGTATAACACGACGAAAACCGATCTCTCGCCCCCAAACTGGGTCATAATATTATATAGTTCATAGTTGCTAGTGTTTATTTATTTATTTTTGGTTAAATTACTGTGTCGTTTTAATCGACATCATTATTTCTACGTTGGTTAATGAAAGAATTTGCTTCTCTTGCTAAATCCCGTCAATTAAAATGTTACGTAACATTGTATGAAGTTGTGGATGTGTCGTGTTTAATGCTTGACCTCGTTAAACAAGACGTAATAGAATTGAAACAATACAATAGCGAATTGTATATTGTAAATCGTTATGGATACGTTGGGATAAGACGTTAATGATTGAAGAATTTCGATGCAATTTGATTAGTTATGTAGTTTTTTATACTTCAATTTTATAAAGTCATTGTCACTCCGTATACTCCATTATTGGTTGTATTTTAGATAATATAGCTTGTTTCTCGGACAAAGTTGAGTAAATTAAAATCATTACATATTGTAAAATAAAGTCCTTCGCCGTATATATCTGTCTGTTCGCGATAAACTCAAAAACTATTGAACGGATTTTCATAGGGTATTTATTACTAGATACGGTGATTTAGAAAGGTTTAGGTATATAATTTGTCAAGATTTTTTGTAAATTTGTTTGAACTATAACGATATTTGTTGGAAATGTCTGAAAAAGTCAAGCTGCCTGAGAGCTCTTTTCGAAAACGCTGCTTAATCCTTTTGAGATATAAGAAAACAATTGAGGCAATAAACAACGCAGACGAAGTGGCGGGTATCAGTTAGTTAGAAATAATGATCCGGAATGTGAATTTCAAGTTACCACATATTTTATATAAGAAAGAACCATCACTTCACTATACCGTGACGCGACAACGTTGTGAGTTGGTACTTGAAAAACGGTTCAGTCATTGAAGATAAGAACCACAGCTGGCGAAAGCGAACTCGGTCATCGGAGAACTTCACGAGTTACGCAATGTCGCAATACGGATTAGTCGGTCGTTAAACAAGGGCCTCTCGCTATGGTACGTACTACAGTGCGCCGCGTTCAATGATTCCGGCCGAATGCAGCTAACATCTTCTCGGGGACGCAGTTAGAAACGCTTTCACTCACTCCCCCCGGACAATCCCCGTACCTATGTACCGCGATATAATAATATCGTGATTACCAATACCATTCGCGATATTGTCCAAACTGACTAACAGGGCTGTTGTCTAATTCCCGACAAAATATGTATGATTATGTACATAGCTGTTGCTGCATTTGGGCGGTTTGTGTGTCAGTTTGAATTTTAAGTCGACATGACGCACGACGCGAAGTACAACAAAGTATATCCATTTGACGATATTCTATTGTTAAACATTGTCTAATCTTAGTTGATTATTATCAAACGGAATATTTACTCTGAACAGTATTACTATTATATTTTAACATGGGCGTGCAATAATTAGGCTTAAAGAAAACGGCGATCTTTATAAAGTCATAAATATTTTAACGAATTGAAATGTGCATAAAATGGATATTTATTGTTAACCATTATTACTTTCAAATGAGATATTTTCGAGTCGCGAAGCTTTCGCACCAGTGTTAGTCGCGTTCCACTTAGCAAATGGTGCACGGAGCTGCGGTGCTGTGGCGACGATGGCATTGCTTACGGGTACGTGTCACTGCGCGCGGAGCCTGCGCCCTGCGCCCGCGCATCCGCGAACGTCGCATTCGAAATGATGCTCGCTATTCCCCAGCACCCGTGTTAGACAGGGACAACATCACCCGCTCGAGTGACAGCGATATTCGTACACATGTAAACACTCTTGATCTTGACGATGATATGGGAAATATTTTTTCCATGTAACCGATTTATTTGAAAATTTTTCTTTAACTTCACTGTTGGCGAGTATATTTTGCTGACTTTGATGATTTCGCTGAAATCGTGTCATCGCGTACTTATTTCCGGTTAGTGGACGCAGGTGCTCCTTGTTCTTGTCGGTTTTCTTTGTATGCATAAAAGGATTGTTAGCGAACCGGAATTTTTATAGTGAATCAATGTACACGAGACCTGCCGTCGACGCTTTTATAATCTACAGATTATATTATGACAATCGTGACTTGTTATCGAGTCTGGAATGCTATACTTATTTATTTGGCTAATTATTGTTTTTTTATGAATTCTGTACGTGTGATGTTACAAAAGCAGACCACTAATGGCTTTCGATTGTCAGTCGATAATGCCTTTGCACGTTAATCGAACGAATAAATTACCCTCACTTAAGAAAAAATCGCCTCGTATGTTATGCAATCAGAATGTCTGTTTAAAAAAAACTAGGGCGAACCCTCGAATATCTAGACTAGACGTAAGGTCGACGGCGGGTTCGTTGACCGCGGCCGGCGCGCGCTTTACGCTTTACCGTTAAAGGCGTGTATATTGTATCGCTTGACGCATTTACCTGCGTACCCTTTACCCTCCTCGGCCAGGGTGTACATTAGGCTGGTCGTTAAAAATTATTTTTTTTGCGACGCCCCCTGAAAAGCTTCCTTTTGATGAAAAAACACTGGGAAATTTTTTTTTTTTTTTTAATTCAAAAGAACACGTGCCTCTAGACGATCTAAGTTAATTTTTGGGTATAATCATTTTTTTTGGGAATTTTTCAGGAAAAATACAATTTTATTCGAAATATAAAAAATTATAGAACTCAAATCAATAAAAATAACAATATTTGATCAAATTAACAATAAACAAAAATCTAAATTCAAAAATTTTCCCAGTTGTTTGGTATATTAAAGGACGTCCAGGGCATGCGCATCTGATATTTTTTTAAGATCTTTTTATGAAAATAATTCATACCTGACTGCTCACAGAAGTATAAAAAGCCCAAAAATGAAGGAGTTTCATTGTTAACTATTTTCAAATTTAAAATAATATTTATTTCAAATTTAATAAGATACTTTCAGAGAAAAAATGATTATACCCAAAAATTAACTTAGATCGTCTAGAGGCACGTGTTCTTTTGAATTAAAAAAAAAAAAAAAAAAATTTCCCAGTGTTTTCTCATCAAAAGGGAGCTTTTCAGGGGGCGTCGCAAAAAATTTAATTTTTAACGACCAGCCTAGTGTACATTCCAAATAGTTTCTATCTCGAACATACAAATTTTAATATATTTTTGATTTTTATTGATCCGGTCATTTCGCACATGACAGTGTATTACTATTATCGTATCATAAACACCTTATACAAATGTTATTAGAATATTTTTTAAGTAACTATGCCTTTAAAAATTATAATAATAATGAAAGTCAATGTTATGTCACATTTAAAATCGTATTTCATTTACTGTAATTAATAAAATCTGTGGAGATTTAGACATTAATTATAAAAAAAAATTAAGAATGAATTGAAGTGTTGAAAATTTTAAAGAATATATATATTTTTTAATTTCGTAATTATATTGTGTTACAAAGCTCCCACAGATTAATACTTGTAACCAAAACAGCATCTACATATAAAAGAGCATCCTTGCTTTTTAGACATTGTAGGAAGCAAAAATGCTTCACTAAGAGCTCATATTCTCGCTCGTTAGAGTTTCATGGAAATTAATGTAGACACATTAATTCAGTTTATCACGTATTTTGTTAATGTTTTTAACTGGAATAACTTATTCGTAACCATAAAATCCCAGATAAAGTACAAAAAAAAAAAAAAACAGTCGAATTGATAACCTCCTCCTTTTTTTGAAGTCGGTTAAAAAATTAAAGGAGGTGTTTGAGGCTTCGGTAATTTTTGTAGTAAAAGGCTTTTCGAAACCATCGAGGAAGTAAAAGAGATAGAGACGAACAATATTATAAAGAAGCTGATACACTTGTCAGGTTATCGAAATGTTGAGATCTCTAATCTATTGTGACACGAGCGGAGGGGGTATATGTGACATCAGATCCCGCTACCACTCCGGCGCGACATGACCATATGATACTCGGCTTCAACTTTTTTTTAAATCTTTGTTTTAAAATAAAATATACGTTAATGTACATTTCAAAGTAAACCGGTAAGCGATAATTAATTGAAAAAAGAATTGTACCTAAACGTTGTATAGATTTGATTGTTTTCAATCGATTGTTGTTGCGAGTTGCGAAACACGCGCCGGAGCAGTCGTCGCGGCCTTATACCGTTCCATGGCGCGTGCTTGTAGACGCGTTCAGTCGCATAACAATACCATTTTAATACCTTCGTGCATGCAATATGATACTTGTTTGACGAAATTACTAATTGATTACCCGTTTTGCGGGCAGCGTACGTTTACTTGAACATGTTGAAGGAGACCGTTTTATTTGTGCCAATTTTATATCCTAACCAGCTGTGCCCGCAACTCCGGCCGCGTGGAACCTGATGTACGAAACAGTGACTAATAAAGTCATCTGAATATATTACGTCTAATTACTATCTACTTTTCTCTCGTACTTAGGTCGCGTCGTCATTATAATTACAGTAACTTTTGTTAGACTTAACCGATTTTAATAAAACAAAGATTAATGTTACTCGAAGGTATGCTTTATGATTTTCTGGAAAAGGTTTTATCATGAACGCAGTACTATAGCAGTAATGCGTTTTCAAGCAGACAGACATTTCACAACATATAGATATGCATATAGTTCGTTGTTTTAATTCACTTATTGAATAATGTGATCTCTATTACTGGGTCTTATCTAGCTCTTCAATATTGCAGAGAAATTGCACCTATGCGTTTTAGGAACTTTGTATACTGGATGCCTAACTTCTATAATGACGTATCAAAGTGAAAAGAAATAATGAATATTGAAATATTCCAGAGGTAATCATGTTATCAGTTCGGACCTGATCCTGTCGAATGCCTTTAATTAACTGGCTTATAATGCAGCTCGGTGTGGCAGAGTCACTAAATGTAACACTTAATTATCGGATTATTCTTTCGTAAGTTCAGCATAAACACAACTCACTTGAGTTCTTATTTTGAGATATCGTACAACATAATAAGAATTTGTGAGCGAAGTGGTGTAATTTGAATTGGGATTTTGGTAGAACCTGTTGAAAAAGCACCACTGCCACACGTGTATCTGCCGCAAAGCAATGGTACTCGCGCTGCTGTGTTTAGGTCTGAAGGATGTGGTCGTAACAGACAATGACACCACGAAGTCCGGTGAAGTTGTGAAGGCCCGTCAGACCAATAGCGTCAGAAAAAAAAGGCGATTGTATAAAACCGAAAAAGTATGATTTCTTGCTTATATAATATTAATAACAGTAAATTCTATACACAAAAAGATGCACTTAAGATTTATTTTGATTTTTAGTCAGCCCTTTATCACGGCTAGAAATAGCTTTGTGTTTGTTTTTAGTATCTGAAAGCTTTATATGTATTACTAGCGGGCCCGGCAGACGTTGTCCCGCCCTGATTACAAAAAGATCCTTGAGAAATTATATACCAAAACGTTCCTCATGAATCACTTTATACACTGGTGAAAACCGTTTGAAAATCCGTTCCGTAGTTTTTGAGTTTATCGCGAACAGACAGACGCGGTAGGGGACTTTGTTTTATACTATGTAAAGATGATTATTATGAAAAAGTAAAGTTTATTTATATATGACAGATAATATCTATGACTACTCATTTAATTTTAAATGTTTCATTATAAAATAACGCAAACACACAGGGTGTTGCTAATTTTATATCGTTCTTTTATAATTATACGGAAATTGATATTATTAACAGACGGACAGTTATTAAACAGACTATGTTATTATTTTGTAGTATTTTTAAAATATTCCTCTTACAGTCTGCAATGTAAACTTGAACTCCACGTTTTCTAAACTAAAAAAATAAAACACAATAGTACTGAATATCAATTACGTAAATAATATATCATTTAAATTAATTAGTATGCCGATATATGTACAACTGATTGTTAAAAATTAAATGTAAACTGAACTAAAATGTTAGCGGTACTAAAAAAATACAACCAATTTCGATTAAAACTCTTGAAATTTTAAAACAAAATTCATTAGAACTTTATCACCGTCTAATTAGTATTCATTTAGGATGACGATTACATACATGTAATACTTATTTGTTATTCATATTCTGTACTTGTCCACGACTACAGACAAGAACATCAAATGACTGTAAATATTGCTTAAACAGTACGTACTGTACTTAGGTTTACTTGATTCCACACCTTCACTAACATAACACTTATATGAAAATCAACAATATAATTATTTAATTTAGGGTCTCACGAGGTACATAATATGAGCGATAAAATACCACCACTGGTTCGAAAATATCGCAAATCAACGAGAAGAACCGCTAAGGAAAATAGAGCATAGTTATCAATAGTGTTTTTTACTGTACAAATGTTGTTTACAATAGTACATATTTTTTTAGTAAATGTGAAGAGAGGCAGTCACATCCAAACATCACTATTATTCATAAATGATCAACCCTTTAACATTATGTCAATAAAACCTGTTTCCTTCCTTCCTTGAATTTATTGTCTGGTTAATCGATAATTTGTTTAGCAAAGAAAATTGTCGTCTTGCAGATGTAAGATTGCATAAAAATGACACATTAGTCTTTAGAGAAATTTGCATGTTTTTATCCATATTTTTACTCGAAAACGCGATACCTTGTTGATAAACTGTATTTAATACAAAACCGGATAAACTATGTTTAGCACACTATATATTTTTGTTATTTCGCTAAAATGAGATAAACAACGCAGAATCCTAAAACTCTTCGAAAGAGAGATAATCGTTTTGTCGGTCCGATGGGAATTAAACTGTCGCCGTCTTTGTCCCACCTACAGCTAAACGTAAAAGAGATACCGAGTGAGATATGTCAGTCGGTGAGTGTGGCCTAGTCGGTAGTTTGCCGCGTCGTATCCCCCACACGTCCTAACTTATATTATCGTTGTAGTTTATTGTCCGTGTGTTAACCAGCAAGATTTTGTAATGGTGACCGTGTAGAGGATATTATGGTAGCGCTACTCGTATTGCTTCAACTTTACTTTGTTGTATTGTTTCATTTCGATAACAGATCTGATATATATCGATATAAATTGAACGATTTTTATCGAAATATTAGTGTTTTGAATTTTTCTTCTCCCAGGTGCTCACAGGGTTACACTTGCAAGTCTCATATATTATATTATTAGCCCATACATTTTTGTGATGTGATTTTTCTGGATAAAAATATAGGGTCTTCCGAACTTTGACAGTTGATAGCGCCCATATCGTTGAAGCTACAGCTGTCAAATTGGGTGTCATTTATTCAGTCTATTTTGCCAAATTACCATGGATGGACACAGTGTTCTATTTGGGCAACGTTTTGCTCGCTTCGCCCATTTTACGGTCGTCCATAATCGTATTCGCAGTGTGGTGAATAAATTTGAGTCCATTGGTTCAATAAACAATGAACCAACATCCGTACGACAACGAAAGGCAAAGACCTGCTGAAAACATCGCCACTGTCTGTGAGAGTGTACAAGAGAATCCGATGAAGTCGATTTCACGTCGCTCTCAAGAGCTGGGTCTTTCGCAGACCACAACTTGGCGAATTTGCGTCATGACTTGAACCTGTACCCGTACAAAATTCAACTGATCCAGGAGCTGAAGGTAAACGACCATAAACAACGACGTGAGTTCGCTGACTGGGCCCTGTAGCAGTTGGAAATTAACCCAAATTTTCATCAAAAAACTCATCATCAGCGGTGAGGCCCATTTCTGGATGAATGGGTACGTCAACAAACAAAATTGTCGATTTTAGCACGATACCATTCCACATGAGATTCAAGAGCGTCCAATGCATGCCGAAAAAATCACTGTTTGGTGTGGATTTTGGGCTGGCTGTGTCATCGGTCCATATTTCTTTGAGAACGACGTTGGCCAGGCCAATACCGTCAACGGCCAGCGGTATAGGTCGATGATGACCAACTTCTTCTGGCCTGAATTGAATGATATGGATAGCAACGACAAGTGGTTTCAACAGGACGGCGCTACGTGTCACACAGTTCATACCACATTAAACATTCTCCACGATCGGTTTCAAAGCATGATCATCTCACGTGGAGGTGATGTGAACTGGCCACCGAGATCTTGCGATTTGACCCCGTTAGATTTTTTCTTATGGGATTTTCTTAAGTCGCAGGTCTATCGGTCATCGGTCAAATTGAGCCTGATTTATGCGCTAAAATCATAGAAAATTTGTTTCTTCGGATGCGTGCTACCCAACGAATGCGTGGCTGACATTTGCACGATTTTATATTCCATACAAATGGCATCGATAGGCCTTTCAAACAAATACAAAGTTTCGATGATATCTCTCACAGATTTTATTTTATTTAAATTTAAAGATAGGAAGCGCTTAATGAAAGATCATGTATTACTTGACAAAACTTAGGTATGAGTATTGATAAATAAAACTATTGATCTCCTGTATATATACAATTCTAATTTGGTATATAATATACTGGCTTTTGCTCATAGCTTCACTCGTGCTTTTATAGATTTGATTCTCTCGGGAACAGTATTTTTCCGAATGAACGGTATCCTATAACCTTCTCTGTGCACTAACAACGGGTATGCAAAATTTTATGATGATAAATTGAGTAGTTAAGGCTTGTAAGTGTAACAAACAAACAAACTCACTTTCGCATTTATTATATTAATTCGTTTTAAGATATGAGATTAATAAACATAACCTTATTTATAAAGCTAGGTGTTATTCCTGGAGAGGAGTATAAACTACAATTTACAATAACTTGCCGTTAAGTGGTGCTGCAGCACTATATTATTCGAACGATCGACGTGAAATTTGTTATGCTATAAACTAATAAGATGTTATGGGAATACGCCGCCGAGCTTTATAATAGAGATAAAAATTAATTTACACATTACGTATGGGAATTTAAATACTTTGAATGTAAATTTATTGATTATAGTTTTATTCCGTGACGACCCTGTAATTGTAAAGACAGGGTTAAAGATTTATTAAGCCCGGTGACCTTTTGTTCGTCACTAACGGCCGCCATAGTTCTCTCCCCATCTCTCCCATCAACTAGGTAACGATACCGGATAAAATATTAAAAAAAAACACTCGTTTTATAATAAATACATGTTGCAAAATATTTAATATCCTGGAGACGAAATTTTTTCAAGTAAAAAATAGTATTACAAGACTACTTTACTAGATGCATGTAAAATTGTTTGCTTTCTTCATCTAGTAAATACAATAATTTCATACAATAAATCTCAAGGTGGGAGAAAAGTAGTTTTTTAAATTTTATTACTGGTAATCTATCTTCTAGATTATTACTGCCCTTGTCGAGTAAAATAACTATGCACAGACAACGATGTAATATAGATAGATCATTTCTATTGTCTTTTATTGTATAATTTTTATTATATTATGTTCATTTTCCAAACACTGTGATAACTGGCACACAAAGGCGTTAAGTAACACGTATATAGTGATATAAGGTGAAAGACGCATTATCCATTGTAATGTTTTACGATAGCGGAAGCGCTCACTGTCTGACCCCAACGTACTAAGCGTTGCCTTCGATTTGTTATATCGATTATAATGTTTATAGATTCTTTTTGCACTTTTCAGTTTTGTTGTTATGTATTTTTCAAATATATTTTTTTATATTTCTGCAGGGTGGTTAGGTCGTGTTATTCAATTAAATAAAACTAGTTCTAGGCTACTACTACTACTATAAGAACTTTGGTTGGAGATACTATCGGTTATTTTTGTTTATAAATTTTATTAAAAAACTAATTCTCAAAATTTATTATAGTTATTTGAACTATGTTTAGATATTTTTAGAGTATCCGTAAGTGTTTTTCTTGTAAGACTGCAAGTTCAATATATGTTTAATTATTTATTTATTGCGCATTAATTTTGCTAGAATAATCATTTATTGTATTCGTTCAACATGATTTTTAACGAATAACAGTGATATTTTATTTTAAAAAGTAAATTTATTTATTTTCAAGAACAGAGTTTTCCAATTAGAATATACAAATATAACTTTTTTCCCCGCTCGAAAGAAAGGCATCTCTACTGACGTCACAAGACAAAAATGCAGTAGCGACGTGCATTGCCGGGGGCGGGCGCACGCGCACCGCGGCACCGCACCGTCACATCATCCTCGATTGTTTACCCCGCTAGTCGCTAGTAACGTAACAGTGCGCGGTTGCCGCTCTGCGCTTCGCCTCCTCTCACTTTCGCGATTTTCGCTCTCCCGCTCGCACCAACGTCTCCTGTCCCGCTCCCTCGTCTAGCGGTGCTCGACTTTTTTGGACGTGCAGTTTTTTTCCGTTCTAGGTTATGATCGCTTTACGGGGTCAAAATATTGTTTACAAGGAATTCATTACAAATATTTATAATTTTTCTTTATATAGATCTCATTTTAAATATGATTATTACGTAATATTAAGTATTTGTTTCGTTACTGAGAAAAAATAAATGTTATACGAATAACGGGGCAATGATTATTCATTCTTGTGCGGGTTCAAATATAGAGATGCAAAAGAGTTCAACGTGTGGATGCGCGCCCGCGCATCCACTGTACGAGTGGGCGCAGATGACCATGTAAAAGGGACCAAACGGGAACTGTTTACGGCATTTCTAATTTTATACGCAATTCCATGTTATTTATAACTCGCCGTTTATATTCTTGCGGTTAATAGGCTATGCAAAATAATACGGTAAATATCTAAAAGTAAAAACGATTTTATTTTTATTTGAGGAACTTCTCTATAATGTAGGATCTTTGCGACTTCCCGTGTACTCTATTACACAAGTATAACATAGCTTAACCTCGGCTTGAAGACTCTGACCGGGTGTTATCGCAAGGGTCGGGCGCCGCCCCGCGATCCGCCCTTTCTACCTTCGTGTAGCATTTAAAATTCAAATAAATCGCAAATATTCCTCGCCTTCATCTCTCGGTATCTTTTATCAAGGAATATTTTTGTTTAAGATCGTCACATCGTAAACGAACGCACTGCAACTGTTGAATTTCCATTGTAATCCGTTGACCTCTATGTGTGTGGGAGTATTGGAAATACATTAGCGAGTGGCGCGAACGTTTCATAGATGTCTTTCACTCATACTGATGGATGAAATTAGCCTTCCTTGAAACTATATCAAGGTAGTGAACTAATTTTATTTTTATTTTATACGACTAATAATCTATCGGCTACAGTGTATATTCAGTGACCACGTATAATAAGTCTTCTACTGGTGTATGACTGCTTCGTGGGTTGCGCTTACGTCATATGTAAAGTGTATTTCGGTTAAATGAAGGCAAATCGTCACGTTAAACAGTAGAAAGTGAAGCGGGCGCATCGGGCGCTAGAAAGCGGGCGGCCGCGCCCCCCGCGTGTCCCCCTTCCGCTGCGAACTGCGACACCGGACTCTTGAACATTCTTTTACTATATAATCTACAAGTTGCCCACTAGATAGATGCCTTACAGAAAAGTATATCGTTCCCTTCAATGTCATTTCAAACATTCGCATTTAAATTCCTTGTGTAGTATTTCACTAAAAAGCAACAATCGAGGTTAAACGGAAAAAGATCATGCTTGTTCAATTTTGGTCTCATATGAACATGCCCATTTTGACGTCCGCGCAATAAACGGTTAGAGAATTTAAAAAATTAACCCAAAGTTTGAAATGAAAGCGAACAGTAACTTAACGTATATCGAATGAGTTATAAAACCACGGTTTTACTAATAAAATCGGTATAATAAAACGACGAGCGGGCGACAGTAATACACCATAAACGGTCTCCTTGTATAATTTTATATCTAAACAAGGTTTTAACAGTGTCGTAACGATCGCGAGCAATAACCCCTCATTTGAAAGTTAACACTAAACTCGTTTGGAGGTTGCGCTCCTCCCCTTGTCGCGGCGCGTCGCGACCCCACGCGCGGCACATCGCGCTCGCTTCCTCTCTGCCAGGTGCGAGCGCGCCCCTTCCGCTGCATCTGCACACTGCGACCTAACGATGACCGTTTACGCAGTCGCTAAATTTTTATAACACTTTAATTAGAACACTTTACACTATCATAAATACAATATTCTCAAAGGTTGAAGTTTATTATGATATTTGAGTCGTTACATTTCAAAATGAGCTAAATCCAATTTTTATTCGTTTGTATAACATGTTTATTTTTTTAAGATTTCCAGTTGTTCCATATATCAATAACGAAGTTCAAATTTTGTCGTTCATAAGGTTTTTTTTTGATCTTCGAATTTTACATGTACAAAATTTTAAGATCTCAAAAATTACGTAAAATATTAGGAACGGCTGAAATTGGATTTGGCTTATTATTAAATGTAACGACTCATTTCTTTGGTAGTTTTTAAGTTTCCGACCTTTATGCAGTTATGTATTATAACTATTGAATAACAATATTATTTAGAAAATTTTACACCCAAATTGTCAGAGATGAACGAGTAAATATTTCAGCTTACTAATACTCGTTAATATTAACGTATAACGAATGGAGGAAAAAATTCATTCTTATAGTTTGTAACGCTGATAAGTTTATATGTCTTTATTAATTTGTGTCTATAACTTTTGGCAGTGTTTATTGTCGTACAGTATTAAAGTTACGTAGATACTTATTTCGTACTTCATAAAAAGTTATGTATATGGTAATCAATCGTTATATTGTTTTTTTTATCATAGCCGTGAAATTAAATAAGATATAGTATGATTTAATAGTAGAAGATAGTAAACACTGTTCGGAGTTTGTTGAAGGCGAATGGGTAACGTTCACCCCGTTTAGCACATTGCGATGTCCAGACTAGGGACGTTGGGTGTTTGACCCGATGTAATATTTGCATACTCAAGGTCGGCCGCATCACCTGCCACCGGTTTCACCTCGACTCTGTACTACTATACTGTATTTTTATCAAAGTATTAATAGGTATTGAAATCTAATCAAAAACGTATATATTTTTTTCATAATTTAGGAGTTGATAGACATTAGATTTTAGAAAACAAATTTAAAGAGTTCATTGGATAGGTTTTGCAGTAGAAATAGTAATTAATTATTATCACTTTATTATAGCTAATAATTTAGATGTTACATTAGAGATAATTTTCCGTGCTGAAAGTTCCAAAAGGTGGTAGTATTTCATATGAAATTATTTAAAAGTCAAATAGTTGCTTGCAGTTGCTTGGTAAAAAAGTTAAATAACTATCATAACATTTCATATTTAAGGGGGTCATCCCATGTGACGGCCTGTTTTTTAGGATTTTCTTTCTACGAACAGTAAATAGATAGAGCTATAAGTTTATCATCATTTATTAACATATATTTCGACAGTATAAATATAAATCATTACATAGTATAAAACAAAATCCCCTACCGCGTCTGTCTGTCTGTCTGTTCGCGATAAACTCAAAAACTACTAAACGGATCTTTATGCGGTTTTCACCAGTGGATAAAGTGATTCACGAGGAACTTTTTGGTATATAATTTGTCCAGGATTTTCCTATAATCAGGGCGGGACAGCGTCTGCCGGGTCCGCTAGTTTTAAGCTAAAAATATTGTGTAGAACATAAGTTACAGCGTTCTGAACAACCCCGCCTCGAAAAAATGGGCTCACACTTTCTCCACGATTCCGGCAGATTGGCTTATCTGAAACAAAAAAAATTAGCGGCGTTTTAATCTGTAAGCCTAAATGCACGGAATGGACTATTATCAAATGAATATACCAAAAATTGGTTTAACTCTATTCAAACCAAAAATCTTAAACTTAATATATTTCTGCTAACACTTCTATAAACACGTAGGTACTTCACACTGACTAGCTTATCGTTATTATCGTATTTACATTGCCTCCTTCGTGACGACTAGATGATGAGATCGATTCGTTTCTCTAGGTTTCTATTTCACCAGATCACTTGCACATCCGCTACTGATGTAAACAATATCACCTTGTAAATTATTATTAGCAGATATGTGACAACCTAGCTGCGCTCGTACCTTCTCACACATTATCGTTGTAAATTGTATTTTATATGTTACTAGCGGACCCGGCAGACGTTGTCCCGCCCTGATTATGAAAAAATCCTTGACAAATTATATACTATAATTTTCCTCAAAACTAAAATTCCTTATTAATCACTCTATCCACCGGTGAAAACCGCATGAAAATCCGTTCGGTAGTTTTTGAGTTTATCGCGAACAGACAGACAGACGCGGTAGGGGACTTTGTTTTATACTATGTAATGATTTTGTAGTGTACTCTATAATACTGTAATATATAATTCTTCTATCAGTGAGTACATATGTAACTGAACTCCTAAACGGCTGGAAAGATTTTGATGAAATTTTTTGTGAGTGTTCAGGTGGATTCAAGAATGGTTTTAATTCACAATTGGAACCGGTAGGTGGCGCTGCGGTTGAATTTTATGATTTTTTTATTATCAAGGTAGGACAACGGCCGCCGGGCCCGATAGTATACTACTGCAAAGTTTATTTGTTTTTGCGTGTAAGATACCTAATAAATTTTCATCCAGCTTCGCAAATTTTCCGGTCTGTAATATTACTAGCAGAAACATGAATGATATAAGCAAATTGTAAAACAATTGTTTCCGATTAATGGTTACATACCCACATTATTAAGCTACAGTAGCGCTTTGTTTCAAGTTTGAAATTTCTTTTGTTTCGCAGTTTAGTACTGCTGATTAATTCCAATCGTATCAATAACTCCCTACCGTGCAGGAATCATGCTATTAACAGTTCAATAATTGCCGTGTTTTACTTGACTACTTGACAGAGCGACTGTTTTAGGTGGCGTATTCTTGTTGAAATCGTGGTGTCAACCAAATGAGGATAGGCTTCTTTAATCAGTGGTTTTTCTATAACCACCCCATCAACTTAAAGGTATTAAGCAGCGAGATAACGAGGAATATGCCCAAGAGAAAGAAATAAGACAAAAATTAGAGTACGCCTTGACCTTAAACTACATGTAAAAAAAAAAAAAAATTTTTTGTTTTTGTTTTCTTCCCTTTTTTTTTTTTTTAAAAATTTTTGTAGAAAATTAAATAAAGGGGTAACTTCTCAGGATCTTTTATTTGTTTCCCCCCAGGCTTTTTTCTTGGACCGTTCTTGTTCTTAATATACATAAATGATCTCCGCTAATCGTGTTATTACACGGTGTAGTCTGGTGCTCTGTAAATACTTCATATGTTTAGAGAAGGGAATATTTCATGAAGTCTTCCATTTAAATAATTTTTTTTTTTTGTTTTTTTTTTTTTAATCAGGAAAATTTATTTTTTTTTCCTCTCCTTTTATTTTTTGGTTTTTTTGTTTTTTTTTTTTTTTTTTTTGGTTTCCCCTTTTATTTATTGGTCCTCATTTATTTTGGCAAGCAATTTAATTTCTCTGCATTTGCAGTACGTAAGATTCCCAGCTAACTGATATTCCCTGCTAGTTTTTTTTTTTTTTTTTTTTTTTTGTGGGCGGCTGCGGTCGACGCCATATTTTTTTTTTTTTTCAGCCTCCTTCTTCTTTTTCTATCTCCCCCCTATCTAATTCATTTTAAGTTTTTTTCTCTTCCCCCCCCCCATTTTTTATTTTTATTTCTTTGAAATTTTATAAGAAAATTTTTTTTAAATCCCCCACCTAATAATTTTAAAATTTTTCTCACTGTTTTCCCCCTTTTTTTTTTTTATTAAACATTATTTTTTTTTGGGTAATATTTTGTTTTTTTCAAAATTCCAAAGGATTTTCCCTTTTCCCCGTTTTGTGTTTTTACGCCCCTTTTCCGGGTTTTTTGTTTAAAAAGTTTTTTATGGGGTGAATTATTTGGGGATGGTGGTTGTTTTTGGGATTTCTCTCCTCTCTGCCCTAAAACTTTTGTGAAATTTTTTTTTTTATAAAATATTTTTTTTTTTTATATTTTTTTTTTTTTTTTAAAAAAATAAACCATTCTTTTTTTTTCCCGCTTTTTCTCTTGTCTGGGTTGTTCTCCGAACCGGTGGTAGTTTTGACGTTCATGAGTGCCTTCTTAGGGCCTAAATTGAATAAAGTGTTTTGAATTTGAAAAATTTGAATGTACTAATCGCGTTATTACACGGTGTAGTGTTCTGTTTCAATGTTTGGGACATTTCATGAAGTCTTCCATTTTGGTGCTTCAAATGTGTTCTAAATATACACTTGAAAGCTTAGAGCAAGAGTTGGCTAAGCGCAATTAGCTAATTGTAATATATATAATACATCTTGGTCCTGGAGTTTCAAACAGAAATCTGTGATTATTTACTAGTAGAAAACGTTCATCCTTTTCTATGTTTCTATAATAACTCTATTAACAACTAGTTGTTTGTAGATAATCTATTTAATAACATGGGGTGAGGTATCGACAGTGATCATTATACGTATCTCTTGAATTATCTCGTGATCATGAATGTATTCAGAAAGTTTAGCGTTCTGCCGCCTGTAAACTCTTTGGGTTAAGGTCACAGAATCGGTATTTTTAAACCACTTGATGTCTTACTGTTATTGTAATAAAGATGGAATTTATAAACATCTGTGTAAACACTACTCCATTTAATAATCGGCGGTGTATGCAGAGTATTGTGATATGCGACAATATATCGTAAGTGGTATTTAATATTTGAACATGGCAAATAACTCGAGTAATATTGTTGTTGGTTTCGTTTGATTTTTAGTTTCTCTGTTGGTTTATTTTGATTGATTGTTGTATAGATAATCATTTTACATAAATGCACTTTCCGGATGTGTACTGGTCCACTGGATAGTTGTGATTCTCTGATTTTGCACCTTTATGCCTCTGGCTCACGGCCAATGCCAATTTTAGAACGATTTCGAGGTCTCCCTGCACAATTTGGGCCTGTGTCGTTCATTAGCAATTAACACTGCACTCCAATGGTCTTTCACATCGGTAGTAATGAATTGAATTGCGTACCGATCTCTGTCGTGACATCATTGTTTCGTTGCAAATGTACGTGACTCATTGGTGGATTTGGTTCGATGTTATTGTCGACGAGAATGGATACCGGAGAGTACAGGACACGTATTTCTGATTACCTTTCCTTATATGGCCATCTCTCTTTGTGTTGTAGATAAGATAGTTAAGTTTACTCGGTGTCTTAAAACTTTTTCACAATTATTCCGCGTGCAAAAGTTTAAACTTAGTAAAAATTCGATTGACAACATGGTCGAAGAGTGTCTAATCTCTTGTATCTACTGATCAGATAGACAATCGTATCTCATTTGTTTCTGTGAGACTACAGTTTGACCATTATTTTTCGATTACCATAACATGTGGCTGAAGTACTCACATCACTTTTGCTAAAGAATGTTAAAGGAGCTGCATAGTACAATCCAGTTGTGCACACAAAGAATTAGCATTTATGAATGTTTGCACTATATATTTGTTGAAATAATATGCGATCGTGGAACGGAGTATATCCTTATTAATATAAGTTTATTATCATATGCATGTGTTTGTATAGATTGTATTGAAACTAAAATTATCTTGAAATATTGTTTCAGACGGAGCTGTATGGCATAAAATGGCGTAAGCTAGTATGGGGCGAGACGAGCGGAGGTATAGAGAGCGAAGAGGGCGCCGCACCCCTAGCGGACCCCGTGATCAGCAGCTACGCGCGCTGCCTCGCCGGCGACATACTATGTGTGTGGCGGCGCGTGCCCTCGCCCCAGTCCTCAGACTTGTTCGAGACAAGCGCTCCGCCGCCGCTCTCGTTGCGAGCCGCCAAGGAACTTTGGATATTCTGGTACGGCGAGGAGCCCGACTTGAATGGTCTCATCGCTCCCGAGCTAATTACAAGCCGTGAGTAACAATCTTATTATTATTAAAGCGATTTTTTTTTCCATCGCCTCAAATTTTTTCGTCCATCTATCGCATGTCGCATTACAGCTGGCGCGCGGCCGCAAAGTACGGGTAAAGGGAAAGGCGCTTGGCAGAGCAGCCATGGCTAATATGGTGGCGTCCATGTCTCAATTCAAAATGATTCAATTATTTAAACACATATTCTGCTGTTTTTAGTATACGTCTATCATCTGAATTATTGTATTTTTTATGTAATCCGTACGTATGATACGTTATACGTAGATTGAAATTACAATTTATAGTTGGAAATTTTGTCTACTATTGAATTCCCATTTTCCAATTATTAAGTCAAGACGCGATTTTAATATTCTAAATCTAATAATTTTCCCAAAACTTTCAGTTAAATGCCTACGATCCGAAAAAAAGTTTCACTTACATCGTTGTTTCATGAAACCACACATATTTTTTTGTGTTTCTATATTATTCTTATTTATTGTAAGGTGGAAGGAATCAGCGTGAGTAGCGATTTGTTGTACAGGACTTTTTATTTTCCCTGTGATGTTAACAAAAACGGTATTTTCAGCATTTGTACATAGATATCAGAATATTCAATTGGGTATTTAACGAACGCATATAAACGTAAAGTGTTATTACGCAACTGGATTAACTATCTCACTCAACGGAGATAATCGGTTCGCTAACAGTATCGCACAATGGTTGAACTTAACAAGTCGTTAACCAGCCTCCGCGCCGTGCCGTGCTATCAGCATTCAGCAACAATTAGTTGCAAAGATTAACATCTCGTAGAATCTACATAGCACTAAAACTTAACAATGGACAACTATTTAGTAGCGGCCCGTATTACTAATTTCATATGTCAAATGATTGAAATTCACAAGCACAAGTGTAGATGAATCGTGTTGGTTACGCAATGGTCAGCTGTTATTCTACAATCTGTGAATAATTACTTTTTTAGCTGTTTATTATTATAATATCAGTTATTATTAACACAACTCCCTCAACTACTACATTATATAAACAGTAATTAATTAAACCGATAAGTGTAGTAAAGTAGGGCTACAGTTAAACTTGTGCTCTTTCGCAATGAAAGCGCAAGCGCGATAATTAATCCGCTGTGGCTGAATAACATAGAATAGCACTTTATGGTATATAGGTCGCTTTTGTACCCATCTCCGTCATATATTTCTTTCTTCCTCTAATCTCATAGAGTAGGAATGAGATAGATGTCTCACTATATTTGCAATAATCATATTATTACTTGTACTGGTGTTTGTGTTTTGATTGTTTTTTGTGTCTTAGTATCAAATTTCAGTTAGATTCGCGTTCACATCTTTTTTTGACATATTCTTATCCCATAAATTCTAAGAAAGAGTAACTTGTAAGTCCTCTTGGCTTGGGCTAGTGTCACTTAAACCTAAAGTGGGTTGGGGCTGCGGTGATGCTCTAATCTCCTCAGATATTTCTCGGAAGGTAGTTTACGAAATTCAGACATTATTGTTTTACTCGTTTTGTGTCGTCGCCTCATGTCGTGCTTTTGTTTTGTCTTTAGACATTTGCAAAATACCCTTGTCTCCCATTTAAGGAATGTTAATTAGGTGTGTGTCTGGGGAAGAATACTTGTTTATGGTGTGATCAGGATATCTGACTTTCTCGTTCTTTTTTCCTTCTAGTAACTTCTAATGTATTATCATTTACTTGTAAAATCCTTAATATATAGCGTTAAACGCGATGGAGGTATACCTCTATAATATGTTTAAAGGATTGTCTGTAAAAATTCGAAAGGAATAAGTTGAATTTCGTTTTGTACGTGCGGTCGCTGTGCCGCGCCGCGAACAAGCATGTGGGCGGGCGGTCGGCCACCTTCTAGATATCCTAATCGCATCATTTTGTTGCTTATATAATCGACGTATTCATGTTTTTGTACAGTGAATTTTGAAGTCAAATATTATCCTCGTTTTACGTTTCTAATTATTCACAAAATTAATGCTATCGAGTAATTTGAATTAACAGTTATTATATGTCGTATATGTTGAAAGTACGATATATGTCTTTAGATAAAATCAGTACATATAATAGTTTGAAAGCATTTCTATGTAGACTTATTTAATTATTATTCTCTATTTACTCAACTTCGATGATATAAGTTGTATATTCCAAGTTAAAGGTTAAACTTAAGAGTTTGTGTTTTTAACTTAACAAAATTGACCTTCATGTTCATATTTTGATGATTTCAAATAAAATATCCACGGAAAATAATTTAATCCTCGAGAAATGTAAAGTTAAATATGTACTATTGTTGTTGCAATCCAAGACATAGAAACAAGCGGTTAGTAGGAGTAAATGAAAAACTCATCGTCCGCCCGCCCAAGCCGCGCGGTGCGGCGCGCCGGCTATGTCATCGGCCTCTTTAGTGGGCCGGGCGCGGATGAAGCCTCGTTTTTCCTTTTGGTTCTTTTTCACAAACTGAAGCCGAAGCTTTGTAGGTGCAACGATGCAGACGTGTAATATTTTGTCGTACTTTTACTTTGGGTTTTATTACTTGAATAGTTTTTCTTGTATTCAAATGATAAGTGTTAATCGATCGACACTATGATCAAATAATGTTAACTAGCGGCCGTCCTGTGGCTTAAATTCTCGTTAATTTTCTGTTGAACTTTATCTCGAGTTTTATAAAACACAAATTGATTGACAATACATTTTCGAATTATTAACGTATAGTTTTGTTTACGACAACACATAGGAAAATGTTGACTAACATAGTTAAAAATGTCTATATTTGATGATAGAATTTTTTGATTTCTGACCCCTGGTCAGCAAAAGTAAGCAATGCTCTTATCTCAGATGCTTATGTAAACATTTCTATAAGTATCTTTTAGTGTCATCTGATTTCCTTATTAATTCATGGTCAATAGTTAACGAGAGTAGACATAAAGAATTTTTAGTCTATAGAGGAATAGTTTATAGTGGTTCGCTGCTAGGGCTATAATAGCTCAGTGCATAAGACCGCGCGCCTACACATTCAGATCCCTTCATCCCTCATGTCATCAAAAATAAGCCAATTAAATATAATTTGTTAATATTTTTATAATATAGTTTAAATGTAACGATAATTGTTGGAAGTATCGGAAAACGTCAAGCCGCCTGAGAGATTTCGCCAAAAACGCTGCCTCTTTCGGATATAACAGAACAATAGAAATACACAGACGAAGTCGCTGGAATCAAATTATCTATGTAATATAGTGGTTGCGATCAGATCGCCTACGAATATCGTCTACTAGCTAGCTGAATTTTTGATGCAACGAACCTAGTTTGAATTCGATAAACTGATAAAGATGATAAGAAGAAAGATGGATAAAGAATCCAACTTTATTAGATTTGCGAACCGATCTATTGATCAACAGGTTGTTTGCTATCTCTCAATAAACTTTATCTTCGCTTCGGGTTACAAATGATTTGCTCGAAACTTTTTCGTAGTCGAGATTTACTCCTTACTTGGATAGTTTTGTTTTTTTTTTATTTATTCTCCGTCTGTTATCATAGTATTATCACTTCCGTATTTTCTCTGATTTTTATTGGTTAATTACTTAAATTCAATTGTAAAAAGAAGACAATGTATTTCTCTCGTTCTGTTTTTGATATATGAATAGTATTTCAAGAATATACAATACAAGATGCGACATTTAGAACTATCTAGCTGAAGAAAAAATACTTCAATATTTCAATGAGTAAAAGTATAAAAAGTATTAATCAATTTATTCATATCTATCTGTCCATCATAATATGTCTACTCTACCTATTCCGCTATGTAGTTGTTCGAATGACAATGACCTAAATGATAAATTTTTTTTACTTGACATTTTGTAACATTGCTTTTACATTATTAGATCCAGCAATAACTTGATTACTTTGTGTAGGTATATGCATTTACGTTGTACGTTTCGTTATGGGAAAACTGTTGCTCAATATATTTCAGTATGGGTGTTTATAAGAAATTATTCATTTCGTCCGTATGACTAGCGAAATCATCGGTGACTAAGTAGCGAGTACAATGGTGATCGCTGACAAAAGTTCCTTGAATAGCCGAGTTTTCCTCGTATTAAATGTATCGGCGCGTGCGCAGCGACGCCGTGCGCGCCCTCTTGCGGGCAAGTTCGCGCGTGACTGGGCAAATACTAAAATAGATCGTGACATAAATCTACATAAACGGTCTTGATTTGACTACCAATTCATTGTTTTCGTCCTCGATAGTTATTAATTTTTAACACTGTACACTCTGTTGCGAATCTGTGATTGTTATAAAGAAAACTTACATTCTGTAGTAAATATAATTACTTAGGAGGTATTTAATTATTCCATTTCGATATTCCTATGAAGTTTATTTTCAAACATAATTTTTTTTTTGTAATATGCAAAACGTGAACTAATGTCGTATCTAAATTTTACTAGAACACCTTTGACCTCATATCTTGTAATGGGAGGTACGATATAATTGTAAATACTATATAATACACTTGAGAGAACTGCGTCGTAATAATCGAGGCAATCATTAAATATAGGTAAATGGAGCAGCGAATAGAAATATCAAGTTCTCATCCGTACAGTCTCGTATAAATGTGATTTGTTGTTGACATTGACATTCGTTGTACGGGACCGGGCGACCCTTACGATGTCTCATACAAATCCATATTAATGACTTTGTAGTTGTGTACTATAAAAGTATTTTTTTTTATATTTGCGATAGATAGAAGAAGTTCTTCAATCATTTCATCAAGAAGAATTTTCTGTTTGCATTACTGGTTAGTGGAGAACTTGACACGGTTGGGCCGTTTTTACAACAAAATTGTACAAACGAAATATATACCACCACGCAAGTAATAATAGGCTATAAATATTGTAAGTAATACTTTTCAAAATAGTGTAATAAAAAAATGACTTCTTTTGATCAAATAAAAAGAAAACTTAATATTTTCAGAAATAATAAAAATAAACATTCTATTTATTCTCAACCGGTATGATATATGTATATAATTATCAACAGTATTTTTAGACATGATAAAATATAAGTAAATATAGAATTACCAAGTCAAAATTATTACTACGAATAAAGAAAGGCGTGCATAGCCGCGTGTACAGCTAGTAATATCATAATTGTATATAGAACGGTTTTTTTGACTATTTTCTTAGCATATGTAGAAAGTTTATTTTGAAGTTTGCAGAAAGCACCAAAATAAATATAGACTGCTGAAATGACATACTTTCAATACTCGACATATTTTTTACACCGGCCAACACAAGGGATTGGCGTAGTTCTTACTATGCTTTCCAATTTCTGTTATACTTCAATGTAAAAATTTTGCTAAGTCTGTGATCAAACGTTACATTTTAGAACGAAAAGGTGACGTGTCAGGAACGCTAAAACGTGATTATTAAATTCCTTGGAAGTTTACCGAATAAAGTACGTACTTAAGAAATAAAACATCTATATAATAAAAAAAACAAGTTTCAAAGTGGATTTATTAGTTGTATGTTTTGCGTCGGAATTCTATTTTTATTCTATGCTGTTTTTTGACAGCTATGGACTCGCAATTCACCGGTGCTTTATGGATAGATCGTTTCGTACCTACAATGTGTGCTTTTTTCACTGCTTTCTTTCTGAGATCTTGATTATATGATCCTTTGTTTTATCATCATTGTTAAGTATCTTTAGCCAGTGGCATAGTTAACCTAGAATGAGCCCGGTATATAAATAATCGTGAGGGTAAGCGGAGGTTCGTACTAGTCAATTGTATCGGATTTTTCGCAAAGTGAGACTAAGGAACGCTATTTATATTATAATATTTTCATAATTATTTAATTACGAGTCTCTTATCAATAATAATATCAAGTTGTGGGTAATGTATTGAGAATTTTTGTTTATATACGTCGGGGCTTCTGAAGCTCGGAGGCTCAGTATCATTCATATGGTGCGACTTGGCGCAGTGCAGCGTGGCGATAGCGCTACCCTTTTGTTTTTACCGATGATTTGTGTTTTTCTTAAAATCACTCTAAAACTATACTTAATAATTATTTTTTTTTTTCCTTTTTGGGATAATGTTGAGATTTAATTTTTATTTTTCCCCCCCCCCCCCCCCCCAAAAACCCCCCCCCCAAATTTATCTTTTTTCAATTTTTTTTTTTTTTTTTTTTTTTTTTTTTTTAATTTTTTTTTTTTTTTTATTTCTTTTTTTTTTTTTTTTTTTCGTTTTTTTTTCAAACGTATAATAAGGCGAAAGATAAAATTTTGAAAATATTTTTATCTTGTTACGCCAAAGAAGTATAACTTCTAACGCGTGTACATAAGTACACATACATTTTTTTTATATAACAATATCAGTAATATTTCAAAATCATTCTAGTATGTCTATATAAATACGTAGAAGGGAAAACAGTTAAGAATTCCTCCTTCCACTGTTTTCCAACCGATGTTCTACCTTTATTTTTTTATTCAATATTATGGCCCAATTTCGACTACTAGTATAGTTTATTGCGTAATTTAACTTTTACGATATATTTTAAAAAAACACCTTTCTTAATTTACTAACATTTTTGGCTAATGATAATGTTTTTAACTATTCATTGGCAATATTTTTACCTCTTTTTCGTTCAGTTCCAAGATCCTATGAAAGACTATGCCTCCTCTATAATATAAACACAAATGTCTAATCGTATTTGAAAACTTTTGCACTCTTATTATACCAACTTGTTTTTAGAGCATGTAAATAAGTCTTATGCATTCGGTACAAAAGCGAATCGTCCACCAACATAAGTAGACTCTTTAACGGAACAAAGGTGCTGATAAAGCATTTAGCCAAATACGCCGACAGAGGTCGTCCGGTGAGGAGGTTGATGTACTTTACGCGAAGCAATCCGCTACTAGGAGGTCTCTATTACACGAGGAACGCAATGCGACAATTTCGCGGCCGCACGGTCATCTCAATTGTTTCAACCTTGCGAATCTATTAGTCGGGGCGGTGTGCTTCGTCGCATGATACGATAGCGGCTATCGCGGAATCAATTCGACAATTGACGAAGCTGCGGCCCCTCGTGCTGTCTTTTCACTCGTTGTACAAACTTGTGCCACGGGGTCAACGACATTTGTATTTACCTCTGCTCATTGTACTTCTTTAAAACTGTATACTGTATTTCAGTTTTCACGTATATGGCAAAGTTCTTATAAACATACTAGCAACTGCCTCCGATTTGTTGTAACAAAAATTCACGACGCAACATTTTCCAGGATCAGCCGGATCGTAAACTCAAGGAGTTTACTTTCTATAAATAACTAAATGTTACTTATTTTTAATAATGGATTATAGTAGACTTACAGTATTTCTTTTGTAAATTATTTTTAAAATGTGTATAAAATTAGGTCTTTTTTCTGTGATAGCCAGTATTCTTTTATGAGGGTGAAAACAATTATTTTATACATTTTTTCTTGTAAACTCAGACCCTAGTGTAGAATGTATATAAATAGGATAAAATATTGAAACATATACATAATAAAATAAATATATAAAGTCATAATACAGTTTCAATCGGATGTATCGCTAAGACGTGTTAGCCGATATAGGAAAAATTGTGTAATATCACACCTAGGTGATAACAAGTCGTAAAATGTTACGCGCTGCCTTACTTACCGTCGCGTCGTCACCGCTTCGATATACTATAACTATGATAAAGTATTATTTCTGAACAAAAAACAATATACTTTTATAGTTTTTTTTTGTAGTATTATAGTTGCTGCTAGACTACAGTTTCAAATGAAGCCATTTGATTAAAGCTTATCACTGATTCACAAGCAGGTCTGCTCAAATAATAATAGTTTGTGCCTGTTACTCCTTTCTCGTAGAAATGATTCTGTTATTTAATATTATAGATGTCAGAGTGATACATAAAAATTAAGTGAATCCACACGAAGAATATTTGAAATGTAAATATAGTTTTTGAGTTTCTTTCATGAGAAAAAATCGTCTTCTTAATTAATTGAAAGCAAAGAATATTTTTTAGTTGCCATACGAACAAGAAGACATGTATCAATTAACACTTACTGTAACTCTGACCAAACAATCATTAAATAACCGTCTTATTTCAATTCTAAAATAACACTCACCTTCAGAAGGTCGACAATTGTATCATATATAACGTAGGTAAGGAACAACAACACAGCAGGTATTCAACTCTTGGCCTCTCGACCGATAAGGTACTGTCTAAAATTATTTACAACAAACGTACCCGAATCAAGGGAAAGGTAACGTAATATTTTTTGTGTTCAGCTCCGGGACAATAAGACCCGACGCGATGCTCCGGCATAATGTTCACAAATTTTAAAATGACAAACGATAATATTGCGATTTTATTATTCAAATTCAGATATTTATATAATATACGAAATGTAAATATTAAAATAATAATTACACGGAAGATTCATAATTGCGCTTTCTAAAAAACACAACACGTGACGTAATCGGTCGCATCGCGCGAATCGACGCGACGCTAAACTTCTGTTATATACTCACCTCACTTGTGAAATTATAATAAGAAATTCACACGTTCGTGTCGACTTTTATATCTGTATGGAAATTTACGTGTACACATCGATTCGTAACTGAATGCGCCGCGATAAATCTCTCCACGGTCAACGCCGTGTTTCCGCTGGTGATAGGGTGACGCAGACCGCAAGGACGATCTTTGTTTGATATGAAAACCTCGCAGGAGTTCTGGGTTATTTTTGGGGTTTTCATGCTTTTTATTTTATGTATTTAACCCTAAACACTATCAATGTTAACTCTGGATCGGAGTTTTTGGCGGGATTTTCATATAGTGGTTTTTATGTTTCATTCATAACTAGCGGGCCCGGCAGACGTTGTCCCGCACTGATTATAAAAAAAATCCTTGACAAATTATATACTAAAACGTTCCCCGTGAATCACTTTATACACTGGTGAAAACCGCATGGAGATCCGTTCAGTAGTTTTTGAGTTTATCGCGAACAGACAGACAGACAGACGCGCTAGGGGACTTTGTTTTATACTATGTAATGATTTTATGTTATTTGGCTCTATATTTTGTAATATTGGCGGTGTTTTACTTAATATAGTTCGGTTATTGTGCACAAGTGAAGTGGATGGGATACCACCATTATAATACCATATATAATACCACAGAGCATGGATTTCGACTTGCCACAAAAACTCCCTGGGAAGTTTTGACAAGAGGGCGGCCACCGTTTTGTTAGTTCATTGAAATGATTGTAAGAAACTATTAATATATTACCTATTCGACAATGGCAGTAATAATCTACTAGAAGATTGGTTGCCGAAAAAAACTTTGGAGTGCAATTGCTAAGGAATTCTCTAAACTAAGGTAACTAACTAGGCAGGGGGTAACAAAATTTTCACAAGGTCTTTCTTATTAGCTAGAACTTGCCAGGGTCCGCGATTTGGTCTGTTAATAACGATTTTGTTGTTTCCTGGAAACTACGTGTTTTATCTGATATAATTGTGGACGGTCTTACTTTTTCAATGTACTTTTTATAACTTATCCCCTAACTCTCTCACTGATTTTTTGTGTTGAATTCAATTAATTATTATTGTTTCGTCCCGATGTAAAAGCGTAATTGTGTGAAACTCGGATATTTATTTTTTAAATCACCACTTTTCCATAATAAAAGTTGATCAAATCACTTTAGTTTTATTTAGTCATATAGATTATTCAATTTTTTTATTAGCTTTTTTTTGTTTATACTTGAATATACCAACCCCATTTAGTATTGTGTTATATAACCCAGATTGCTCGTTCGAGGGCGACAGTTCTATATTTGGCGGACCAATCGGGTTCCGCGTACGGGGGCAGAGTTCAAGGATTATTATTTGTTCCGTATTTCATTACAAATGTTTGTTAACCTAAATTATCGGCACACGTACGTTTTGGTCTTAAAAATATAAGTAGAGAATGAATAAAATATATTTATAATCTTTTTTTCTATGGGCTTTTTGTTACTGTTCGAATAAAGACCATACTGAATAATATAAACAATAAATACTAAGATATAAGTTGAAGCATGTAATGTGTAATAGCTTTTATTACAAATACACCTCTTTACTCTTTACCATTATCAAGGGGTATGTTCAATAAAAACACAACACCCCTCATCCATACAATAAGTCTTTAAAAAAAAAGACCACCAAAAAAAGTTCAAAAATGAGTCACTTTAAAAATATTTAATTAACACATGGGTAACCGCTAACAAATAATATATGAGAAAATAAAAATATATTAGAGGTGTGTATATAATTAATAGTATTTAAAATATCTAAAATGAATTCGTTTGTAAATGATATTTTTGTAGGTCACGTTCAAAGTTCAATGATTTTTGTGTTGTATAAAGAGATTACACGAGGCCGAGTGCCTCTCTTATAAAATAATAAAGGGTTTTAATGTAATTGTGTTCAAGACCGTCGTTTGTTTACTTGTCGTAGTAACCCGCGCCGGCAACCGAGTATGCAACCGGTGCATGCAGTATTGAAACGAAGGTCGGTTCGAACACGGACGTACGGAAATAACCGCGCGCGCGTAAGGCAATATCCCGTACTATTGTACTAACCAGTAAACGGGTCGACTGCGAACACGCGTTTTACTATATGAAAGGTTTTCTTTTTAGAAAATTATCTGAAGAAATTACTAAAGCACTGGTCTGAAGACATCGTGATGGGCTCTTTTCGAAGTCCGCTACCACCGTCAAGGTGAAAATTTGTAGCCAAGCACCCGTTGGTGTGTTCTAACAGTTACACTTGAGAGGCAGTCCCTCTTTATGTTTAGCGTGTTTACCATCTAAGATCATCTGGTGTTAAATGATAATGTGGTCAAGTGCTAAAACCTATTGTTAAGTCGCTTGTGCATCAATAGATGGCGCTGTACAATATCTTGATACATTTGTATCGCGATGTCAAGAGGAATACCACATTAATGCCCCTACCGTTAATGTTTAAAAAAAAACCTGGGTCGAGTTATCATCTGTACAATCTCTCTCGTCGTTTAGCGGGTGATTATTATTTTAGTTATTATAGATTTAGTATTGAATTTGAGCTTGTTAGCGCGAGGGTTGACGGACGCGCCGTAACGAATCGCGCTTTGCTCGAGGCGGGCGGGCAGGAGCGATGCGCCATAATCCGTTTAGACCGTCCCTTAGGCATGGAATATTATGTTTTCGGTCAAAATACATTATTAAAATTTTACCCACAGTATTAAAGTGATAATTGACTTTCGATATCGTAATTTCCGTGTGTCAAGATTGTATTTGAATTTTCTATATCTGAAGGTCTACTTAGACCTTAGTAGTTTAAAATAAGATTAGTAATTTACGGTATTGTTAACTTTAATTTCTCCGAGTTTTCGATAAACACTCTCTTAGTAAATGTATAAAATAAACTGGAAAAAATTATATTATCTATATGCCCGCGGGTTCACTCTTGCGAATTGTAATCATATATATTAATACGTGAAGCCAAATCTTTGTCTCCCTTTTTAAGAAAATTGCGTGAACGGATGAATGTGAAATTTGGCATAGTTAAAGTTTATATGGAGGAAAAGTGCAGAAAGCTATTTATTTTATATAAAATGCATTATAAGTACATTAAATTAATTGAAATATGAATTACTCACACTACTGCTCCAATTTTACACAACATATACACACATGTAAATAAAAAAGACATTTTGACATCCGTCAATAACGGACTTCAAAAAAGTAGTAATAATATTCGTCCAATAGGACAGGCGAAGGAATTAATCCATACTGCCAAACTTCAAAAAAGGTTGCGAAGGAGGTTGCTGTGCTCGACTGTATGTATTTTTTTTTACTCTTACGTTCCAATTACCCTTTTTTATTCTACATTCAACAATGATATTATAACATATCTTATATATTAACACGTGAAGCCAAACTTTGCACCCCTTTTTAAGCGAATTGCGCGAACGGATGAACTTGAAATTTGGCATAGTCAAAGTTTATATGGCAGAGAAGTGTACAAAGCTATTTTTTTATATAAAATGCATTACAATCATATTAAATTAATTAAAATATACATTATTCACACTACAGCTTGAATTTTACACAACATATATGTAAATGAAAAAGACGTTTCGAACATCCTTCAACCTTCTTACGTTCCAATTACCTTTTATATATTTTTAACATGACTGACGTTGCATGCCGTACAATATGCCCTTTGAAATCAACTTGTCAAATTGAAGGTTAATTTTAGAATAATATAATATGTAAATTCATAATATACATAATATTAATTGATAAATAATTTATCTTTAGTAAATTTATGGAACTACTGAAATAATTATTACTCTCTTTGGTTTTATTGAATGTCAAAATTTTTATGTGACAGACTGCTTTCACTTCATGTCATTTTGCTTCATGTTGCCATAAGAGTAAAGCAATATTTCCAAAGTCAATGTCAATATTTTAATGTTTAGTATTTTTTATGGTGAACTCATTTCAAATGATGATTTAATAAAAAAATGAAGCAAAAAATATTTTGTAAAATAAAAATAGGAAAATTTATTTGCTCATGAAAGTAATCCATGACTTAGATCTCCGCGGTTACAATGATGCAGTTCAACTTGATGTAGCAATTATATTTAGTACAGTTGATGATGAATTACGTACAAAAATGAATTTATTTTCAAAAGTTAATGGTAGTATTAAAAACATCTTTGTTTTGGATTCATCATTTGATTCTATAGTGTATCCATTACTTTTCCAAATGATGATACTAGGTATATCACTATTCCTTATAATGTACAGACTATATTTAATTCAATATCACCCAGAAATACCACGCGCCCATGGTGTCGTAAAATTAATTGAAAATTGTGTCCAATAATTTTTTTTTATTTTCTTAAAGTTATGTTTACTTAGTATTTAAGAGCCTTACCACCTTATGTAACCGCCTGTTTTTTGTTTCAAATTTATAATTAATTTCAATTTTCATTTAGACATCGATTTTTTTTATGTTTATATAATTGAAAAAAAAAAAAGCAAATAACTGAGTAGGCATGATGAAAGCCTTTGATTATAGAGGTTATAATACCCTTTGATAAAAGAACCCTAATAAAGTTCAAATTCTAAAAATTCAATGAACTATGGTCGAATGTCGACCACTGGGTGCCCACTAGTTAATAATTAATCTATCAAGACGATCCGTTGAACGGAATGAAAGTTGATATTTAGACCGCCATCTAGTGACAAAGTGCATAGTAATTGAAATATAATATTTGTGTATCAAGTTTTGTATACATCTCTATTTGTAATGACAAATTATTAAAATTCTTAAAAAATTGCATTTTACCCCTTGATAAGTATATTTAATTAGTGAACGCCTAACTTTATTTAATCGGGTCGAAAGTTTGCGTGACTTATTTTGAACGGTCGGATTTGGATTGGAACGCGTGTGCATCCTGCGATACCGTCTTACTAACATGTAGCCGGTTTAACTTCGCAATGGATAATTAAAAATAACTTTAAAATGCATAGAAGAATATTGTCTTATCGCATTCCGTAAGTTTTCCGTAGTTCTTTTTAGTATAATGTACACGCATTACCGAAATTTACCTCGCGAAAATTCCAGGTCTATTTAATAAATCCTAGTATTTCAATTATATACCATGAAATTTAAATATTATCGAATATTAGCCCAAAACATCCCAGTTTTTTACTCTTAACTTATTTTCTTACTAGCTGACCCGTACACGCGTTGCTGTGGCACAGTTATTGAAAAAGAAACGCAAAATTTAAACGTGGCGCCATCTATGGGATATCTATATCAGGCGGTCCTACAGTTTTCTGTCAACAAACTAATTTTTTCGAGTATTTTATATTGTATGTAATATATATATATATAATTAATACACAACACAATCCTATGATTTTATTAATCACTGTGTTCATAATTGAAATTTCACGCAGACGTAGTCGTGGACACAGCTAGTTATACATAAATGCCAATTTTTATGTTATGTTTTTTATTTACTATTTATATATAAACTATTTAAACGTGAGTAAATTGATTGCTCACTATGAATATTAACTAGTTGAGGCAGTTGGGGAGAGGTGCCGGGGGGCGACCGCCGGGGAGGAGGGTTGTACTCGAGCACGGGGGTGTAAATGTCATGTTACCCCACTCCGCGTACCCGTTCTCGCGGTCAGGGATACTTGCGAGCTATCATTTTACAAATGAAATTAATAAAGGTCACAACCGTAATAATTTAATCTGTTCATGATTATAAACTCAATCAAGGAAAATGCACAGTCTTTCTTGGTAAAAGTTACGCGTTGCTATTTACTTTCAAATATATTTTAGTTCAATTGTTAACGTGTTTGGACAACGCGTCGATGAACGTAGTTTTGAATTCAATTAATGAGCCGAAGCTTTCGTTGAAGGAAAACATCGTGATGAAGTCATAGCATGGTGGTGGGGTTTATTGAGTCAGCCAAGCTAGCTACGACCCACTCAAGTTGAACATATGTTGCCAAGCATGAAGATGTATAGATGTGTTCGGCAGCTGCACTGAGAGCCAGTACATCTAGGTTTATGGTGTTTACTATCTTACACATCGTTATCTAACATTAGGTGAGATTGTGTTGAAATGCTACATATAAAGTATACGAAAAAATATTATTCCAATTAATTTGCTAAACCTGGTAAATAGTTGAGTTTTAAATTTGGATATGGTATATTATTTACACATACTAGTATTGTAGTTCCGGTAATTGTACTGTCGAAAACCGCTCAGAAGTACATGGTCTGTAATTATAAGAAAACTCCGTGAAGACGTGTTGTATGTGCGTGTGTACCTGTATAACTGTGTAACAAAACTTGCCAATGAAAAGCAATCAGTTATATAACCCGTAAAATTAACAGATCAACTCCGCATCGGGAATGTCAACAGACTCGGTTGCGGGGTGGGCTCGTGGAGGAAACAGTTCAAGGAATGTCAAGGTGCAACGCTGCGCCACTCCGCACTGCGTTGTACCTTTATTTATCGAATATCGTCGGTCGAATGATACGGTAATTGACAGACATATTCGAGACACTAAGCTTGTTGATTGGACGATTTATTGTAACGGATGAAATGTTCTAAAAAATAGAATATTCCGACCTTATCGAAATATGTAAGCTCCACGAAACCTCGGCGGTGAACCACCTGAAAAAGATCGCGGTCACACAGTTGAAAGCCGGGCGGGCGGGGTTTCAGGCGAGGTTACCGTGCGAGCGGGCGCTTACGCAGAGGCGGCCACTGCCGGATCGCTATCGATCGGGGCCCGCTGTCCGCAGATTGGCCACTGAACCCCCGCGAGGCACACGCCCCCTCGTGCACCTCATAATATCCACGACGACCACGTGTCCGCCGACCTTCACGGTAACGGGAAAAAGCAAATAGTTGCGGTTCATACGCACTATTCAAACTCTACCCGTGGAAACTCTTAATGTGAAACATAATGCATGTTTACAAAGTAAACTAAAAAATAATAATTTATTTCGGCTGCCTGGTTGAGCTGCCGCTTAAATATAAAAGATGAAACGACTAAAAATTATAAATCAGTTATTTTATTTAAAAAATAAAGATCCCAGTAAACGTAACGCTATTGAATGTCGAGTATTTGCATTTTATCATAACCGCGATAATGCATTTCACGGATAGATAAAATAGTATGAGATATTAAAATACTTTATTAAACAATTTTATCACATTTTTGACAAGTATCGATATAATAATATTTTTGTTTTGCTTCGTTTGTGTCTGCGAAATCGTCACTGAAATGTAATTATTCGATTTATTTGATAAGGGGGTATAAATGTACATACAATGAACGTATAATAAGAGCGCATCATAAGTAGTGTATACAAACATCGGCGTCGATTGCGACACGCGATAAATTAGGTGTGAAGACGGGCGATAAGTGGCGCGTAGCACCGGGCGGGCGGGCGGCGCTACTTCCCGCACCGCGCCCCAATCCGCCGCACCGCCGCACCGCCGCATACTGGTCGATACAACGCGCGCCGAGTCGACACACGGCCGTTTGTATACCAACACTGTCATGCAGCCACATGCCTCATTCTATATTCTGGATCTCGTAATAATATCAACTGAATCGTGACAATTACGATAAACTATCAGATACATAAATGTGTATCGATAGTATTTTCTTCTGAAACAGTGGAAATGAAATCGATCATAAAGCCAACAATGATTAATGAACAGTCAATATTTAGCAATCTCAAACATAGGGGACATTATCTTAATATATATATTTCTTGTGTGCGTGTGTATGTGACTGAACTCCTCCTAAACGACTGGACCGATTTTGATGAAATTTTTTGTGTGTGTTCGTGGAGATTCGAGAATGGTTTAGATTCACAATTGGACCCGGCAGGTGGCGCTGCGATCGACTTTTAGGATTTTTTTTGTTTTCAAGGCAGGACAACGTCCGCCCGGTCCGCTAGTATCAATCGAAAATCGTATCCTGACACCTCACATGTTTATATGTCAAGCTATAGTCATCTCGGTCGACCCCTTTTTATTATCATCAATTAATTATTGGACTTATATAAGATATATATGTCTTAATTATTCGTGAAATTAGTTCAAAACCTTCGCTTTATTGTAATAAACGTTGGATAGATTACCAAATTGATCCAATAGAAGTTAAATAAGTGCCAATTGAAATGATGATAAAACAATGTCCAAATTTCAATTACGTAAGATAGAGGAGGTATTAGTAAATCGATTTTCTTAATTCGAAATGATCGGACAGTGTTCATGTTGTTACTGGTAAAGCGATCAGGTGGCACATGCCGCAGCCGGCTCGGTTCGCGATATGTCTCCTTGGCCCGATGCCAGCAGAGCCTAGTAAAACACCCCAAGTTCATTGAAGACACTAATATGAAGTCTACTTTCGGTGTAATAATACTTGGTTAGCTTTTTATTTAAAGTGCTCTTCTCCAATTATAACTTGAAAAAGGTAAAGCATTTATTATTGCAGTAAGATAAGGAATTCTATATTGTTACTTAACCAGTATATTGAAGTGAAATTGGATCGGTTTATTGATATAGGCAATTTGCTAGAAAACGAATAAAAAAATTGTCTTTTCTATGCCATAGGACACGAATTTGGTATATTATGTCTTTATCTAATCTATATTGCTAAAGACATACACTGTTTATTTTTTAATCTACTTTTATAAGAAAGGGCGTTATTGTCTATCGTTTTTTATCAAGCTGAATAAGTTACGAATACAGACATTTGTAAAACTTAATTTTAAAAATGTTAAAAAAATCCATAACTAGCGTTCCGCGATGCATGTAATGCGCCCGTAATGTGTCTAGACTGTGAACTCCAGACTCGAATGTCTTTATACAGTAATACCAGCTCACCGAGAGTTGCCTAATTATCTAGATTAGCCTATTGAGCGCGTTCCGGACTGTTCCCTTCAAATCCGACGCTAGCGAGTTCTAACAATGATATTTAAGCGCTTTTTTTATGTAATCGTTACCTTATAAGTATCTGTTACAGAGTTAAAAATTAGAAAGTCTAGACATTTACTTTGAAAAATGCTTATTGGTTTACGTTTAACATAAACACAGCACACAGTTGTTTTTATAGCAACTGGCGGTAAAATATCTGTGCATATACAGTGGTGGTCGTATAATTAGAAACACTACCGACGGTCCTTGACATTATGTAAGATACTTCACTGCAGTCGTTTTTAGTTTGAAATTAAACAATAAATAGGACAACGATATGTTCAACGATTTATCATTTATTAGAAAAACAATATAAATCCCACTACACAAGTGCAGTTTCAATATTACATTACAGACAAACATTTAAATCAGTTTTAAGGTATGAACAATAACGGTCAACTAATTAGAAACAACAACAAAAAAGTATAAGAAACAATATATTTTAAGTATTAGTAATTGGTATTCTTATTTACGAAATAGCTACTATCCATAGCATACCAATAGTTATAATTAATATTTAGTAGCGTATCCCTTATTTTCAATAACAGCACTGCAATGACGTGGCATTGATCCAATCAATTTCATACATTTTTCTAGTGGGATTGAATAGTATAATATAATATAGTATATATTATAGATCATTATATTAATATATTAGGGTGTGCCAAAAATAGTCGATTGCTCTCACACCAAAATATGATAGTGTATATCCAAACAAAAATTATGACCAAAGGACAGCTCTTCATTTCAATTTTAAGAGGTCCCGCAGCGAACTTTTTTTTTTTTTTTTTTATATCATAGGAGGCAAACGAACACGTGGGTCACCTGATGTAAGTGATCACCACCGTCCATAGACACTTGCAACACCAGGGGAGTCACAAGTGCGTTGCCAACCTGTGTAGGGAGGGGGGAAGAGGGGGGAGGAAGGGAAGAGGAAAGTGGAAGGGGAAGGGAGGTGGGTGTCCGGCGCTCTCACTGACCGAACGAAACGCAACAATGCAAGCACTGTTACTTCACGTCGGTTTTCTGTGAGAGGGTGGTACTACCCCGGGCGAGCCGACCCATTTATGCTGAAACCAGTAATAGTTTCAGCGTGGCTCTACCACCTACTAAAATACTAAAATACTACTTTTCCGATATAAAATAATATAGCGAAAAAATTTTTGAACATTTTTGTCACTTGCAAACTGTGAAGACATTTTATTTTCTAAAAATGAATGGATAGAACTTATTAAGCGATAAATTATAGTCAATAAACAAATTCATTGAGTCAAATTTCTATTTTTAATATTTAAATTTCTACGGATCTTTCAATTTTGAATTTTTAATAATTTTGCGTTTTTTATCTTTTGTGGCTAAACTATAAAGATAGAATAAAAAATTAAATGGCAACTTTGTAGTTCTTTTGATGCTCTATACAAAAGTTCTTAACGAATTTTCCGTATCATTACTAACAACAAAGTTACAAACTTGCAAAATTTATATTTTTTTATCAAACTATTCATGACAGGGCAAAAAATGTAGTACACTTTGTTGTTATTGTTATTAAACTTTGTTGTTTCTAATGATACGGAAAATTCGTTAAGAACTTTTGTATATATCCATACAAAATAATATATATACATACTAGCAGGACCGGCAGACGTTGTCCCGCCCTGATTATAAAAAAATCCTGGACAAATTATATACCAAAACGTTCCTCGTGAATCACTTTATCCAGTGGTGAAAACCGCTTGAAAATCCGTTCAGAAGTTTTTGAGTTTATCGCGAACAGACAGACACGGTAGGGGACTTTATTTTATACTATGTAATGATATAAAAAAATGATTAACGAAAAGACAAAATTACTGAACTATTACATTACATTTCAAAGTGAGCATATTTTAATAGTTTTTAAACACCGACAACGAAAGTTCAAATTTTGTCGCCCATAAGGTTTTTAGTTTTTTTTTATAACCTTCATATTGGATATGGACAAAATTTGAAGATCTTAAAAAATAACGTAAAATATTCGGAACGGATAAAATTGGATTTAGTTCGAAATGTAACGAGTCAAATGTGAAATTTGAACAGGAGGTTAAAGGGCGCTAATACAGGGTTATTTTTTAATTTAGGTATCGTCATCTTTGAAGTTATGGACGTAGAAAATTGGTATCAGTTACTAATGACGAAATATATTTCAACTTTGATACTTTTTTCCACGTATAAAGGGTAAAAAATAGATTAAAATTAAGTGTTAATGTTGATAATTATTTTACATTCAGAACTAAGCTATTGAACAAACCCGTTTACTCATGAATTGTAATAGTCATATTTTAGTTCTAACTTGATGACTTTTTAACTTCTATTGTAAGGATTACATTCTTTATATATATTTCTTTTAATTTTTGTTTGTGAAATAATAGTCTTGTAATATACAATTGTAATTTTACTTATAAATTAGCACTGTTTTTCTCATTTAAACGCTTGAGTAATGCGAATGCAACAGGTTGTTTTGTAGGCTAATTGTGGGCACAATTAAATCGTATCTTTTCGCCTTCGTCTCAGAGGACGACTCGCTGTCCGTAACGAGTCTCCACTCTAGATCTTTTTGTTCGAGCAACATTGTTCGCTTTAATTCCGATTGTCTCGTCTCGTCGTTGTACGTCTAAAACTTTTTCACGTCTTTCACTCTCGATATCTCTCCGATCGCAATCTTTGAATCTGTCATAATTGGTTTACGTTTTATTCTTTCTGCGGCTCCATCGGTATCATTTGATGTGTTAGAGTGTTTAATTATTTTTTTCGCTCCCGTGTCGACTACAAGCGAGGCGAACGGCTCGGTAACCCGTCCGGCAGGATTTGCTCGCGGTCACTTAGTGGCGACACCTGATACCCGACGCACATGTTCCCCGTACCTCTATGCCAGGACCTCATATATAGACAGATGCTCCCGACCTAACTTCAAACTGGTTTAGATTGTCTCTATTTAATATTTAGTGCTCGCTCACGCGACAAAGGCGATAGTAATTTTTTATTTTATTTTGTTACTTGAAATTTTCCAAACTCGATACAAAAAGGTCGATGATAAATAGCTATAATGCGCGTGCGCCGTCTCGTCGCCCGAATTCCTGACAATGGGCCTGTTGATGACCGTTTACGAACCGCTGTCACTGAACTCTACTGTTTTAAATATTAACTTGCTTCAAGTTATAATCTTTTCTGCTTTTATATAAGTGATATCAAAGTGAACATATTTAACTTATTTTTGAAATACATCATTATGATGTTAAGTAAACATTAAAGAGTATCGCAAGAACTGCCTGTCAAATAGACTGCATTCGTGCAAACGTGACATGATATCCATAAATAAGGGTAGTAAACTATATGAATCGTTACATTTAAAAATGAGCTAAATCTAATTTTAATCGGTCATATAACGTCTTTAATTAATTTAAGATTTTCCGTTTTTATACATCGAGAACTTTCTAAATTTGCCGTTCATAAGGTTTTTAGTTTCTTTTTTTATAATCTTCATATTTTACACGTGCAACGTTTGAAGATGTTGAAAAATAACGTAAAATATTAGAAACGGCTAAATTGGATTTTGCTTATTTTGAAACGACACATATATATCTTTATCAAAAAGCCATATTGTTTTCGATTTAACATCAATTTGAATTTTTCTATGAATGACAAAATTTACACAAGTTTTCTATCGTAGCAAATTGTTTCATTTCTGATAACTGTTATCTTATACAAACATTATATCATCGCGGATGATCTGTTTGTGATACGATTCAGATAAAGCCAGCTTCTTCCGCTCGTCGCTCTTATACGTAATATTTGTGTGTAACTTCGTAGCTTTTGGTAGGTGGTAGAGCTACGCTGATGCTATTAATGGTTTCAGCATGAATTGGTCGGCTCGCCCGGGGTAGTACCACCCGACACACAGAAAACCGACGTGAAGTAACAGTGCTTGCATTATTGCGTTTCGTTCGGTCAGTAAGTTCGCCGGAGGCCCACCTTGCCTCCCCTTCCCCCTTCCCTTTTCCCTCTCTCCCCCAAGACAGGTTGGCAACGCACTTGCGACTCCCCTGATGTTGCAAGTGCCTATGGACGGTGGTGATCACTTAACAACAGGTGACCTTTTTTTTTTATTTACGTGGGGAAATCCTTTATGGATACGCCACCCTCTCGGGGGAGAGAGTGGGTTATGTCCGACTCGCACGGACTAAAACCCCACGGTGTACCGTCCGCCGTATGGTAGGGGTGGCCAGGGATCGAACCTGCTGTCTTCCTGAGAAACCGCCCCTGCGGCAGCCTGGCGATTGAACGCCAAGCTTCGTCCTACTATAGAGAGACTACTGGGTACACAACCAGTCGTCACCCCTCGTCAGCTTCACCTGTGCAATGAGGAGATGGGTCCCCCGACCCATCTCCTCAGGCTCGGCTCGGAACAACAGGTGACCTGCCTGTCCGTTTGCCTCCTATGATATAAAAAAAACTTCCATTCGTGGTGTAGATACTGGTAATCCGAATACGGAACAAAGAGATACCAAGGCTGGTTGATTCCACTCTAAGCCTTTACTCGTTGCAATAAATTAACGGAGTGTACCGCGTGTATGTGTTTAAATGAACGGTTTGTATTATTAATTATTGGTCGTTTAGGTTCGTGTTGGTTGAATGCTCATACGGTTGCGACTCGACGCGACGCTCTGTTGTTGTTGGAATTGACTCGAGTGCTCCACAAGTGAAATGCACGTATCGCGTTCACCGACCACTTTCTAAGAACCGCACGATATTTTGTGATGCCGACGATAATGTAACGTCGTCTCCTTTCGGTAATTTTTCCCAAATTGTTTTAAACTCTTAGATATTCAACTTTACCTATGATATATGACATTTTTGTTGTTAAAAAAAAATGACGTTTGTAAGTAAACTTATACATTATCTAAATTTTTGCAAATATTACTAAAGCAATTTCGAAAAAACGAATAACATATATACAGAAGAATTCCTTACTTAGCATTGGATACCGTCAAGTGTCAGGATTTTTGTATTATTATATTTTATATTTCTATAGCTTTTTTAGCCATTTCTGATGATGGAATTGCTAACTAACTAACGATCAATGACTGTCAAAGTCTCGTTAATCAATTACCCGCTTCATAGTCGCTTGATAGTCGATATTGTTCCTTGAGTCGTTGTTTGACCGGTGGAATATCAATGCGATGTCCGCAGGTTCAAACCTCGCCATGTACCAACTAATTTTTTGGAATTCGCATACATTTACTAACTTAAATTGGTATCGCTATCGGCTGACGGTGAAGGTAACCATCGTGAGGAAACCTGAACCTAAGAAATATTCTTATGGTTTACCATATGCGGAAAAATATAAAACTGTGGAGTTTAATGTTGCCAATATGTCGTGGGCTGGCGTGGTGACTACACCCATACCTTCCTTCGGGAAGAGGCCTATGGCCCTGCAGTGGGTCTCTTACAGGCTGATGATGATAATGATTGTTTTTATTGTATGACTTCTTGACCATTTCCATGAAGGAAAAAAAACTGAAAATACTGTTTTTCCAAAGGATTAGGCATGACACATGTTGATATAACATTGGTCGTTATAACCCAAAGTCTTAAAATACTGCTGTCCTGATTAATCCTTCAGCCAGAGATGGGTCCTTTCCGTTTGTCTATTAAAAGCTCTCACGTAGTACAACAATCTCTTTTAAGCGCGTCTGTATCCGTCATCTCTAGACCATCAGCATCTCGAATAACGAGCATAATCGTGGTGTCGTCAGTGTAAACAATTTTTGCAATTCGCTGCGATTTGCCGCGAGGCCGTGGGAAAGGCTCGACTTCCTTTTCGCCTCCGGCTTGCGACTTGTCACACTGTATAACGGTGCTGAACGGCTCTATGATATTTATATTTTTTAAATTCTTTATATCATGGTGTTATTTGTTTTGAGTTCTATTCGTGTCACTTGCGATCGTTTTGTAACTCATACGACATAGTAATTTTAACGTATAACGGAATAATAATAAATGTGGATCACAGGTCATAATATTGAATGTATGTGATGTAACGCGCGCGCGGTTAGCACGTAAGGAGCCGTTCGCGGGGTTGTTGAACGTTCAGTTCGTCCGCGCGTTGTTCGGCGTTTTATTAATAAAATCGCCGTGACGTGTATCGACGGGCGCGCACCGGATCGGTTGCTATTTATTGATGCGCGCGCGCGCCGCCCGCCCTCTGCCCGTGTATCGATCGGTAGCCCAGTCTTATGATTTTCCAATCTCGTACATAAATAAAGCCGACATTCTGATTTGCCTCGTTGCGTCGAACTATTATTAACCATTCGGTACGGTCAAGTCATTTCTTGACACCCGTATCATTGCCCGTTGCGACAAACTCACAGTACAAACAGCATTCCGTTGTGTAATCTTTCAATATTCAATGATGTTCGTATCGCTACTCGTTATGTCTTTTGCTTAGGAAACTTGATTTTCGCAACATTGAATAAATAATGTTACCGAAATATCATAATTTAAGCAGTAATCTAGTTTTTAAAGTCATCTAGTCAGGATCTTTAAAGAGATTATTTTCATTTACCTATTGGTCACTTATAAGGAAATGGTAATGTGTAGAGATACTAAATTATACATAGATGTCGTGTAGGTCAAGTGAAACGAACGCGAAAGAGGTCTTATTGAAAAATATGAGAAAGGCCAAATAATATTCTGCTTACTCATAATATTGATTCTTAATCATATATATTTATTCTTTGTCAGCTTACTAAGAGCACCCAGTAAACCTATATTCATGGACTACATTAGTTTGAGGACGTGAAAATAATATGCAAAATCACCAATGGAACTACCGTGAAAATGGGTTGGAACCTTAGTAACGTGGAAAGACGCAAAGCTAATGAGTAATTAGAATGACGGTAACAAGCGTGCTGAGTCAACTTTTGGGTGCAACTTATGATAGATCTCAAAATAGTTCAGGATAAGAAAAAGGACTAAATATAATCTTAAACACTGTCGTAATGGAAATCAGTTGCAAAAAAGCCATACACTGATATTTACACTAGCTGACACTCGGGATTTCAAAAAATTAAAGAACGATTCGTTTGTCGTGTAATGCTTATAAAAACTCTAGTCCTTTAAAAGTTCAATAAGTTTATAATTAAATGAAACTATCTTGAATTTTAGATAAGGGTCAAGTGTCTGAGAAGGGAAAAAAATGTTCATAAGTTATCCAGTAGTTTTTGCGCGATGCGCGCAACAATGACAGATCTCATCATGTTATTTATATAGATATATCAATACGTGAAGCCAAAACTTTGTACCCCTTTTTAAGCGAATTGCGCGATCGGATGAACTTGAAATTTAGCATAGTTAAAGTTTATATGGAGGAGAAGTGCACATATCTATTTTTTTTATATAAAATGCATAACAAACATATTAAATTAATTAAAATATACATTACTCACACTACTGCTTCAATTTTACACAACATATACACACAAGTAAATGAAAAAAACCTTTTTGACATCCTTCATTTTACTCTTATAGAGCAAGAGCCCGTAAGTGCCAGACCTTTGTATTTTTCTGTGCAGGTTATAAAATAAATGTGATCAGTTGTAATAAACTGCTATCATGAGTGACGAAAAAGTAGTTTGCTTTGTTTGTAAGAAAAGTGATGAACATATAATAATATTTTCTGAGGAGACTTAAAAAATGTCAGACTATTCTTAAATTACGAAAAATACATAACCTAAAATACAGAGACATTATTTTACCCCCAGTGAATACACCGAGAGTGGTTATCACAGGCCATGTTACAATTCATTGGCTTTACAATTTTAATAAGATTGAAAATAATAAACTTCGTGAAAATGAAAAATAATAACAATTAAATTATTAGATTTTCGATATGATTAACATTGTATTAGAAATAAAATTACTGAGTATTGTTTTAAATATTTGTTATTTAAACTGTAAACATTTATTGAATGAAATTTCTTGATTAACAAATAAATAAACTGCACAATTTGAAATTAATAACAGTGGATGCACAGTAAAAGGTTACAACAGACCAAGTGCTCTGTTTCACTCGCACTCGTTACTGTATACGCTCCTTGCTCTCCCAACTACTGCTCACTTTGAATGCGTCTGGCAAGATGATAGAACCATCGAAACTGTCCGGCTACTATGTAAGCATATTTTAATATACCCCCAAAAAATTATATATAAAATTTAGGTTTTATAATATAACGTAAGTATAATTATAAATTATAATAGTTTAGGGGTGTCCGGCAGAGGGTTGTAACCATACTAACTATCTGGCAATGAGCAACGCGAGTTTTTATATTATTATGAATCAAATATTAAAAAAATCAGTTTTATTTTATGATAAATTTTAGATGGAATTGTATACACCTTTGTTACCTGCCAAAGCCACCGCTGCCTCAGCTTCATGGGTGGGGGGATTATTCTTACCTGTACTAGGGACACATATAGAAGAACTTTCAGCTTTTATAAAAATACGAAGGTCTGGTATTCACGGGCTCTTGGACCATTACGTTGCGATGACCCTTTCAATATTTTCAACATGACTGACGTTGCATGCCTTATTGTTATTATGACTTTGAAATCAACTAGTCAAATTGTTGGTTAATTTTACAATAATATAATATGTAAATTCATAATATACATTAATAATTAATTGATAAATAATTTATCTTTAGTAAATTTATGGAACCATTAAAATAATTACTATTCTCTTTGGTTTTATTGAATGTCAAAATTTTTAGGTGACAGAACTGCTTTCACTTCATGACACTTTGCTTCGTGTTGTCATAAGAGTAAAGCAATATTACCAAAGTCAATGTCAATATTTTAATGTTTAGTATTTTTTATGGTGAACTCACTTCAAATGATGATTCAATAAAAAAATGAGCCAAAAAATATTTTGTAAAATAAAAATAAGAAAATTTATTTGCTCATGAAAGTAATCCATGACTTAGATTTCTGCGGTTACAATGATGCAGTTCAACCTGATGTAGCAATTATATTTAGTACAATTGATGATGAATATTGAACAAAAATGAATTCATTTTTAAAAGTTAATTGAACCTTATTATGCTTATTCTTATTAGTACTTGTCAGATAATAAACGCTTTCTTTCGCGTTTGTTCATGCAAAATGTACTAAGATTTTTACTGTCTATGAAGAATGAAACCATTTTCAAGGTATCGTTATATAATTGTGAGGTAGTTAGGTTAGATTCATCGGTAGGCTAAAGCAAAAGCTGGGTCCGTGTACTACGGTCGGGGGTGTATCACCACCGGGCGCAGTGCAGCTGCGTACGTGCAGATGGTTACGTGTTCCGCCCGTGCGTGTCTCGGTGTCGCGTTACTGCGCGGATGGTAACGGGGGTGACCGTTGCGAAGGATAGCCTGTCAATACACTGCTGTAGGGGATAATAATTATTCTGCTCTTCTTAATTATAATGAATTTAATTTTGATTTACTGTAGACGATTTGAATCTTCCTTGCCCTTGAATGTTTATTGAATATTATCAAGTGACCCTTTTAAGTTTAAAATTTTCTTTATGGATGTTTTATACAAAACTGTTTGCCCTTATTGCAGTTAAATAATACGCCAATCATTCCACACTACATTAATATTGTAAACTATAATAGATATTTATGACTTTACTATTTCGTGGAAATATAAATATTGGTTTAGAATATAGGTTAAGTAATAATGTTACATGGTCGGCAACCTCAACACTGGGTAGGGCTTCCATTTTGCTAATACCTCCAGCAGGCTTTCGAGCGAGCGGTTCGTGACGTCGACACCACGGGGCGACGCGAAAGTGACGTCACGCGCACGTGGGTGTGTGCGACAGAGAAGGCGAAACAAGCATAGCGCGCGGGAGGGACCAAGGCCAATCCACCGTCGGAGAGGGCGCGCGCAATTTGACAGATTTCCACGAGTTCGATACGATCTTGAATTACATTTTTATTAAGCGGAACTGAAACGGGTTAAATACCCGTAACCGCCTTATACCGGTGATTCAAATCGACAATCTTTTTCAACTGTAATTTTGTGCAAACGATTGTTATTTCTCGTATTGGAAGTAAAAATCCTGCGATGCTATAAAAACGTTCTCCGAGTGGCAAGGTACGAAGCGGGCGTATCTGTCCTGGTAGAAATGCGTAGCGTGGCCTAGGTTACCACTCCAGCACAGTTAACCTCGGCAAATTATGGCGGCAACGACGCGACGCTGCGGGACGTTCGCGTTGTAAACAAAACGCGCACACTACGCAGACTGAAAGCAACGCGACGTTGCCGTGTCGCGTATCGCTACACTCTATGTATGTCGCTGTCACAGAATGTTTACAATTTTTCTTCGTCTGGTCCGTTTCTAATTCTTAGTCCTTTTTATCTACTACAAGATGTACTTCCTCATTCGTGTTTGAAATGCGTGACAATCGACATATACTTTACGCAATTTTCAATTTAAGAATTTGTTTATGCCCTTAGTAAATTGAAATAATATATTTGAATATGTTTACTCTACCTATACGTAATTTATTAATTGATTTTAAAACGTTTCTCATTGTGTCAACCAGTTTATTAATTATCATGGCCATTTAATATTGGAAAACGAATATCATTTGTTATTTAGAACGCGTGTGGAATTCAATAAACACATTATATTTCCTTTGGACGACGTAATAAATAGTAATAGTTAGTATAGGTTATTTTAGATGCGCGAACACGGCGCGGTGCAGTGCGTCGCTCACGTCTCGCAACTAGTCACAATCCAGCAGCACGTTGTCTCTCTGTATGTTCACTCGTTCTACTACTCATTTCCAAGGCCTTCGAGTATGTTTACATTGTTAACTTTTAGTATTTATTTTGTATTGATATATAAAATACTAACAACTATTCAGGTAGTTGACTATATATGTCAACTTAATTCATTTGAAGTTTAGAAATAAATGTAGTCCCAACATATACGATTTCACATCAAGTTCAAATTCCTACTCCGTGAATTATATTATTTCTGCGTATAATTTACTAGAGTAAATCAAATCAAAAACACTTTATTCAGTTTAGACTCTAAGAAGGCATTCATGAACGTCAAAACTAGCACCGGTTCGGAAAACAACCCAGTCATCGAGAAGAACCGGCAAGAAAGTCTATCTGGTTTATCTTTTTGACAAATATATGTAATATTTATAATACATTACAACAATAAATAAATACAACATTAATATTCCTTGATATCGCTACAAACAATATCGTGGTACGGGTTTCGCGCCTTTAATATATTAAAACATTTAATCTACAAGGTGATTCGGTTATCAGTTCAACGTAACGTCAGTCTTATTGGACAGTATCGGCGTACCAACCGCGAGTTGTTTCAAACAATACGGCAATAATGATAATGGCGTGCCGATTAGCATGTTCATTTGAGCAGCGCCACCGTTGTCGAAAGGCGGTAACGGTGCGGCGGCGGCGGCGCGCGTCCTCTGTCCCGCTATTGATCCCGGCTAGAGGCGCGAGTGGTGCCAACCGCCACGCGACGCCACACCGGAACAACACAGCGACAAAACAGCCGTCCTTGAACCTTAAACTATTCACATAATTGCAAAGCGGATAATGCACTCTCACGAATTCTATTACGTTTAACTATTATCAAGCAATAAATAAGGTAAACAAACATTCTCAGGCGATACTCACCACACTTTACAATAAAAAGCTATTGGATAATACGAATTTCCTTTTATTTTGTTTTGATCTGGTAAATCCTCTCTACGTATTATCTTCCATAGATTCGTTGATATCGATAATATTTAACGTCCTTTGTTTTTTATTATACTAGTTTCTATCTGCGACTGCGCAGCGCAGGCAGCGAAAGGCCTAAAAAGGAAAAAAAACGATTTCGAATCATTCTTCATTGGTGCTTCGCTCCTATTGGTCTTAGCGTGATGATAGCCTATAGCCTTTCTCGATAAATGAGCCATCTTACACCGAAAGAATTTTTCAAATCAGACCAGTAGTTCCTGAGGTTAGCGCGTTCAAGCAAACAAACTCTTCAGTTTTATATTATTGGTATAGATCCAAACAAATGATCTGATTTAATATAAACCACAGCGGCGACTAAAAACTGATCGAATTCATATTCATTCAATGAGAAAAGGCAGGTAAAAGGCAAATGAAGAGAACAACTAGTTGCGAAATTAAACTGGTAATGCAAATCGGAGCGGTGCCGGGCGACGCGACTGTGTCGAAACAAATTTCAACGCTGCGAAACCGCACAATCATCTCGTTGACCCCATGTGCCCGGCAACGACGGAGATCCCGTAATCAGCATCCAATGCTTTGCTGAAACTAGCGGGCAACGGTTCGCCACTATGAAACTCGGGCGATCGATGCCGTATGGTTGTTGATCGAGCTGAAACCCGATGGCACCGTGTCGCGTCGTGACTTGTCCCCCGGTAGACGAGTTGATATTGATACAGTAAGCTTAGCGTTTTGTTGCGTTAACGGCCTTGTGAGATGTGGCCAGTGGTGCTGAACCGACAACTTCGTTGATCGTCTTAAACGATGGCGCGCAATTGTTAACGCGCCCAACGGTACTCAGGCAACAATCACTTGTAGTGTCTATTGAACACATTGCAATTTGTAACGCATCATTTATTTCGTGATTGTATATCGAGAGAATCGCTCGTTGATACATTGCTATCGATATTTCTGCTTGTATTTATCTGTCTATACACAAAATGGGTGTTTGTATGTCCTATTATGCGTTCCTATAACTTTTAATTGACTGTGATGTGACTTTCGGCGAATTATTGTGCGAACGACCACGAACGTCAACTCCTTTACAGTAAGTAGGTAGTGTGCGAGTCGTCTCCATTTAAAGCCAGTGATCTGTAAATTAGAGGACGTAATTTTAAATAGTAAATCTGTTATAGGTTAATATTTCGTCTGTAGCTATGATATCTTATTGAAAAACTTGACATCCAAGTTATTTCTTATGTTATTTGTTACGGTCAAGTCATTCGGCCGAGTAAATACTTGACGCCCTTGACTAGCTGCTTACCGAACGGAGAACTTGTTTTTAATTTCATTTTATTCACGAATTACCGTTCTCGTTATCATACTAAAAGACTTTAAAATGTCTTCGGCGTTCATTGCCCATCACACGTATAGCGTAGCGTGACCGCCGACCAATAGCGAACTTGTCCAGTACTGTTGTTATTACTGATAACCGGGTTAGCGATAAACAGCATATGTATACACGTTTCATATGATATATTATCATATTTTTATTTTGGAAAACTGATTTTGAACGAAGTAAGAAAAAAAAGCACGAGTGCAGGAACGTTAATGTCAAGGCCAAAAACGCTTGGAAACTCTCCAGCGTCGGTGATACTCCGTGTGAATCAAACTGTATTTAGAATTATGCCTTTTAAAAAATAAATTACGATTACTAGACATAAGCGTCTTAAATAAAAATTACCGTGTTCAGCCTCAAGTTTGTTAAACTTTTCAATACTATATTTAGATCAACTCGGCAAAAGTAAAAATAATGTAAACAAAATACTGTTTGTTAAGAAATGTTCTCACCCCCTTTTACAATAATATCTTCGCGTTACAAAATTCAATGTCAATTAAATTGTTAGCGGGCGCTAACCACCGCTTGCATGTGTGTCGTATACGACGCGCGCTACAAACACAAGCACGTGCGTACCGCGATCGCGACCGAGTGACGTCACGCGGGTCGCCCCCCGCCCCGCCCCCTAGATAGAGAGAGACTGTGCGAGTCGTATCAGAGCGGCAACGTCGCCCGCAGCGATTTGTTTTTGCATCTAACGCTAGTGATAGGCCGACTTAATCTTCCGATTGCGAATGCAACAACAGCTATTTGTAGCGTTACTTACAACAATACCGCACATCTCAGATTTTATCGTTTCCTTCACTCTAATGTTTATTGTTACACATTTTCATTGTCATACATAATCTATTATTAATAATACCTGATAAAACAGAAACGACAATATAGTATATACAAATGCCAATAACATCTAGGAATAGACGGTCAATGCCAAGGTAACGAAGTAGCTAGGACAACAAGTTAAAACTGCATTCCTCTTAGTGATTCTTCGTATTGATGACGAAATTGTTTACGATTTTCATTTCTTTTGTTTACAGAAGGCGATCAGGGATCGTGGGAGAGTGGTCTGTCTTACGAATGCCGTTCGCTCCTATTCAAGGCGCTTCATAACCTTATTGAAAGGTAAGGAAAATATATACATATAAAATTTTCAATTGTTTTTTATTCCAATAATTTGCCATCTTGTTACGTTTACTTAAGAAATTATATTGTTTATTTTGTACGTCGAGCTGTAGTACCTGTTCTAGAAGGATTCGAGTTCAATTATCTTAAATATATACCGACATGAATTCTTAAAGATAATAAGTACGAAATGTTTCTATTACAAAAGAGGTTGCAGTTTCTCTTTAAGTTAACGATATTTTTTTTATATTGTTATGAATATAACGTTATAAAATAATAGTTGTTTATCGATGAAAATAAATACTACACTAATTTGCAATCGGCGATGCGTTGCGAGTGAGAGCGTCTCACGCATAACTCGTTTCGATGCATCCTAAGAATCAATTGAACATGATTTGTTTAGAAATCTCCTATTTAAACCGCATCCACTTCTATTGAATACTGTATGATATGGCCAATTTGTAAATCAAACTGAAATTGTTTACATATAATCGTGACATGAAGGGTTCCGCAATGATTCTGATGCGAGGCATCGCTCTCGTGAAAAAATGGTTTTGTTTTGTGAGAATTACATGTTTTTTTTTATCTGGATTCTGATTCGTCTTATAGTTTTTGAAACGAAACGTTTTATGGGAGGGCTTTGAAATTCTGATTCGTAACGTATTCGTATTCGTGGGTAAACACTGTGACGGGTAGAGTGTTGACAACGCCGTTTCTCGTCCAGTCACCGAAGTTAAGCAACGTCAGGCGCGGTCAGTGCTTGGATGGGTGAGCATCTTAAAAAACTTTTACTTCTATCGTTTGTCTTTATGATATACCCTGTTTTTTTAGTGTCATTTTGGCTTTACTATATAAATAAATCACTCTTTTACACGTTTTGAATTCTCTTTAAATTTTATAATTTCTGTTTAGTCACCGTAAAAAGCTTAATGTGTTGTTGTCATTATAATACTCTGAAAAGTTCTCTATTTGATGGTAAAAGTCGCGTCAAAACCGGTTAAGTCGTTTTGAAATAATAAGTCCGGACAAACAATACTCATTTCAATTTTATTGATATGTATATAGAATATCACTAATATCGAAATATTCATGTAAATTTTTTAGGAATACTCAAAATCAAAAAATACTTTATTTAATTTAGGCCCTAATAAGATGCTTATGAACGTCAAAACTGCCACCGGTTCCGAAAAACAAACCAATCATCGAGAAGAACCGGCAAGAAATTCGATCTGGTTTATCTTTTCATGATACATATTAATAGCAACTTTAGATTGTTACATACGTTTTTGGTGGATGCATAGAAATTGGCATCATTTCCAGACGTCATCATCGTTCACGTATTGAACCACCCTATAATAAGCCTATATAACATTACAATCCGCTTAACATGGTGCTTGAACTCACTATACTTTGGGGCGTTGTTATAATACCTAACACTATTATCTAAAAAACTGTTACTGGTCTTAGTGAGCCATGAAACACGGAACGACCAATTTGTTATTGTTTCTAGTGTTTTTATTGTTTCTAGTGTTTCTATTATGTCGGTCTTTTACTAAATCCGGCTTATCTAAGTTTTTGCGGACACACATTACATTATCAAGAATGTATTGGTAGGACAGAGTTACTTGTTTAATAGTATTTAAACAAGAAACTAGCAGTTTGATTTGCAATGTACACGTAGGATGTTGCACCTGGCTGCACGCATCGTCCGTCGATCGTTTTGCAAAGGTCAAGACATCGCGCGCCAGGACGTTCTAATGTCGTTTTTTGTCGCCCACCTCGCATGGGTATCGAGGTTCGTGCCCCGGGCGTCGCACGCTTATTATTTAACCGAAACCTTTCCTATTATCATATTATATTATTTATTTCGATAATAGGTTTTTGAGTGTTTATAAAATTATTTTTAAATTATAATAAGGATGTCAACTTGGTGAATTATATCTAACATCGCTCTATGACACTTGGAAGTGGATCTATTATCATATTAAATGAATATTAGAAAGCATGCTTAGTGAAAACGAAGTAAGAGTGCAGGCGGGCCGTGTGTGGCACAACGTCGAAAATCACAGGCCGAGGGTGATGAAAATTAAGCACGAGTGAAATGTCGAGATGCTACTAAAATGATTAATAAATAACTACAGAAACTAACTACAAATTACAAAAAAAATCCACTTTGAAAATTATCGCATCAGCCATTAAATCGGTTCTGAAAACAAAATTACAATAATTGCTTAATTTATTATTTGGAAACGATCGTACCGGAGACTGTGACCGAGTTGTGTTACTATGATGCACCTAATCAATTGTGGAGCGTGACGTAACGTAGTGCAAGCATCGGCATCGTGCATCGGTCGGGTGCGGTGCGGTGAAGTGCGCGCCACAGAAACTCGGAATATGAACGAAATCCAGACGAGTCGTTGACCCCTCCCCGTGTGTCGACAGGCGGCACAACTCAAAGAAACAATGCGCTCAACCCGGGGGACGAACGAGATCTCAGACGACTTTACAATACGCACACACGTCCTCGTAATAATGATGCATTATAAAAAAATATACAACAACAAATACCTCGACGGCTCTCACTCTCTCTCCTACGGGAGTGATTTTTAATCTCTCGCTTAACAAAATTGAGTTAATATTTTTACGGCCCGTTTTCATAGTATTCAGACTTGTTTGGTCTCGCGATACGTCTTATTGATTATGGTTTTATTATTTTCTAATGTGCTTATGTTAAAAAATAAAGTTTGTGGTATGGTTTTGAGGAACCGATAATAATTGTTGTTCACGGATTTAGTTTCTAATAAATAAGACAGCAATTCCAAGTCGGCTTCCCAGCGACATCTATACCTGAACGTTTAATTTAATCAATTTTTCTAGAATGTTCGATGGAACTATTATATTTGTAACAAAATACGATATTTGCAAACAATTTTTAATTTTAGCCCGTACGATATCATTACGAAGTAGATATTGAAAGTAGTTGAATAAATTTTAAATTTACGGTAGTATGTTAACAATATAAATAAGCATATAAGTAAAATATCGAAACTAGATTAGATGGTTATGAAATCAAAGAATATTCTAGAGAAACCAGTCTGCACTGCACAATATTATAGCATGCAACAAATTATATTTATACCATTACGTAAAACAAAACACACACGCCTTTACATTCCCCGTATCAAGTAAGTGATTCAAATATTACACATGTTACTAATAAAGCAAGCGGATATGGTAACAGCATAAAATAGTACAGTTTATTTAATCATTGTTCTGATCGAATGGTATTCACACCTGTTTTTATAAATACTACATACTCAAAGTGACTGCAATTACCGCGTATTCCGTCTAGGAATGAACGCTACTAGAAAAACATCGATATTCGATAATATCGAATAATCGAGATTGATCTTTGATAACATCCATGTAAGAAAATATAGTTTTGAAGGCAGATATTTGTTTGGTAATAATAAATACTTCGCATAATGCTATAATATGCATTAATTAAGAGGTAATTTGACGTTTCACATTTTTATAAAATACTAGCGGGCCCGACGGTCTTTGTTTCGCCCTGTTAATAAAAAAACTGACAATTTATATACCTAAACCTTCCTAATGATTCGCTTTAGCTACTGGTGAAAACCGCGTGAAAATCCGTTCAATAGTGTTTGAGTTTATCGCAAACAGACAGACAGACAGACAGGCGTGGCACAGGACTTTGTTTTATAATATGTTCAATTTTTATGATCAATTTTATACCTTAAGGATTTCTTTAAATTTAATAGGATTTTTACATAATATTAGTGTGGAATATTTGTCTTTATTGATTTTCTGAAAAATGTAATATCTATATTATTTAAATTAAAAATTTTGCATTATTGATTTTTATATTATTATTTTGTAACAACAACTTATCGAGTAATCTTAGACGATTGACCTACAACGTTCAACATTTGCTCAAAAATAAAGATGTAGGTGGATCGATCTACTGTGCACGATCAGCCATTCCGATAATCATTCTCTTTCACACACATATAGTGAACGTTTAGTACTTAAATATTCAATTCCTTTTCGAAGTGGTTTTGGTGGTTTTGAAGAATAAAAATGAGATTTGCAATTTTTAGATGTGAAGGAATATGAATTAATTACATAATCACCCATTTGTTTTGTACATGTGATATACAAATTATAATTTATCCTGAGTAAAGAGGGGGTAACGTTAAATGGACAGGGATGGGTGATTTCGTAGATTCGTACTCATCAATATTTTTATTTTTGTTACAAATTTCAATTTTAGACAGTGTGTGTTTTAGCAAATACGATAATTAATACGTAATCTTATCTGAGTCTGTAGTAGATTATGATAGAAAATAATCGAGAAACATTTAAATATTGGAACGATTGGACTAATCGATTGCATTGCATCGCGAGGTTAGGAAACGCCGCGCCGCGTCGCGCCGCACTGCCTCGGGTCAGTAGTCTGTGCTTAGGTTAAAGATAGCGCGCGTTGTTGCTAAAATAAACATATAAACCGAATTGAAATTAATTTTGTTTATATACCATACCAATTTCAACTGCACTTATTTTTATATTACAATTTTTTTGTAAAATATTATAGTTGAACAATTTTATTGTGTTGTCTGTAATTGTTATAATTATTGTATCTTGTTCATTATTAAACATAGAGGAAATATTTTATAAAGTTAGTTCCTTATCTGTCAGCAACACAAATCATTTAATATGATTCACAATTTGTTATATATCATCGTATTTAGTTTCTTTTCCAACCTCTTTATTTTATTTCAATATTAACTTTGGGAGGTTGATATCGACCCCCAAGAATCCATTGCTTCGGAATTTATTGATTTATATCATTGTAAAGAGAAATTTCATTTTTATATGTAAATGTAAAAGAAGTTAAAAATATTTTTATATAAAAAAACCACAAGGTTGTGAAAGTGAAGTTCTATGTTATTAATGATTAATTACATTCTTAATATTCTGTATATTTTTAATTATTAAAATTTTTGTTTACTGGGACTGTTTCAGCGAGTACTGTTCGAGATACGACGTTCACTCGGATCATACTGTTAATATGAGGTTTCTTTGCTTATTTACTATGACTTTCTATCGTTTCGCTACTAATTATTGAAACCAATGTATTATGTTTTTTTTTATATAAAGAGAACTAATATAACAACGATAACGTTACTAACTTGAAGGTAACAAACAGAACTTACGTATCTAACACAACTGTTCATAAACGAAGCATTACGCAAGCGCTCTGTATGTAGGTAACTATGACGCTCATAGATGCTCGGAGGTTGTCCGCTCGACGGAAAGCATAAAACGCAACGTGGATTTTTTGGCGGGATCTTAGATTGGCATGTAGTGGCTTTAATATTTTATTCATAACTAGATGTGCCCACGACTTCATCCGCGTGGAACCTTGTTGGCTTGCATTGGCTTCCTACGGGAAATAGCATTGAGTGTTTCTTGTGACACTTTAGTATATGCCGCGCTGGACACTTTTTCATAATGCTGCGATGCGTAGATTGTCATCCACTTTTGTATACTTTGTATCGTGTAATGCGTCATGATTAAACGATTTCTTTCTTTCTTCTTTCACTTTCGTTTAACACGACTTAAGATTATTCGACGCAAGTGTTACACGTTAAACCTTGTTTAGTAGTTTGTCGATACAGATGCAGCAATATGCGCTACACGTTGATATAATCGATAAATACGACATTATGAATAAATTATTTCTTTCTTTCTTTTGTTACGTACTTCGATCAACAATAACTAGATAAAGGGTCGGCGCGAAAAATACGTCTCGGTAAATAACAGCTCACTTGAAATGTGAGTTATATTTTGTTTGAAACACAGCCAATGTAAGCACGTTTCACATGCCGCAGTGTATTCAAAAGATGCAAAAATAATACCCGAAAAAGCAATTTAACGGCCGGAGTATCTTACTTTCGCTAAATACATGTTGAATAGGTTATATTTTAAGCTTTAAACTAACAAATAATATCAAATTTTGAACAAAATTACCGATTTTAAACCTGTGGTACAAATGTTTGGCCTAGGCTCTCCAACCACGCACAATAACGGGAAAACGTACTTTGTCCATTACGTGTTAAGGTTGAATTCACACTAAATGTTGTTTATGTTGTCTTTTCATTTGTGAGGGGAGTAATTTATTGCTTTGCTCGTTTTATCGTAAGTATTAGATAATATTTTGAACATTTGTGACTTTATTACTAGGTGTCTTGGTTGTAATTAGGACGAACTTAAAACTGTTTTAAACCTTTTTTTGTCCCTTTCTTAGTAGACAAATAGCTACACATAAGTATATATTTACGCGGACAGCTTTTAGCTTCAATTTTGTACGTGACCCTTTATCTAGTTATTGTTGATCGAAGGTTAAAAACGACTTGAGATTATTTATCATAGGCGTCACACGTTAAAGCGTGGGTAATATATTGCCGATGCGGATGGTGCAGCACTATGCGCTACACGGTAATATAATCGATAAATACAAGGCGGGCTTACGACATTACTATGTTGGTATGTATGATCTCAAAATACTCGAGACGTGTATCGCAGTCTGAACGGGTATCGATGCGGACGATTATTGTGTATTCAATGCGCTAAGTTCTGTGGTTCTATACCGGCGTTTAATGCCGGCTTATCCAGCGCAGTAACACCTCGACAGTCTTATTTTAACGGCTAAAATAATATGACATCAACATTTGGAAAATTGTTTATATATTTTTTCCATCGTCTCAATTTTTTCGTCCGTCTATCGCATGTCGCATTACGGCCGGCGCACTCAGTAGGGGTAAAAGGAAAGGCGCTCGGCAGAGCAACCAAGGCCAATACGGCGATGCCCATGGGTCAATTCCAAATGACTCAATGGGTTAAGTGAATTTTGTACTCAGTTTTTAAAATGCGTCTATCATTTGAGTGATTGTATTTTTTTTTATTCCGTACTCTAATACGCAGATTGGAATTAAAGTATGTAGTTCGATATCTTGGCTACTATTGATTTCACATTACCGTTTCCATTTTCCAAATATTGAGTTAAGATTAAAAACGCTATTTTAATAACCCTAATCGAATAATTTTCCGAACATTTTCAGTTAAATGTCTATGATGGGAAAAGAAGTTTCACTTGCATCGTGTTTTCGTAAAACCATACAATTAGATTTGTACAGTTTAGATTCCTTCAATCATGGGCTTTGAACTATGATACGAATAAACAAAACGTGATTGTGGCTGTCGTGAACGCGAAGAATGAGTCTCGCTCATGCGCTGTTAAAACCTTTTATATACGTTAAGTAACTCTTAGAGATTCCGGTTACTAAATTGTATTGATTTGCATTGATTACATAAATTATGTTGTTTGCGGTATGAAATATGTAATAGTCCGTCGACATGTACGAAATATTGGACACGCAGGATCGTTATATTGAAACGGGACAGAGATATCTAAACGATTTTTTTAATATATTTCAGATGTCTTCTTTCGCGGGATTTCGTGAGGCTCGGCAAGTGGTTTGTGCAACCTTACGATGGCGACGAAGAGGACGTTGGGAAAAGGTTTGTCAATGATTATTAATTACATTATTGTGTTATTTGAAGCATTGAAAAGCAAAAATTTATTTTATGGATTCTAATAATTCTGTTGTTAACCCCTGGACTGTTCGAAACCATAAAGGTTTAAGCTCCATATAAACGAATGTAGATGTCATGACGCACAGGTCAACGATTGTTTGCAGTATAAGCTTAAAAAAATCTGATTTATAACAAAACTTTGAAAAATAACAAATTATCATTACATAGTATAAAACAAAGTCCCCTACCGCGTCTGTCTGTCTGTCTGTTCGCGATAAACTCAAAAACTACTGAACGGATCTCTATGCGGTTTTCACCAGTGGATAAAGTGATTCACGAGGAACGTTTTGGTATATAATTTGTCCAGGATTTCTTTATAATTAGGGCGGGACAACGTTTGCCGGGCCCGCTAGTGTATAATAAAGTCATAAAATGTATTTATAAATTTCTTATTTCTCTGTATCAACTTTTTCTTTACTAAACCATGAAATTTATGATGTCGTGAAATATAAAAAAAAATGATCCGCCATTTTGCGATTTGGGTGGTAAAAAATCAGTCGAGGGGTTAATAGGCGTTGAAGTTCTTACGATAGTGAATATTATCGTATTAACGGAAGATAAGTTTGTTACCGTTCCCTCTATGAACAGTTATCAAACGGAGTGCGTGGTAAAACACGGTTCTCTCCTCTTCCTATATTAAAACGAAGATCTCTGTGTCGTTGTCGTTAAGTCACCAGATCACGACTTCGTTCCCCTTCGCACATTTAAAACCTGAACCACGTCCTATATCATTTCGATATCGGATTAGTCGTGATGGTATAAAACCCCGACATGTACCAAAGAACTTTTCGGAATTCACGTATATTTACTAATTTGAATTGGTAACACTATCAGCTGACGGTGAAGGAAAAAAAAATATAGTGAGGAAACCTGAACCTGAGAAATGTTCTTTCAGTACCAATGTATGTAGGAGAACATAGAACTGTGGGTTTCTCGGAGTTTGAAATCGCCATTACGTCGTGGTCTGGCGTAGTGATTATGGCCGTACCTTCCTTCGGGAAGGGGCCTATAGCCCTACAGGGGGTTTCTTACAGACTGATGATGTTGATGATGGTGATCGGGTTGTGTCCAGTTAAATAGTGAATACTCAATATTTTTGTTTGAATTTTATTTTACGCGCCCTTTTAAAAGCTCAATTATCAGCACTCAAAATTTACTATGTCGAGCTATCATTGTGTGCTTGCAGATTATTAATTTAATCTAAAGGATAAATAATTTACTATTGTTTAATTCTAATTAAATTAATACATAGAAAAATGCATGAAGAAACGTGCTGCGTGTGTTTCTACGAAGGGTAATCGATTATTCATGGGTACTTCACTGACCTTTATGATAGCGACATAGTTAATGGAGTATGACGTCATTAAAGTTTAAAATTAACCTAGTTCTTCATTATGTCATGTATAAATAAATATATTACTTGTATATTTTCATACTCGGTTTCTTTAAAAAATATCTCACGATAATTTAAACGCAGTGGGCGATAACAATTTTCAATTTTATTATACGAACACCAATAAACTGTAAAACGTTAAAATAGAAGTTGGATATGAGCTATTACTAGAAACTAGAATTACTAGAAACATAGCGAAGAAATAAAAGAATCGCGAATTATATTAATAAAACAGAATGGTCTAGAACGTTAGTCCACGAAGTGGTCCATATGGACCCTTGGGGTTCGATTTCGTCCTTCAAGGGGTTTACGTCAGCGAAAACAAAATCGGGGGGTTGGCGATCTACAAATAAGTTATCATTTAGTAGTTACCTACCAAATTCAAGTCGAGAACAATTTCACCCGTCAAAAATACATATGAATTTGATGAATTCCCAAAAATTAAATATTCAAAAAATTGGTAAGGGTTCTATGAGACATACGGGACCATTGCTCTAGAAGATTATAGTGAATAAAGATATAATTTTTAAAAGCAATAAATTGATTATTTGTTTGCTTAAATGTATGGTTCGTGTTTCAGTCCGTGGCACCTGTCGTTCTCGTTCGCGTTCTTCCTGCACGGCGAGAGCACCGTGTGCGCGTCCGTGGACGTGCGCCAGCACCCGCCCGTGCGCACGCTCACCGCCAAACGGCTCGCCAAGCTCGGCGCCTCCGATCATCGCGCCGACGCTAACGGTCAGTGCCCACACACAAACTTAGTTATGTTATGGGTCTCTTCAAAAAGGGATTGAAACACTCTTCAAGGCCGGTAACACAACAACGATACCCCTGGTATTGCAGGTGTCCATAGGCGACGGTAACCATTTACCATCAGATGGGCCGTCTGCCTGTTTGCTGCCCTTCAGAAAAAAAAAAACACTGCCCCTCTCAAACAAATATAACACGTACTAACTTGTCATATTAGCTAAACGTACTGTAAGATATGTCAATGAATTTTCTGGAATTTTCGAAAGTCTTTCCTAGTTTTGGACTGAATAGTAAGCCGTTCAATAGTGGTTTTTATTATTCATATGTATTATTTCACCTTATATTGTATAGTATAGCATATATCAAGAGGACAATCATTACTAAATGTCTTGTTAATTACTTTACTGTTCCAACAAGACGATCACTCCTTGTTAGAACTTTCGCGAATATTGTAACATCTCAAAATACATGCTCGATGTTATTATTTCTCATTCGCTTCTATGGTGCACGATAACTGAGTTATGTTCTGTAAAATACTACCTAATATAGAAATAAAACAGAAACCACTAACTACATGCTAAAAACCCTCAAAAATTTGCATTTTTGCTTATTATGGGGTTATTTTGTACTCACGAGTGTATTGAGTATATTGATGACTGATTAAATATCACACTGCTTAGATGAGCGAGGTGAACACTATGAATTATTTGGTGATTCATGTTATCTGTATTGTGGTTGCAGTGATACTGGCGCCGTTCGGGCTCGAGGGGACGCTGACGGGCCGCGAGTGGAGTGAGGCGGACGCGGCCACCGCGCGACTCCTCGACGCCTGGAGGCACCTCTACCCGCTCGAGCAGGGCTGCGCGGCCGTTGAGGTGATACTGCACACCCTCTCGCCTACACACACACTCACAAGCACGCACGCTCACGTCCTTACGCACATACGCTAATACACGTACGCACGCGCGCTCACACTGGTACGCACGCGCGCTCACACACGAACGCACGCGCGCTCACACACGTACGCATGCACGCATGCTCACGCACACTATATCATAGTGTCTGACCAGAAGCTCATGATGTTAAAAAATGACGTCATCTAAGATGGAAGACACGCTTAACCTAGAAGTGGACTTTGCTCTCAGGCACAGCTGCCGGAACACATCAACAGATGCTTGCCGACAGATTTTCAACTTGAGTATGGTAGCTAGCCAGGTGGACTTGAAAAAAAAAACTACTACCACTATGATATACAAAACATGAATGTCACTTCCTAATACATTTGGTTGGATACATTAGAAAAGATTCAGGTTGAGGATGGTAGTACAACATTGAAAATATGATTACAGTATAGTTACGTCACTATGTATTACTCCACCATTGATGTATCCCCGAACGTGTTTAGCATTAGTAAGAAATACTTTGACAACATTTCATTAAGTCTAGACAATAAAGAGATAATTATGTTGAAACAAGAATAGAAAATATGTGTAATATATCACACTGGACACTGCTCACATTTATACAACTGATTTTACTTTTATATAATTTCTACGGATAATTGTATGTTTTGGTATTATTATTTTTTAATGTATATATAATATTTTAATTTTATTATATTATACTAATTTGTTACTGGATTTCTATAATTAAGTTTGTTTTCTCGACACAGACATTGATAATAGAGTGTTGAAACGTTTCCTTTATTTACATATGTGTAGTTATTTCCATTGATTCTGTTGTGTTATCACTAATAGATAACATTTTAACATTGACGAAAACAATCATTGGCATATTATGAATATATACATTATACACATACTTAATGTCAGTTTTATATTTAAACTTTGATAATGGTCCATAAATTGTTAGAATATTTCAAGCAGATTTGATATAAACACACATTGTCTTATAAAGTAATAAGATTATTGGTTATAACAAAATAGATTCTGTAATTTAAAAATTCCGAATTTTTATATAGTACGCAACTTGGTGCGTCTATATTTTAATGTTGAATAGTGATACTTCTCTGTTATTCAAATTTATTAGAAACTGCCATAAACTATTTTATCATAATAAAACAATGGTGGAATTTTATAGCTATTTGAGAGAAAGGGAAGGTGTTTTTGTTTGTGTTAATTTTTTTTACTCTACTGTTTGACCACAATTTTACTTGCAAAATGATTAAGTGGCTCTCAAGTAATCTTCGGGAACAATAACTTTTATATTTATTAGAGTACTCGCTGACCCTGCCATGCGTTACTGTGGCCCAATTAATATGTGTTGAATTGTTGAGTTGAAAATGGTGATAAAGTATTTTAAAAATTAAAATGTGGCGCCGTCTTTAAGGTATCTATAGCAGTCGGTTCTACATTTTTCCGTCAACAAACTACTTTAAAACATCATCTGTTCGAGACTGGTGAAACTTACAATTAATAACAATAATCAACATTGACAATAATTTAATTTGTACTTAGAAATTATAAATTATCTTATCTCTTACGTTGTATCAAATTATACATAAATTGCAACGTTTCATGAAGATCGAGTGGGTAGTTTCGGAGTTCGTCGTGGACAAACATCGTGCCATTGGAGTTTATGTGTGAAGGTGTATGTGTGTTGTGTGCAGGTGGTGTGCGGGGAGAGCCGCATGCCGTACCCGGTGCCGTACGTGCTCGTCACCGAGATGGAGCCGCCCGAGCGCCGCGCCGCCGCGCACGCCACGCTCGCGCCCCGCGCCGCGCGCGCGCTCACCGCGCCCAGACCCCACCTGGTAACCGACACCCCCCCTCGCCCCCAAATCGAGCTCTTTAAATCTATTATCCAGAAATACATATCTTAATATATTTTTTCATGAGTTCTTTTAGATTCTTTTATAAATTATTCTATGATTTTATTTTTATATATGTTTAAAAAATCGATTTCATAGTGTCAGAGATCATTTCACTGTGTCGATGCAATGTTTAATATCGATTAAAATAATAGATTTTTCTATGTTTGAAAATTTATTAAACAATCTCGGATTGCCATCCCTATTCGGAATCCGAAACAAGGACATTCTTATACAAAAATGTACCTCAACTGTACGTTTCCATAGCAATCAAACGTACACGCGTAATCGTGACACGTTATCAACAAGTAAAAACGTCGCGTTGTATGTGTTTTTGGAACGTAAACAATGTTTCTTCATAATATACTCTTAAGTTTATTTAAAGTAAATAAAGTATTACCTTTTAATTGATTATTAACTTTGTAATATAGTTATTTTTTGGTATACCAATACTGGAAAATAAAAAATCCCATGTATTATTCTCAACACCAAAATTAGTTCCTTCGCATTATCATTTTCACAATTTAATTGAAATCCGTTTAGGCGTTTACATTGTGATTAATGAATAAGAATCCAATTATATATTACATACATTAATAATGTTTTGAATCAATAAACTTATTTAGGTATACCTATTAAATTATCAACTAATTACTTTATTCACCTGTAAAATCTATATAAAATGTACAGTTAATCCACTAATATATACATACACACTTGCATCTAAAGCTTACATAAAATAACATTCGATGATTATAATATTCCAGACGGCGGAGCTCTGCTACAGCGACCCGAGCGGAGACAAGAACGAGGACTTCGTCGATCCCACCGGAAAAACACCCTGTACCTGCACCAAGTGAGTCCGGTTTCATCACTGAAACACCCCCTCCTCTGTCGATCATCTGTCCAATGCTGTTTATTATTATTATTATGCGGCATTAAGATACACCAGCTGTGGTTATAATTCTTAAAAATCGATAATGATCGAGTAGATTTATTGTCGATACTAAAAATGTGTTTATCGATAATCGTACCTCTCTACAGATGGTGTATCTAAAGCAAACTATTGCGTATAGAAGTAGATAGGCAAGCAGTATATATAGTAGTCTCTGTTCGAATGTTTTGTGTTTATTCTTATATCTTTCTATAAGTATCTATGGTGAAAATCTTTTATTTTTAATTATCTATATCTTATTTTGATATGCATACAAATAGATGAATGCATTATCGATATTCAATCTTGTTTGAAAGCCCATAAAATTGAATATTGATTATGTTCTATTATATATAGGAATATGTAGACATTGTGTAGATTTGATAGGTAGATGTTACGTATGTGCTTGTGATTTATTTATGTATATATATTATAGTATTATTATATACATATATAAATATTACAATAGTATTTGTATGTAGAGTTGAACAGTAGAGGTTTAAAAGCTTTACCTAGAGTGATATAAAAAGAACTTCACCGCGACAAAGGAATCTGATCTCTACTTTCGTAAGTTACTCGATATTTTAAAATCAAGTTATTAGGCAATGGTCTTGGATACGATTCCTTTGTCTTACACAACGCTTAAGTACAGACTCTCTTCACACTTTTACATATGTTATCTATAAGGCGAGTTAATATTCTCAAATAGTCGAAGAATTATAATAAAAATATCTAAAGTAAAATAAAAAAAGATTGTGTGGTTTTATGAAACCACGGTAAAAGTGAAACTTTTTATCACATTATAGACATTTAACTAACAATAGTCTATACACTACACGGTCAGCTGCTGCGAACTATAGGCGCCGCCATATTGGCCCTGGCTGCTCTGACGAGCCTTTCACTTTATCCCTACTCCGCGGCCGACCATCACGCGACATGCAACACACGGACGAAAAAGTTTGAGACGATGTAATAAAAGTTTCACTTTAAAAATATTCGGTAGACATTTCTATTACAAAAGACAGGATACAAAAGTGTTGATTGGATCACGTTAGACTCTCGAAATATTTGACTGAGTCGAATATGATTTTAGTAGTTTTGGTAGTTTATTGGCTTTTCATTTCGTGATTTAGCGAACAATTTAAAGCATGATGAGGGAAATAAATAAATTTTTAAACTCAAGTACAGTCAACTGCGATTCCAGTAAATTTCCTTATATTAAAGAGATATAAGTGATGTTTATCGTATCGTAGAATAGTTGAATGGTATTTATTATACGAGGTGGAGTAATATGATTTCGAGTGTTACGGAGTAAATGGAAGGTGCGTGTCGGCTTTATAGTACAGGTGTGTAGAGTGATGTAGAAGTGTGTCGAGCAGTGCGGGTAGGCGGCTAGGCGTTTAGGCGGGTAGGTGAGTAGGTGGGTAGGCGGGTAGTGGCGGTAGGCGCGGAGGGGTGGTAGTGGCGTGAGGCGGAGGGCTAGCGTTGTGTTGGTGCAGGTTGCGGAGGCGCCGCGGGCCCCGCGCCCCTCCCTTCCACCGACGCACGCACCCGCCCCGCGCCCCGCGAGCCCCGCCGCTCCCCGCGCACGCCGAACCGCCCTCGCCCCCCGCCCTCAGACGGTGAGTACTCACCCCGGCACACGCACACAGACTCATTGACACACACACGCACCAACACGCATCACGCAGACAGTGCGAACGGACTCACAAATGATGCAATGCTTGCTGAAGGCCGCATGATCGCATTGCCTTATATTAATATTTATAGCATTCTATACGATATACTTGTATGATTATTGCATGCACATCTAACAGATTGTGTCTTTTGTCTATCATATACATTGCATGTTTTGTGTCTAAGTATACTTATTAGTACTATATTCTCTATTTGATTCAGTGTCATTATATTTTTTTTAGACATTTCAAATTAAATTAATTATGCATTTACCACGTTTATGTCAAAATAAAATAACAATAATTGTCGCCTAACTCTTAAATTGAAATTGAAATAAGATATTTATCGATAACAATGATACAGTGTGATGTTTTCTCAACAACCATATAAGAATATATCGCATATATGTTCTATTCACTGTCATACTGGTGTTGCATGTTCAACCATTCAACCCTTAAATTGAACTTGAAGCACTTGAAAATACACTTAGAAGTATAATAAGAAGTTACTTGAAATTCAGAAGATTAATTAGTATTTGAAGTTTATTACGCATTTTTACAGTACATTATAATTATACAATTCTGAACTTAACTGATATTATTATTTATATTTAATCGTGTATTAGATATTTTTCCCAAGTCCTATTTTTATAGCAAAATTTTAAGAATTAAAAAATTACTCAAAACAGCTAAAGTGGTATAAAATTAAAATTATTGGAAAAGAGATATTGTCTAATATAATCCCTCCACACAGTACTTTTTAAGTGTTATAACAGTATTTTTTCTTATTTATATTCTTATATTGTTTATCTATCTTTATCAATTTAAGGGTCGATGCTAAAATAACATAAGTCGTGTTGCAGCCACAATAACTATCCGATATTCACGAAATAACATCTACCTCTCATTTCTCGAAGCTTCTAATTTCGTCTTCCATGTTTACTCGAATCATATTTCATATATATCATGCGGTGCTCTTATATAAGTGACATTTGACGTCTTTCACAAACGCGTGGAGTTATATTTATCGGATGTTGCACGTCTCAATTCAATAAAGCTATGTCAACATATGATTTACGTTAATTTGAGTTGATGGAGAAGTCATTACTTTTTTTTTATTTAGTCCCAGTCAAAATCCCTCAGCTGGGATTTTGAGATCCAGATGATGAGCGGATCATGTTTTGTTTTTTTTATATTTAACAATATTGTAGATTTCGTGGTTTAGTAGAACAAAATTTCATACACATGATAAAAATAATTTAATAATAAATTTTACATCAGAATTGTGATGTTACAATCATACATAATTTGTTATTTTTCAAAGGTTTTCAGTATCTCATTAAGTTTATGCTGCTAATAGTTTGTTGACCTGTGTCTCATAAGGTCTACATTCGTTTGTATAGAGTCTAAACCTGTACGATGTTATTACAAAAAAGTTAATACGTATTGAATACTTGCTTCAAAAAGGTTTCGTATTAAATGTACCGCGCTCGCCCGAGGTAAGTTCGCGTTATTCTTTTTCGCAAATCTAACCTAACGTAACCAAAGCGAGACCAAAGAGCAAGATGGCGAACATTCAGCGACCGCGGTGCATTTAATACGAAACCTTTTTAAAGCAAGTATTCAATACGTATTTAACTTTTTTGTAATAACACCGTTATGGTTTTGGACAGTCCAGGGGTTAAGTACAAATATACATTCCTTAAATAAGTCGTTACAGTTCTTAATAAGTTAAATTCAATTTTAATCGTTCATGTAACAAGTTTATTTTTTTTCGATTTCCAGTTTTTATACACTGAGAATGAAGTTCAATTTTTGCTGTCCATTAGGTTTTTTTTTATGATCATAATTTACATGTACAAAATTTGAAGGTGTTAGAAAATTAAGTAAGATGTTAGGAATGGTTAAAATAGGATTTAGTTTATTTCGTAATGTTACGAGACATATGTTGACATGTTGGTGGTGACGTGCACCATGCGTGACGTGTGGTGTGACGAGCGTGTGCGTGTGTGCAGATGCGTCGGTGGCGGCGGGTCGCCGGGCAGCTGCGGCGCCGCGTCCCCTCCGGCCGGCGTGTCGGCCCCGCCCTCCGCCGGCGCGCCCCCGCCCTCGCCCTCGCACCACGCCGCGCACCCCACGCAGGTAACATACCACCACTATTCACATACTCTATTTTTGACAACAGATCTTGTAGTTTATATACAAGATTTTACCCATACAACAATTTAACCAAGCATATATTACAGTTGATTACATACAAACTTGGGTACAAGCGCAGTACATCACGAGCACGTCGACGTCATCGGTGAAGCGATTTTCCACTATCAAATATATTTTAAATCACTTAACTCGGCTAAAGCTAAAAAATATATATACCAAGAAAGTATATATAGATTATTAATTATGTAGTATATACAGTAAGATTTATGTGTATCTGTATGTTTGTTTGTTGTTGCAGTCGTCGACGCTGGTGCCGACGACGCTGCACACGCCGGCGCCGACGCCGGACCCGCTCGCGCCCGCCACGCCCGCCCCGCCCTCGCTGCCGCCCCCCAAACTCTACAACCAGGTACGTGCTCATACATTATTGTATTCATTTAACGTGCTTTGAACAAGGTTTATACGTGGCCGGTGTGTGTGTGCGCTGACAGGGCGAGTCTCCGGGTGGCGGGGCGGGCTGCGCGGGGGGCGGAGGGGGCGGCGGCGCGGGGGGCGGTTGCGGCGGCGCGGGGGCGGGCGGCGAGCTGTGCAGGCGGCCGGTGCTGCCGGCGGCGCCGCCCAAGCTGGACCCGCTCGAGGACGAGCACTCGCTGCGCATGCTGTACGACTACACCACCGTCTACGCATGGTAACTACATTTCCGTATTACATTCCATGAACCCAACATATTCAAACTACTTTAACATATTATTCAATGTGTATTCAACATGTCCCTCGGGGCATTTGATATTTTGACAAAAAATAGACGTATCTTCATACTCTTTTTTTCGAACTGTCTACACTATTGTTCTGACGTGCCTTCACAACTTCACCTGACAACATCACGTATTACACAATATTACGTTACAACGTCAAACATATATACAGTGTGCGCAGAAAGTATTCGTACACTTAGCATTTTCACAGAAAATCGGCATTATTTCGGGTTTTATGAAGTTCGGGCAAGCAAAAAAAATACATGTTATTTTCTAATATTCCCTTATATTATATCCGTAGAAAAAAATTCAATAACAAAAATAAATTCTCTCTGATGGAGAATAAAACAATAACATATCCTTATTCTGAGGGAGCAAAAAGTATTCATACACTTCGAAACTGGCACCCTCGGGTGGTCAATTCGGCACGATTTGTTTATTTATTCGTGCGAAGGTAGTCCCGAAAATCAGTCACACAATTAGAGATATTTGCGTACTGTCTGTTAACAGTTGTACAGTTGCGAGAATATAAATATGGGCCGTAAAAGAAAAGAAATATCCGAAATGGAGCGGAAATTGATAATCAAACTCCACAACGAGTGCAAATCACTTGCAGACGTTGTAAAAATATTAGGTCGACCTCGGTCAACGATCCAATATGTAATAGACCGATTTTGTATCACCAAAACGGTGAAAAACCGACCCAGGAGCGGTCGTCCTAACGCTCTTAATGATACAACGCGACGTTACATCGTGAGAGATATTAAAAAGAACCCTAGAAAGAGTGCCTTGCAAATCATAGCTGAGCTGGAAAGTCTAGGTACTAAAGTATGCCCCAACACTGTGCGCTGTGTGCTCCGGGAAAATGGGTACCATAGCCTAACACCACGTAAATTCAATATTTTTGGGTCGGTTGGACGAGTCCGTGTGTGGCGGCAGAAAAACGCAGAGCTTTAATCTCGAAGTCTACTTCCCACTGATAAACACGGGGGTGGGTCCGTACTAGTCTGGGGCTGCATGGCTGCTTCTGGAGTGGGTAAATTACATTTTATAGAAGGGACGATGGACCACAAGATGTACATAAATATTTTGAAGGAAAACCTTCATGCTAGTGCTGCCAAGCTTGGCCTAGGAAATAACTTCATTTTCCAACAGGATAATGATCCTAAGCATACGGCTCATAATACGAAGTTGTGGCTTCTTTATAACGTGTCAAAATAGTTAGGAACACCACCCCAGTCTCCGGATCTGAACCCTATCGAACATTTGTGGGGCCACTTGGAAACAGAGATCAGGAAAAGGCAGATCTCTAACAAAACTGATCTCAAGATGGCTCTTCAGGAAGAATGGGACCGAATTCCTCCCTCCCTGTGTGCTACCCTCGTTGGATCTATGCCCAGGCGATTAGAAGCTGTTAAAGGGGCAAAAGAATACCCTACAAAATATCAAATATTCATATCCAATGTAAATTTCTAGTCTTTTACGGGGAAAAAGCCGACTGTACGAATACTTTATGCTCCCTCAGAATAAGGGTATGTTATTGTTTTATTCACCATCAGAGAGGATATATTTTTGTTATTGATTTTTATCTACGGATATAATATAAGGGAATATCAGAAAATGACATGTATTTTTTTTTGCTTGTCCGAACCTCATAAAACCCGAAATAATGCCGATTTTCCGTGAAAATGCTAAGTGTACGAATACTTTCTGCGCACACTGTAAGTAGTTCTTACACGTGGTATGGAACGTGTTAAACATGTACCTAGTTATCAATTGTAGTTTACATTTGATTCAAATAATATATATGTATAATTTACAACATCAGAAAAAGTACATACTAAATTAAAATGTAAAAATATTGATAAACTATGACACAGTTTTATATCAATATATCGTAACGCGAGGACACGGTCACGTCAATTGTGAAGTTCTACATTGGCGTGAATCTTTAGACTCGCTAAATAATAATAACCAATTTGCGCGGCAACATTATTTCATTCCAATATATGTTGTGTTCGATGTAGGGTGACAGACGCGATTACATTATATCGATTGTTATAATTATAGTTGAATTGGTGTAGTGAATGTATTAAATTACTTGAGAACCTGGGCACTACAGTATGGAATTCTTCAAAGGGAAAATAAATATGTTATTGAAGTGTCCATAGGTTGTAGTAACTGTTTAATATGAGATGGTTATCATCATGGTATAAAAAAGCAATTTAGACAGAACACTTCTGTAGAAGCGTTTTGTTGTTCTGATGAGCTGGCACATTATGCCACTATGTATATATATTTGCTTCTAAAACATATTTGCGTACTTTTATTTATAGTAGAAAAAGTGTTACCAAAAGATTGGTTAGGAAACTTACAACTACTAGTAACAAACAAGTTGAAGATTGTGTTGACAAGAATGAAAATGTCATTATCAGCCTGTATGAGAGCTACTGCAGGGCCATAGGCCTCTTCCCGAAGGAAGGTATGGGACATATGACCATGCCAGCCCACAATGTATTGCTGATTTTAGACTCTGAGAAATCAATACTTGTATATTATTATAATATATATAAAATTTCTCAGGTTCATGTTTCCTCCCGATGTTTTCTTTCATTGCCAGCTGATAGTGTTACCAATTTCAATTGGTAAATGTGCGCGAATTTCGAAAAATTGGTTGGTACGTTCCAAGATTTGAGCTTTTGGACATCGGATTGATATTCCACCGGTCAAACCGCTAGACCAGCACAAGTTTTAATTTGTTGCGTTGTGATTGTGTTAAGTAATGAAAATGTAGTTGAGTTGAATGTGGCAGGTTGGAGCACCCGGTGAAGCGGTTCAAGAGCGAGGAGAGCTGGTTCCGCGAGGAGGTGGCGGCGGAGGCGGCCGACCTGTACGCGGGGCACGAGCACACGGCGCGCGCCGCCACGCCCGCGCACCCGCACGCGCACTCGCACGCGCACGCGCCGCACGCACCGCACGACCTGCTCGACATCAAGCAGGAGAAACCTGACCATAATGTACGCTCTATCTCTATATCACTTGTACAGGGTTTCATATCAAACGGACATCATTTTTATTTGTTTTTTGAAGTGTGGCTTCTTATAGCACAGTAGGGTAAAGTTTTAGGAAAGGGAAAAGGCACAATTGACTATTAAAACAAAAGTCATATACCACCTTTTTTGCATTTCGAACGCAATGTTTAGTTCATCCTTTATCAAAAATATACCTACTTTTATATATTTAGTCTATTCAAAATCCTGTGACAAGATGTAGTCAATTGTTATCAAGGATTTGTTTTTAGTGCACATGCCAGTCTTCTTTATTTTTGTTGTTGTACAACAATGTGACCTCATTATACCTTATGGTCAGCAAAGTGCAATCAGAAAAGCAACAGTGTCTACCGAGAGACCTACAATTCATTAGTAATAATTGTTGCTACGACGTATTGCAAGCCTTTTGCTAAACAGCTGATTCCAAAAGAGATTAAACTAAAGGAGTTGCAGTGTTCTTCTGATATCCAGCAATCAAATGTCGTGTTATGAATTCGTATTGAATACAATTGTTACGTCTTAACTAATATTATATGAATGTTCCAGGAGGACTCAAAAGAGTACAAAAATTTATTCACGTCGGACGGTTTGTGTCCCACGTACAAGGACCTCGATCAGATATTCGACAACTCGGACGACGCCGCCAGCGGCGATGAGACGGTAAGACTTGTGAGTGTACAAACCTTTATTATTACATCTAGATATACATACATTCATTGTCATGATGTGTTGATCGTGCACGATTAACTCCGAAATTACTCAACCGATCTACATGATCATTCGTGTATAATTTGGTCCATCTTGAGAGATAGGATTCAATATTTTTTAATTACAAATTAAATGAATGTCAATGTTGATTACTTTTATTAATTGTATGTTTCATCAGTCTCGAACAGATGGCGCTTTAAATTAGTTATGGTTTGGTTATCGTTCATAATATAATATGTAGTGTTTAGGTTTAGTTTTACATGTGAGTCTGGTTGAATGAATAAATAAATAAAAGTCGTTAGTTCATATCAATTTAGTGTCATATTGTTCAGTCCGTTACATATTACATTGATCTCTTAAACACTTAACTAAATTATTTGGCTAGAGACACAGATTTATTATAATGTACGGATGCTTGCATATATATCTGCAACCGGAGTGACTGTACAACCCTCTAACAGAAAATCGACGTAAAGTAAGTATGATTGCATTGTTGCGTTTCATTCGGTCAATTAGAGCGTCGGAGTCCCACCTTCTTTCCCTCCTTTCCCCTTTCTCCCATCCGTTCCCCCTCCTCAAACGCAGGCTGGTAACGCACTTACGTCTCCCCTAGTGTTGCTAGTGTCTATAGACGGCCGTGATCAATTACCATCCTGTTCGTTTGCCCCCTGTAATATGAAAAAAAAGAACATTATTGTGTAAGGTTAAACGTAGGTAAAGGTAAACGTTGAATGACTTTGCAGTGTGTATAGATGTGAGTGTGCGTCCGTACACAGTGTATGAGTGGAGGGTGTCGGTGTGTGTAGATGCAGGTGTCGACGCCACCGGACTCGAACAAGTCGGGGGGGTGCGAGGAGTCGCGGTGGACGGGGCGGTGCGTGCGCGCGGAGGAGCTCAGCAAGATGTTCCCGACGCCGCCCAGCATGGAGGCGCACGCGCAGCCCTCGCCCGGGTTCTGCCTGCCCGACGAGTTGCCGCCGCCCCAGCGCCATCTGCAGCCGCCGCCCGCCGGCTCGCCGCCCCCCGACCCCGCCATAGAGGTACCCTCTCGCAACCATCCCTAACCTATAAAGGCACTATGTCTATGTACCGCAAAAACATACACAGCCTGGATAATGAAAATGACAGTGTAGCTTACCAGAGACTAAAAACCATTATTTCTTAAGTAGACATAATACAAACGGTACATACAATATCTGATCACTAGATCACATTAGTAGCATAAAGTTATTTTGACACAATTTTAACACACTCCCTTAACAAAGTAAAATATACATCAACACTGGATGTAGTAAAACACCAACATAATTTAAATACTAGAAACAGCAACAAATTGATCATTCCACGTTTGCGGCTCACTCAGACTAAAAACAGTTTTTTTAGGTCTTAAGTTTTATAACAAAGTTCCAAAACACATTACTAATTTCCTCGGATGTGAGTTCAAGCACCATATCAAGCGAGTTTTAATGTCTAAAGGATATATTGGGTTGATCAATGTGTGAACGATGGTGACGTCTAGAAATAATGCCATAATGACAATTACTACGCATCCACCAAAAACAAGAGTGACATCTATGTTTATACAAATATGTATCATGAAAAGACAAACCTCATCGAATTTTTTGCCGGTTCTTCTCTAATGACTGTGTTTTTTCCGAACCAGTGGTAGTTTTGACATTTATAAGCGCTTTCTCAAAGTCTACATTTTGGATTGCAATAAAAATGTTCTATGTGTAAATTCTAGTAGTCACTTCGTCATTACATACACAATGATATATTCATGTATAACGATGCTATAAACTTATTTTTCTGCAGACTCTTGGTCTATATCTTTCTTCTGCTTTCGTTTATTTTATTAGTTATGACAAAAATCGTTGTAATTTTAAACAACTATCGTTATTATTTCACGTAATCATTAACTATTTTAGATTGGATTCTTAACTGAGATTATTGCCTTTATAGCGGCTTCATTTTCTTCATGCAATAAACTTAAAAACATGTATTAACATTATAAACATAGTATGTGTTCATATTGTAAAAGTTTAACTAAATAACTTGTCTCTGCGGTCAGGACTGGTCATTCGTGTTCAAACCGCCGACGGTGTACAAGTACGTGGGCTCGTCTAAGTACGCGCCGCTGACGACGCTGCCGAGCCACCTGCTGCCGCCGGTCTCGCTCCCCCCGCACGCCGTGTACCGCCCGCGCCGGCACCGCCTCGACCGCATCGACCGCCTCGACCCCTCACAACAGAACAACCACCACGACGACGCGCTCCGCACCGGTTAACACCCTCACTTACTTTATCTCAGTGAAGCTGATTTTAAATATCGAATCTATCACAAGAATGTAGTGAAACATATGACACATGACATGACTATATAAATTTCCTGAAAATATTGATAAACACAACACAGTTTAGAGTGATAGTATTGAACATGTCATTAGTGATGTGATTTAACACTTTCTGTGCAACGTGTATCACCATTAATGCACATACAACTTGATGTTTAGACCACTTATATCACCGTTGGTACACGATTTAACAACTATAGAAAACGAAAGAATAAGTGTACGGCGGGACGTGCAGCGAGGCGTCTAGTGGAGCGTGGAGTGACCAAGAGATCCATTCGCCCGCCACTCCGGACACCTACGTATTAATGGATCTGTTTCACACGAACGCCGCACGCGCCGCCCCGCTTGACGCTCGATTTAAGCGTCCACTCTGGCCGTACGCTTGTAATCTTATGTGTGATAATACGTGATGTAATTAAGTGAACCTGTGAAGGTCCATCAGTCCAATAGCGTATACGATTTAAAGAAAGTAGGATAATACACCTATTTTTTGTCAAAATATCAAACGTCTTCAAGGACACGTCAGGCAAAAATGGCTTGGCACGGAACGTATTAAACAATCCGTTATAGTAAGTTGTCTGTTGCGCAGGTATAAAGCGGTCTGCGTCCCCCATGACGACGGAGCCCCGCGAGGTGAGGTCGCGCAACTCGTGCGAGCGCGTCCCGAGTGCGTGCGCGCGCGCCTCCCCCGCCGGCAGTGCGGGCGCGCCGCGTCGCCTGCACTCCCCCGCGAGCGCGCGCCCCGCCTCCGTGACGTCATGCACGACGCCCGCGCCGCCCGCGCACCCCGCCCCCGCCGCGCGCACGCAGCCCGCCTGTCCGCTGCTGCTCAACGTGCTGCTCGCCGATACACCACTCAACGTCTTCCGGGATCATAACTTCGACAGTTGCACGCTCTGCGTCTGTAACGCTGGACCAAAGGTACATACCCTACAAGCACATGCCCTCCGCCCCCCACCCCTCTTTCAATTTTCAATATACGTGTTATTGTAATATCAGCTATAATAGATTATAGTTGATTCGCGACCAAAAGGCGACACAGCTTCCAATTGTTATTTTTAAACGTGAAGTTGTCGCTATAACAGTTGTTGAAAATCATTGATGTAATCAGCTTGGACAGATATAGTGGGGCAGAATGGATAATAATAGTTGCTAATATAACTGCTTCTTCTTAAGAGTTTACCATGATGGCACTTTACTACATTTTCATTTAAAATCTAGAGATGAGGAACTTGATCTCCCAGTGCAAGTCGGCGTTCGAATCGAAGCCGTCTCAAGTCTTGCATAAAATTATATGCAAACCAATTTATTGTAGAGTTTGGAAGGCGTGATTATCACAGTATGTAATTATTATGAGTATTAGACATGAGAATTTGTACTGTTTGAACACTGCTGGTTTTAGGTTGAAGATGTTTTAAAAGGAACATGTGTAGTATATGAAGTGTGGGAGCAGGTTATGAGATGTATAGTGAGTGTGTGTGTGGTGTGTGCAGGTGGTGGGCAACATCCGCGGCGGGGACGCGGCCACGTACCTGGGGGGCGGGTGCGGGGAGGGCGGCGACGGCGGGGAGGGGGAGGCGGGGGAGCTCGCGCTCGGGGACGACGAGCCCTCGCGTTGTACCTGCGGCTTCAGCGCTATCGTCAACAGGCGGCTCGCGCATAGAGCCGGACTCTTCTACGAGGTAATACAGCCTTTTTTAAATATGTACGCTTATAAACTTATCTGCCATCTATAACATTTACTCAGGCGTATTCTAACCATTGAATACTCTGAAATGGTAGTTATAATATATTATACTAAGATTTTTTATCATTTCTTGAATAAATGTTAAACGAATATCTGATATACTATGGTATAAAGCAGAAGTATTTTTTTTTATTTCACAACATTTTATCCATTATGTATAATAATACTTTGCTTAAATGGAACTCATTCAGCATTCGAGTCGTGTTAAAGAAAACAAAGATTGTTTTTTATAATTGTGACACACAATTTTTATCACTCAAAACTTGAATATTATAAATTATACAATATTATACATATACAATAAACAAAATATAAAACGTCTTAGACGTATTTCATTAATTCTCTCAATTCTGATTTTGGTTGAAAATATTATTAGTCTGTATAATAATGTGTTTTATCCGTTTAGGACGAGATAGAGATAACTGGTCTGTCGGAAGAGCGTAGAGGGGAGGGCGGGCGGCGCGGGGGGCTGGGCGAGGTGGCGGGCGCGGTGAGCAGCGCGGGCGCGGCCCCCGCCCCGCCCCCCGCCTCCGCGCTCGCCCGCGCCGCCGCCGCCGCCGCAACCCGCTCCCGCCCCCCGCCCGGCGACCATCCACTCAACCTGCTCGAGTATGTACACCCAAAATTGAGCATATTAAATCTTTGTTATATAATAGTTACAATTAAACCTTGAAATGTAGCGAAACGCAATGTGTCTAGTCATTAAACATTTATATAAAAAAGTAATCCCTAAATATATTAGCTACATATACATGTGTACGTGGATACATGATATTTTATACTGTATGATACCAGTGACATATTCCAGTGGTATATAACAAGTGAAAAGAAATAAAAAGTATTAGTTAACAGTTATTATGATGTGTATCAGGTATTCAGATGGCGGAGCTGCGGCAGCGCGGGCGCTGCGGGCGGCGAGCCTCGCCTCCAAGCAAAACAATATCACTACCTCCCCTAGTACCGGCAGCGCCGTGCACCGGTGGCCCTTCATCGGCGCACGCGCACCTCGCTCCTCCAGGGACGTCGTCAGGTATATTTATCTACCTACTTACTCTTCAATATCATATAGGGGTTAAATAAGAACACATAAGATAAATTTAATTTTAAAACCAGAAGAATGGCAGTTCATCACAAGTTCTGTTTTCAAGAAATGTATAAATAGTACAGAAAATTTATTTCAGTGAATGTTCTGTTGATAAATGCACACTCCTCAATATCAAAATATAATGTTTTGTTAAATTATATGTGATTGATATTATTTCTAATGAATTGGTAAAGATGATATGAATTTTATTTTATTTAGATTGATGCGACGATTAAGGCCGCTGCTACAAGACGCGATCCAAAAGCGATGTTGCGGCGCGCGCATGTGGGACGGCGTCACCGGACCACTGACGTGGCGGCAGTTCCACCGGCTGGCCGGGCGCGGCAACGAGGACCTCTGCGAGCCCCAGCCCGTGCCGCCGCTGCTCGTCGGGCACGACCGCGACTGGGTCTCCGTCTCGCCCTACGCGCTGCGCCACTGGGAGCGGCTCGCGCTCGAGCCCTACTCGTACGCACGCGACGTCGCCTACGTCGTGCTCGCCGCCGACTGCGACGCGCTCGCCGACCCGTTGCGCACCTTCTTCCGCGAGCTCTCCGCCGCCTACGAGGGGTGCCGCCTCGGCCGACACCAGCCGCTGCACGCGGTCGCACGCGACGGCCTCGTGCGCGCCGCCCCGCCCCCGCCCTCCTCGCCTCCCGCCTCCACTCCGGCCTGCGACGAGTGGGCCGGCGAACTACCCCGCGGCAGGCTCGGCGAGTACGTGCGTGCGTACGCGGCTGCGCTGCGAACCACGCTCGTTCCGCAACTAGCCGCACTACACATGGACCGTGTGTTAGCCGATAGCGAGCGGCACGACCGACCGGCTCCCGCGCCGCCCGCTCCCGATCCCCCCGCGGGCGCGCCACCCCCGGACTCGGACGTGGAGGCGCCCGGGAGCTGCGGCCAGACGGCGCCCGCGCCCGCACCTGACGAGGAGGGCGGCGCACCAGCACTTGTCATTTACGTCGTGGAACCGCCCGCCACGCACGCGCACCGGTCACACGCGTTGCACTCGTTACTTCGACTTGCGGCCAACACCTATGATCACCTGCATCACCACAATCCACTTGTTAAGGTCAGTAACCATAATACTTCAAATAAATACATTATTCAACTTTATAAATTAAGAATGCTTAGTCATTCCTATCCCATAGTGACCTGACGAAATCTCGTTTTACTTGCCGTGGTATACTCACCGTCAAAGTAACTCCAATAAAAACCTTCCCATTCCTTCATCATTATCAGTTATTTGAGATTAGCTTCTGTTAAATTTCGTTGATGTATGTAAAAGCTGCCAGTCTAGCAATCGTGTCGCGTTTATCTTCAAACTGCTCGATATTTTGTAGTACATAACGCAAATCTTCCCACATACGTATTTATTACTAGCTATACCCGCAGCTCCACAAGCGTTTTTTTTATTGTATTATACAAATGCTCTTTAAAAACAATTGTAAGTACGAAACGCACGCCACTTACAGTAACATGTACCGTATATATTATATATATAAATACTAACAGTGTGTCAATTGAGGTTTACCATCAGCAACATATTTGCAACCTTGACCCACCATATAACTACCTCAGAGCTCACTTCTTACGCTTTATAAAGAACTAATGAAACAATGACTTCAAGATGTTATTGATTAATATAATATGTCCCTATTGTCAATAAGTAATACGTCTATGATCTAATATCTTATTAGAAAGACCCCTTCGATCGTCAAAATTACTATTAATAATTATAATGTTGAATTGAAAACAATGAATGAGCTGACGTCTTGAAATCTTGCATAAATATAAATCAAGATATAACATTTTATATCTGTCTAAGCAGTTTTTAATATTCGACTATTTAAATAGTGCTCATTGAACTCGACACATTATTCTTATGTTATTGTGGTTATCGAGTTATGTAGAAGAAAGCGCGGTAATTTAAAGAAATGACCGCCAAATTGACTAAAAAACAATATAATTCAAATTACGTACATACATACAGATATATGAATTTCAATTATATTTATTATTGGAGTCCAGTACAACGCACGTCTTACGCACATGTTTACAATGCTCAACATATTTTTTGCTAAATTTCATGCGGACGAAGTCGCAGTTGACAGCTAGTCCAAAATAGAATAACTTAAATTACTTTTTATAAGTTCAGCTATCTACCAGTGAAAGTCTCGTGAAAATCGGTCCAACTGTTTTGGAGACAGCACTGCGGACGAAACCACGGTTAACAGCTAGTCTAAATTAAAATAGACGAAATAATTATACGACCACGACTGTATAATTGTTATTGTACGTCCACAGATAATATCGTTGGAGAGCGTATGCGAGGTGTGGGGCGCGAGCGGGGGCGGGGGCGCTGGCGTGGAGGAGGAGGTCGGGGGCGGGGGCGCGGGGGGCGGCGCGCAGGTGCGTGCGCTCGCGTTCAGCGTGTTCAGCAGCGCGCGGCGGCTGCTCGCACACCACGCCAACGGGAAGTCGCTCACCGGGTTCGGCACCGCCGCACACGCGAACCTCTTCCTACACTCCAAAGACGTGAGTCATTTTTATTTTACTACAATCTATAATAAGTAGTAAGCCGAAAGATATCACTTTTTGTTGTACAAACTTATTAAATTAAACCCCGGTTTTCCACTACACCATATTTCTTTGGTATCTTAGAGTACATGACAAGTTGTAATTCAACGAGCTGTAACCATCCCACAGTTTGGCACGTTATTTATTTTAAATACAATTTAACAAAATGTTATTTTATTTCTGATTTTCATATATATTGCGAAATTATAAATTTAAATTACAAGATAATTTTATTATATGACAAGAATGAAAATATATATGGAACCCATCCGTTTTTAAACTATGTTATACAAAAAAAGAAGGAATCTGTTGGAGTTACAGTACATAAGCATATAACATAACAACAACATGTACACATATGGAATCTGGAAGATATAGGTTTCTTATTCAAACAGCCACATTATATAATACCATACAGAGAGACATATCATATATAGGAATTGTTGGTTTTTATTAGAGGGAAAGAAGGAAACAATTTAGACAAAATATATGTACAGAAGTGATATGTCGTAAACAATTGTTGTTTTATAATATAAAATGTATGCAGGATATGTACTATGTTATTAATGCAGAGAATGTATGCAGTGTGCAGAAGTGGCAGCGTGTGTTATTGTATTGTGACGTGTGGTGTTGTCGTTTGATCGGTCAGGAGAAGAACCGCGCGGCGTACAAGCTGTTCTCGCCGGCGTGGGTGCTGGCGGCGCCGCGCGCGCTGAACGCGCTGAAGGAGGTGGCGGAGACGTGGGGGCAGGGCGCGGGCGGCGAGGGCGCCGTGCTCTTCGTCTCCTACTGCCTCTCGCACGACCAGCGCTGGCTGCTGGCCGCCGCCACCGACGCGCGCGGCGAGCTGCTCGACACCGCCACCATCAACATACACGTGCCGCACAGGTACACACAAACCCGTACCTATACCGACCGGTGCTATTCCACTACTAACTCGTTTGGTTAATTCTAATTCCTTCCAGAGATGCTATTTGAGTGAGAATTATATATCTCTTTTCTAAACATAAGATTTTATAATACCGGTGGAATATCAATCCGATGGCTGCAGGTTCGAACCCCGGCGTATACCAATGAGTTTTTTCGGAATTCATGTACATTTATTAATTTACATTGGTGACATTATCGGCCGACAGTGAAGTTAAACATCGTGAGTAAACTTAAACCTGCAAAATAAATATTTTTTCAGTACCAATGTATGTGGAGAAACATAAAACTGTACATTTTTCATACTTTGAAATTGCCAATACGTTGTGGGCTGGCGTCATGATTATGCCCATGCCTTCCTTCAGGAAGAGGCCTATGTGTCTTTTACAGACTAACGGTGATGATGATGATCCTATATTGAACAACATGAGACATAACTGTGATCAAGGTCAAACACTAATCTGGTATATATAGTCTTGGTGTTAAAAAATCAGTGAAATGTGCAGTAACTGAATTATAAAACATATAAAGATAAGAGTAATGACGTATAATCAGGTCACGGCGGAGACGAGGCGGAGGCGCGAGACGGATGGGGCTGACGAAGCTGATGGACTTCACGCTGGGCGTAATGAGTCAGGCGGCGCAGCCCTGGAGACTCGTCGTCGGACGCGTCGGACGGATCGGACACGGCGAACTCAAAGGTCGGCTGATAACTCATATATAAATAAATAAATAAAGTGAAAGAGGTCTGCCGTTGTGCGCACATCACGCAAACTCGTTGACCTCTGAGGCACATGGTCCTTATTTATAAAAAAAATATCTTGACACCTTCATTTAATTGAAAGCTTTAAGAAACCACTATTTTTATTAGTATACGCGTTCAACAACATATGTAGTCGGACAACCGGTGTGGTACGCATACTCAGGAGAAGAGCAGTAAATGGACAATATTGTTCACAAAGAACTTTTGCTGTAATTTTTTTTAATGTACATGAAATATTAAGACTAACAACACAGACGAAATCAAGGGTGTGAAACTAGTGAAAAAGAATGTTGAATAGAATTTACTATTACTCTAGTTACTTTTGTCATATTAAGTCTAATGGGATTTATTAAATTATTTTTATAATAATGTGCGTAATAGTTGTATGAACTTATGTCTAATACATATGAAGGGTTATATATACTACCTAAATTAATAATTTCATAAGTAGTAACATATTTTTTTAAAGTAGAATTCTTTTAATTTAATTTTATGAATTTTAGTTTTATTCATTTATACTAGAGCGATTTGATAAATAAATGATGAATGTTCTCAGTAAACTGGAGGTTTAAAAAAATGGTTTATTTTTGTTGTATTATGTTGTATCCATTTCATTAGATCGGTTTTTTGGTTTTGCGGAAGTACTCTGTTATAATTATCGATTATAAAATAATGACACAATAAACTTGTCCATTAGGGTGGAGCTGGTTGTTATCACGGAAACACCTCGACCGTGCGTCAAATATGTTGCGCGAGATCTGCGGCAGCTGCTCCGTGCTGTACCCGACGGGAGTGCCGTGCATCCTCTCCGCGTGCCTCGTCTCCACCGAGCCCGACTCGTGCCTGCGGCTGATGGCGGACCGGTTCACGCCGGACGAACGCTTCTCCCAGGCCTCCATACAGTCGCACCTGCACACGCCCCGGGACGTCACCGCCACGCATATCCTCGTCTTTCCCACATCCGCCACCACACAGGTACGCATGCATATTCAATACTAACTGATCTGTGCAACTTCGTATGCGCCAAATCTGTTATTACCCGTTCAAATTGTGTTCCCAAAGGCGAAAGATCTTAAAAAGAAACCTAATACCCGTTTGCAGCGACGCTGACCTGGTCTAATTTTGAATCCAAACTATCGAGGGACCATCCAATTGAAATAAAAACTATCCTATATATTAGCGAGGAATGTTTTCCGAATACCTCTTGAGTTGCAATCCTATGCCCCTCACTTTCGTGCCTTTCTCGTTGCGTTGCCCTTGCGTTTTCCTAAGGCCAGCGGCAGCAACAGCGCAATAATTTTACAGACTTTTAACTTTTATTTCGCATTATCTTCTGCCTAACTTCATCAAGTAACATGCTGTATAAAGTAACTCGACGTTTTCTTATCTCCGTGAAATTTCCATTTCATTCGGCTATTTAGTTTTATAAAAATTTGTATTTTATAAAGTATAATGTTTTATAAAACATGAAAACTGTATGCAACCTTAATCTTATAACATCTATTTTACTTTGGATATAAAAAGACGTCTTTTTGGCTGAGAAATTAAAGTTAGATATATGATGCCAGAGACTTTTGTGTAAAGCTAAAAGTAATGAATATTTAGGCTATTGATTTTATTTCTTTACTTGAAATTATTTAAGGCAGGTATCGAAGATTATTCCGAACATCCAAACTCACGAATTTTACCTCTTCATAATATTAATATAGATTATGCAAATTAGAATATTATGCAATAATCTGCAGATTTGAGATGGAAAGTTTAAAAAATGCTTGTTCTATGTATGAAATGTAATAT